>OX246741.1:4985200-5322430 GCA_945910005.1 Isoperla grammatica
GTCTAAATTATGACATCGGCCGAATCAGATACAGCCACCGCGCGGGGTCGTCAGAGCAGTAGTGAGTGGGTTGGGGGTGTAGGGGGTTGAGGGGCGTTTAGGTATCAAAGAGCGCCGGCATGAATGAGAAAGAGAGAGAACAGGAACACCAAGAAGTTGAAAAGTCGGCAAGACGATAAATTATCTCAAAAGAGTGTGTCGTGTTAAATCAATAATTAATCTTTTACATAACATTCCTTCTTATTTTCACTTTTAACTATTCCATACATTTAAAATCTGTTGAAGACATCTCCAACATCCTCCAGTAACAACACATTACGAATGAATCTCACGGGTTTCTTCTTCTTCTCTATAATCCATGTTTCGTCCACAGTATCCGATATAAATGCGCCAACGAAGCCGATCCCAGCTGGCTACGAACTGTTCCCTGGCCTGGGGTACTACAAGTTCCACGCTGACGCGGCCATTTGGGCACGTGCGCGTCAGGTGTGCGCAGAGGAGGGCGCTCATCTTATCGTCATCAACTCGGAGTACGAGGCCAATGTAGTTAAGCAACTCTTTACCAGGTTCCCCAAGGAGAAGATAATGAACTACGACAACAAGCTTTACGAGTGGAGCTGGATGGGCGTCTACGAACAAGGGGCTAATGGAAAATATTTCACCATCTTGGGTAACTATGATGATTGAAAATGGGTTAATATCGCTTTACTGCAATTGACTGAACTTCTTTTAAAAAGCACGCAATTTAAAAAAAGTGAATCTGTGATGAAATCAGTCGATACATTTGATGGTTTCATCACAACTCACCTTTTAATATTGGCCTAGGCCTATCACTGCATGACAAGAGGTGTAAGTTGTAAGTTATAGGGTCTGTCCGATGAACTTATGCTAACCTTGTTGCCTTTCTTTTGACACTATGAAGGAAAAATTTTTGAATTCTATTTTTTTTTAAAGATAATTTCGAAACTGTCTTTTTTAACAAAAAAAAAACAAACAATCATTTCACCATACCTTTTCGGAAAATAGCTAAACACTTACAGATCTAAATAAATTCTAGCTCCGCATCATTCTAAAACTTGGCCGCCTCTTACGCCAGGCACAGTCACCCCTGTGCTGTGCCTGGCACAGAAGTGGATGTTTACTTGTTGTATTAAGCAAGTAAATGAAAATTGCATATTGCAACAAGGTTAATGTGTGTCATATCTTGTTTGCAGGACAGGAGTTGAAGGATACGGGCTATTCTCGATGGTTCCCTGGCCAGCCTGCGGAAATGGGAACCGATGAGTGTATGTTGGTTTACTCACTAAGTGCTGGCTTAAATGACTATCCGTGCATACATATGGCTCCTTTCATCTGCGAGGTTTAGAGTGCAAACTGTTTCACCAGCTGAAAATAAACTTATTATTTAAATAATGTTCAATGTTATATTTTAATGTAAGTGGTTAAGGAATTAAACACAATCGGAATGCAAAATATGTAACATTAAATAATTTAGTAGATATCATGTAATGTATTTTCATAAAAATGACAATTTGTTTGAATCTTTTAAATCATACATAAATTTGATTTGACGTTCCATTATATGTATAGAATTGTTATCGGCATTCGTCCATTAAGATTTATGTATTAAAAGAGGAGACTCATGACAAATATTACTTTTAGTTTAATACAAATTGTCTCCTTCATGTTTAAACACATCACATACACCAATTTCCAAAAAAAACTCTATTTTGTCCATTATCTTATTTTTAAATCTTGTCTCGTTTGTTGTCAATTATTTAGAAAACTAAAATAATATCCATTTTTATGTATTGGAGTACCCGTATGGAATATGTTTTGTTGACAGGACAAACGTTGGACCAGACTGGGTTCTCCCGGTGGCACCGGGCCAGCCGGATGGTGGAGGAACCGATGATTGTGTCCTGGCTTACGCCCTGGGTGCTGGGTACAACGACATACCGTGCTCACACAGATCCGCGTACATATGGGAGCGTTAGATACATTCTCGTGACGTCACAACTACCATATTAGGGGTATTTTAGTCGAGTGTGCTTATAAAGGCCGATTTACACACTTTTCTAAGGATAATGGCTGGAAGTGGAACATACGAAAATGCGTGTAGCCTAGGCGTTAACACGCCATGACATAGCTAACGACTAGCGCTATGGCTAAGAAAAGTTAACTTACTTTTACTTCCAGCCATATTCTTATCCAGAATCAGGTCTATCCAATCAGAAGCTACGATGTCTTTTTGCAGAAACCAATCCTATAAAAACTACTGATGTCATATAAGCGTTATTATTAACTAATTAAATTATATTATTAATTATTATTATTAATAAGATAGGCCTTCCCGTTGGCCTATCCTTTTCTTGCAGATCATAAAGATTCGTTATTCTAGTTCCTGCGTGTGAGCCGGAACGTCTAAGATCGTTAGCTTATGTGTGTGAACTCCGCTCAACACTTAAGGAACGTCACGAACTTGAATTTTTTTTATGTTGCTAATAAGGAATAATATCAAACCAAAAATAGTGTAGAGTTGAATTACAATAAAATGCCATACCAATGAACAACATAAGACATGTCACAAATCACACACATTTAAATGCGTAATTTTTTTAAGTAAACGTGAAATGTATCCAATATATCAATGAAACACACAACTTACAATTGTCATGAATACAAATGTTCCTAACACAAAGCATTAGTTTATTTTATTCCAATGTTATAATCTCTCAAAATCGAAAATATATTACGGTTTCACACTTGTACGCTTTTGTGACCCGAGTAATTATTGATTTTGGTTCTTGGCTTTCACGTTGCCCTTCGGTTTGATATTCTTCTTTGATGGGGATCAAAGAGACCCTATAAATTGTCCCCAGTTGATGTATGTATGTATGTATGTATGCATGTATCCGTGTACATTTTGGGCTTGACAAGACAGAAGTATTTACTTGAGGTAGAAGATGTTATATTAGGGAGATTGTTCTTGAAAACATGTATGACCTAAAGGAAGAGGATTGGTGTTGTTTATGAACCTGTGAACGATTTCTCCTACATTAATTTAAATCACGCCCAATTTCCCCTACATGTTACTCATATCCCCTGACTTCCCCTCAAGTTTCTACTTATACAACGTCGGAGTGTCTTAGCGCACAATAACCCGAGTACTACTATGGGTAGTATCGTATTGTTGGTAGCGCTGACGGCTTTAACATATGTTCAGTCAGAGACGGCACCAGAACAACATTGCGCAGCGCAAACAAACCCATCAATCAAAGTTACTTTTGAAAGTCGTCGCAATGGAACTGGGTACTGGATTTCACAGGTAATATTTATGATAGTATTAACTTTACAAAGGAACACAGTTTATTGGATTTTTTTAAATAAAATACCCACAACTGCAAAAAAATGAAAAAAATAATTCCTGTTTCCAAGGCAGAAAAGGTAGTGTTCGAATCCCGATTCGGGCATGGGATTTTTAGCATTGGAACTTGACTCTATCAATGGGTAAATTTAATGACATCATAGCAACGAAGGACATAATAAATAGTATATATGACCCACACTGAATACAAGTGCTTGTTTCTGAGTGGCTCGACTATAAAATACAAATATACATTCATTTATTTATTTGTATATATTAATAAAATATTTGTGGTTTTGTTAATACTTGCAATTCTAAGAAAACTATGACATCGTTGTGCCATTTAGTTTGATGTCGAGAATGATGGCGATACCAACATATCTTCGGTTGGCAAGGAAACAGCACCATTTTCAGTGGGAGTGGAACAGAGCACAGTTGTGTGCGACGGAAGAACACCTACATTGCACTCGAAGATTACTCTAACACGTAAGTGTACAGTCTGTCCTAAGCTTTGTTGGACTGTCCTACACTTACACTAGTGTCAGTCAGGGTAGTCTGTGTGCGACTGGAGAACACCCACATTGCACTCGAAGATTACTCTAACACGTAAGTGTCTACAGTCTGTCCTAAGCTTTGTTCGTCTGTCCTACACTTACACTAGTGTCAGTCAGGGTAGTCTGTGTGCGACGGCAGAACACCTTCATTGCACTTGAAGATTACTCTAACACGTTAGTGTCTACAGTCCGTCCTGAACTGTGTTCTCCTGTCCTACACTTACACTTGTGTCAGTCAGGGTAGTCTGTGTCAGTACTTAATCGTTCATATCTGCCAGATTAGAAATTGTTTAGGCGTTTGCCTGTAATTAATGTAAAACTTCACTAGTGTCGCCAAAGCACCAGATTTTTACACTAGCTATTTAGCTCGTTTTAGACCCACTGTAAGAGAGGCAAACGAAGATTTACATTCATAAGTTGCTCGTATACGTCACATCTTTGCTCTTGGTGGTCACACTCACTTGTGATAAAACTTTGACGTTGCCATAGAGAAACAATTGAAGCCTGTTGTGGTAGAACACATCAAGTCTTAGTTCTTTAAAATCCAGCCTGTACTTTAATTAGAAGTGATTCATGTGGTAATTTTTTATTTTTGTATTACTCGTGTTTACTTATTAAATTCTAAATAAAGCTTATTTATTTAATTTGAATAGTAATTGCCTCCTCAATTGTGTCGCAATCATGTCCACTGTTACGTCACGTGGGAACTGATTAGATTGATAATCAACATGGTAAAATGAAAACTTGAAGACAACTGTTGCATATATTGTTAATGATTTTATTGATTAGTTGGTGTTTACGACCTACTTGACAGATAGGTCATAATTATGACATCGGCCGTATCAGATAAAGCTATCGCGCGGGGTCGTCAGAGCAGTAGTGAGTGGGTTGGGGGTGTAGGGGGTTGAGGGGCGTTAAGGTATCAAAGAGTGCCGGCATGAATGAGAAAGAGAGAGAATAGGGACACCAAAAAGTTAAAAAGTCGGCAAGACGATGAATTATCTTAAAAAGGTGATTTGGGTTAAACCGTGATTAATCTTTTACATAACATTCTTGCTTATTTTCTCTTTGAACTATTCCATCATTTAAAAATCTGTTGAAGAGATCACCAACATCCTCCAGTGACAACACATCACGAATGAATCTCACTGATTTCTTCCTCTTCTCTATAATCCATGTTTCGTCCACAGTATCCGATATGAATGCGCCAACGAAGCCGATCCCAGCTGGCTACGAACTGTTCCCTGGCCTGGGGTACTACAAGTTCCACGCTGACGCGGCCATTTGGGCACGTGCGCGTCAGGTGTGCGCAGAGGAGGGCGCTCATCTTATCGTCATCAACTCGGAGTACGAGGCCAATGTAGTAAAGCAACTCTTTACAAGGTTCCCCAAGGATAAAATAAAAAACTATTACGGATCTCTGTATGAATGGTGTTGGGTTGGAATTTACGAACAAGGAGCTAATGGACAATATTTCAGCATCTTGGGTAACTATGATGATTGAAAATGGGTGAATATTGCTTTACTGCAATTGACTGAACTTCTGTTTAAAAAGCACCCAACTTTAAAATAGTGATTCTGTGATAAAGTCAGATTTTGCATTTCTTGCATTCATAACAACACAGCTTTCAAAATTGGCCTAGGCCTAGCACTGCATGTCAAGAGTAGTAAGTTAAAAGGGCCTGTCCAATGAACTAATGCTTCCCTTGTAGGCTATTTTTGACACTATGAAATAGAAAATATTTATATTCTATTTTTTATTTTTTATTATATCGAAACTGTCTTCTTTTAACAAAAAAAAACAAATAATCCTTTCAAGTAACCTTTTCGGAAAATAGCTAAACACTAACAGATCTTTATAATATCTTGCTCCGCATCATTCCAAAACTTGGCCGCCTCTTACGACAGGCACAGTCACCCCTGTGATGGGCCTGGCACGAAGTGGATGTTTACTTGTTGTACCAAGCAGGGAAACGAAAATTGCAAATTGCAACAAGGTTAATGTGTTTCATATCTTGTTTACAGGGCAGGAGATGAAAGATACGGGCTATTCTCGATGGTTCCCTGGCCAGCCTTCGGAAATGGGAACCGATGACTGTATGCTGGTTTACTCACTAAGTGCTGGCTTAAATGACTATCCGTGCATACATAGGGCTCCTTTCATCTGCGAGGTTTAGAGTGCACAACTGTTTCACCAGCTGACCAATAAACTTATTATTTAAATAATGTTCAATGTTATATTTTAATGTAAGTGGTTAATGAATTAAACATAATCGAAATGCAAAATATGTAACATTTAATAATTTAGTAGATATCATGTAATGTATTTTCATAAAAATGACAATTTGTTTGAATCTTTTAAATCATACATAAATTTGTTTTGACGTTCCATTATATGTATAGAATTGTATTCGGCATTTGTCCATAAAGATTTATGTATTAAAAGAGGAGACTCGTGACAAATATTACTTTTAGTTTAATACAAATTGTCTCCTTCATGTTCAAACACATCTCATACACCAACTTCCAAAAAAAACTCTATTTTGTCCATAATCTTATTTTTAAAGATCTAGTCTCGTTTGTTGTCAATTATTTAGATTTAGAAAACTAAAATAATATCCATTTTTATGTATTGGAGTACCCGTATTGAATATGTTTTGTTGACAGGACAAACTTTGGACCAGACTGGGTTCTCCCGGTGTTACCCGGGCCAGCCGGATGGTGGAGGAACCGATGATTGTGTCCTGGCTTACGCCCTGGGTGCTGGGTACAACGACCTACCGTGCTCACACAGATCCGCGTACATATGCGAGCGTTAGATACATTCTCGTGACGTCACAACTTCCATATTAGGGGCCGAAATATATGTTGACATTAGAGACAAGTGTGCTTAACACTTAAAGCACGTTTACCTCCGGCTTAAGTTAACAACCTAGTATTTATTTATGTTGCTTGTATGTAATAATATCAAACCAAAGTTCGTGAACTGTTGAGTTTCATCCAAACGCCATCAGATACATTGTAACAATGAACAACAAAACACATGCCACAAACACTCTCACATTTTAACGCGTAATTGTTTTAGTAAACGTTACCTGTATCTTACATATCAACGGAGAATAAAACTTACAATTGTAAAAAATTTGAAATTTATTTACACGAAGCATTTGTTTATTTTATTCCTTTCAAAATCTCTCCAATCGAAAATATATTACGGTTTTACACTTGTACGTTTTCGTGACCCGAGTAATTATTGGTTTTGCTTCTTGACTTTCAGGTTGCGCTTAGGTTTTATATTCTAGTTTGATAGGGCGCGAAGAACCTTTATACTTTGGCACCAGTTTATATATATATATATGCTTCTCTGACAATTTTTGGGCGTGGCAAGACAGATGTATTTACACGAGGTAGAACATATTATGATAGAGGGATTGACTTAAAAACGTACGATTTCAAGGAAGTGGATTGGTGTAGTTTATTAAACTGATGAACGATTTCTCCTACATTTATTTAAATCACGCCCAATTTCCCCTACATGTTACTCATAACCCCTGACTTCCCCTCAAGTTTCTACTTATACAAAGTCGGAGTGTCTTAGCGCACAATAACCCGAGTACTACTATGGGTAGCATCGTATTGTTGGTAGCGCTGACGGCTTTAACATATGTTCAGTCCGAAACGGCAACAGAACAACATTGCGCAGCGCAAACCAACCCATCAATCAAGGTTACTTTTGAAAGTCGTCGCAATGAAACTGGGTACTGGATTTCACAGGTAATATTTACGATTATATTAACTTTTCAGAGGAACACCGTTTATTGGGTTTATTTAAATAAAATACCCACAACTGCGAAAAAATGAAAATTATAATTCCTGTTTCCAAGGCAGATAGTGTAGTGTTCGAATCCCAATTCGGGCACGGGATTTTTATCACTAGAACTTGACTTTATCGATGGGTGACTATAAAACCATCAAAGCAACGAAGGACGTGATCAATTGTATAAAGTACCCTCACTCAATATCAGTGCTTTTAACTGAGTGGGTAGACTATAAAATACAAATATATATTTATTTATTTATTTGTATTTATTAGATAAAATTAATGGGATTTTGTTGATATTTATAATCTGTTCCAGTCTTACAATGTCCCAATATCTACTAATTCGTAGAAAAGCTTGTGTCAATGGATAAAGACCAATCAAAACCTTTGAAATCCTTCAAAAAGCTTAATTGCTACAGTTAACTTCCTTATTAGAGATTGTCAGACCGGCCCTTAACAATAACATTTCTGTGCATTAAGTTTGATGTCGAGAATGATGGCGATACCAACATATCTTCGGTTGGCAAGGAAACAGCACCATTTTCAGTGGGAGTTGAACAGAGCACAGTTGTGTGCGACGGCAGGACACCTACATTGCACTCAAAGATTACTCTAACACGTAAGTGTCTACAGTCTGTCCTAAGCTTTGATCGCCTGTCCTACACTTACACTAGTGTCAGTAAGGGTAGTCTGTGTCAGTCCTTTATCGTTCTTTTCTGCCAGGTTAGCAATTGTCATGGCGTCTGCCTGTAATCAATGCATGACTTCACTAGTGTAGCAAGTGCAGCAAATTTTTACACTAGATATTGAGCTCGTTTAAGACCCTCTGTAAGAAAGGCAAACGAAGATTTATATTCACAAGTTGCACAAATACGTCACATCTTTGCGCTTGCCGGTCACACTAACTTGTGATCAAACTTTGACGTTGCCATAGAGAAACAATTCAAGCTTGTTGTGGTAGAACACATCAAGTCTTAGTTCTTTATAATCCAGCCTGTTCTTTAATTAGAAGTGATTCATGTGGTAATTTTTTATTTTTGTATTACTCGTGTTTACTTATTAAATTCTAAATTAAGCTAATTTATTTAATTTGAATAGTAATTGCCTCCCCAATTGTGTCGCAATCATGGCCGCTGTGACGTCACGTGGGAACCGAATAGATCGATAATCAACATAGTAAAATGAAAACTTGAAGACATCTGTTGCACATATTGTTTATTAATTGATTGATTAGTTGGTGTTTACGACCTACTTGACAGATAGGTCATAATTATGACATCGGCCGAATCAGATACAGCTATCGCCGGGGTCGGCAGAGCAGTTTTGTGAGTGGGTTCGGGGTGTAGGTCGTTGGGGGGCGTTTAGGTATCAAAGAGCGCAGGCATGAATGAGAAAGAGAGAGAACAGAGACACCAAAAAGTTGCAAAAGTTGGCAAGGCGATGAATTATCTCAAAAAAGTGTTTTTTGTTTAACCGTGATTAATCTTTTACATAACATTCTTGCTTATTTTCTCTTTGAACTATTCCATCATTTAAAAATCTGTTGAAGAGATCTCGAACATCCTCCAGTAACAACACATCACGAATGCATCTCACTGGTTTCTTCTTCTTCTCTATAGTCCATGTTTCGTCCACAGTATCCGATATGAATGCGCCAACAAAGCCAATCCCAGCTGGCTACGAACTGTTCCCTGGCCTGGGGTACTACAAGTTCCACGCTGACGCGGCCATTTGGGCACGTGCGCGTCAGGTGTGCGCAGAGGAGGGCGCTCATCTTATCGTCATCAACTCGGAGTACGAGGCCAATGTAGTTAAGCAACCCTTCACCAGGTTCCCAAAGGATAAAATAAAAAACTTTGATTCCTCGCTGTTTGAATGGTGTTGGGTTGGAATTTACGAACAAGGAGCTAATGGACAATATTTCAGCATCTTGGGTAACTATGATGATTGAAAATGGATAAATATCGCTTGACTGCAATAGACTAAACTTCTGTAAAAAGCACCCAATTTAAAATCTGACGAAGAGATCCCCAACATCCTCCAGTAACAACACATCACGAATGCATCTCACTGGTTTCTTCTACTTCTCTATGGTCCTTGTTTCGTCCACAGTATCCGATATGAATAGTAATTCTGTGATAAAGTCAGTCGATACATTTGATGCATTTATCACAACTCAGCTTTCAATATTGGCCTGGGCCTAGCACTGCATGACAAGAGTAGTCAGTTATGACCAATGAACTAATGCTTCCTCTGGTGCTTTTTTTTGACACTATGAAAAAGAAAATATTTATATTCTATTTTTTTGTTGATGATATCGAAATAGTCTTCTTTACAAAAACAAACAAAAAAACATTCATTTCACAATACTTTTTCGGAAAATAGCTAAACACTAACAGATCTCAATAATATCTTGCTCTGCATCATTCCAAAACTTGGCCGCCTCTTACGCCAGGCACAGTCACCCCTGTGATGGGCCTGGCACAGAAGTGGATGTTTACTTGTTGTACCAAGCAAGTAAGCGAAAATTGCAAATTGCAACAAGGTTAATGTGTGTCATATCTTGTTTACAGGACAGGAGTTGAAAGATACGGGCTATTCTCGATGGTTCCCTGGCCAGCCTACGGACATGGGAACCGATGACTGTATGCTGGTTTACGCACAGGGTGCTGGTTTCGATGACCATCCGTGCCCATATAGGGCTCCTTTTATCTGCGAGGTCTAGAGTGCACAATTGTTTCACCAGCTGACGGATACACTTATTATTTAAATAATGGTCAATGTTTTATTTTAATGTAAGTGGTGACTGGATAAAACATAATTGAAATACAAAATATATAAATCTATATAAATTAGCAAGTAATGTATTTTCATAAAAATGACCATTTGTTTTAATCTTTTAAATTATAAAACAATTTGTTTTGACGATTGTATGTATAGAATTGTATTAGGCATTCGTCAATAAAGAACTATGTATTAAAAGAGGAGACTCATGACAAATATTTATTTTAGTTTTATACAAATTGTCTCCTTCATGTTCAAACACAACACATCTCGCACACCAACTACTACCAAAAACCTGTATTTTGTCCATTATCTTATATTTAGATATCAAGTTTTGTTTGTTGTCAATTATTTAGAAAACTAAAATAATTTCCATTTTTATGTATTGGAGTACCCGTATTGACTATGTTTTGTTGACAGGACAAACGTTGGACCAGACTGGGTTCTCCCGGTGGCACCCGGGCCAGCCGGATGGTGGAGGAACCGATGATTGTGTCCTGGCTTACGCCCTGGGTGCTGGGTACAACGATGTACCGTGCTCACACAAATCCGCGTACATATGCGAGCGTAGATACATTCACTTGACGTCACACCTACCTTTTTAGGGGCCAAAATATATGTTGACATTAGAGACGAGTGTGCTCAACACTTAAAGCACGTTTACCTCGGGCTTAAGTTTACGAACTTGAATTTAATTTTGTTACTTTTAATTAATAATATCAAACCAAAGTAAGTAAAGAGTTGAATTACAATCAAACGCCAACATTGTCACAATGGACAACAAAACACATGCCACAAACACACACACATTTAAACGCGTAATTCTTCTAGTAAACGTGAACTATATCCAACATATCAACGAAACACAAAACTTACAACTGTAATAAATTCAAAATTTCTTAACACAAAGCATAAGTTTATTTTATTCCTTTTATAATCTCTAAAAATCGAAAAACTATAACGGTTTTACACTTGTACGCTTTCGTGACCCAAGTAATTGTTGGTTTTGGTTCTTGGCTTCGAGGTTGCGCTTAGGTTTGATATTCTAGTTTGATAGGGCACAAAGAACCTTTATTAGTTGGCACCAGTATATATATGTTTCTATATACATTTTGGGCGTGGCAAGACAGAAGTAATTACAGAAGGTAGAAGATATTATAATAGATAGATTGTTCTTGAAAACATGTAAGATTTTAAAGAAGTGGATTGGTCTAGTTTACTGATGAGCGATTTCTCCTACAATAGTTTAAATCACGCCCAATTTCCCCTACATGTTACTCATAGCCCCTTGACTTCCCCTCAAGTATCTGCTTATACAAACTCGGAGTGCCTTAGCTCACAATAACCAGAGTACTACTATGGGTAGCATCGAATTGTTGGTAGCGCTGACGGCTTTAACATATGTTCAGTCCGAGAGGGCAACAGAACAACATTGCGCAGCGCAAACAAACCAATCAATCAAGGTGACTTTTGAAAGTCGTCGCAATGGAACTGGGTACTGGATTTCACAGGTAATATTTATGATAGTATAAACTTTTCAGAGGAACACGGTTTATTGGGTTTATTTAAATAATATACCCACAACCGCGATTAAATAAAACTATAGTTCCTGTTTCCAAGGCAAAAAGTGTAGTGTTTGAATCCTATCGGGCACAGGATTTTAACACTGGAACTTGACTTTATCGATGGGTGACTTTTAAGCCATCAAAGCAACGAAGGACGTGATAAATGGTATAAAGTATCCTTCCTGAATATCAGTGCTTGTAACTGAGTGGGTAAACTATAAAATACAAATATATTATTATTTATCTATTTTTATTTATTAAATTAAACTAATGAGATTTTGTTGAAACTAATAATCCGGTCCAATCTTACTATGTCCCAATAACTACTAATTCGTGGAAAAGCTTGTGTCAATGGCAAAGACTAATCAAAACTTTGAAAGCCTCCAAATAGCTTAATTGTGCGATTAACCTCCTTATTAAAGATTGTCAGACCGGCCCTTAACAATAACATTTCTGTGCATTTAGTTTGATGTCGAGAATGATGGCTATACAAACACATCTTCAGTTGACAAGGAAACAGCACCATTTTCAGTGGGAGTGGAACAGAGCACAGTTGTGTGCGACGACAGAACACCAACATTGCTGTCGAAGATTACTCTAACACGTAAGTGTCTACAGTCTGTCCTAAGCTTTGTTCGCCTGTCCTGCACTCACACTAGTGTCAGTCAGGGTAGTCTGTGTCAGTACCTAATCGTTCTTTTCTGCCAGTTTAGCAATTGTCATGGCGTCTGCATGTAATCAATGTATGACTTCACTAGTGTAGCAAGTGCAGCAAAATTTTACACTAGCTATTTATCTCGTTTAAGAACCACTGTAAGAAAGGCAAACTAAGATTTGTAGGCCTATTCATAAGTTGCATGTACGTCACATCTTTGCGCTTGGCGGTCACACTATCTTGTGATCAAACTTTGACGTTGCCATAGAGACACAATTGAAGCCTGTTGTAGTAAAACACATCAAGTATTTGTTCTTTAAAATCCAGCCTGTTCTTTAAATCAAAGTGATTCATGTGGTAATTTTTTTGTTTTTGTATTACTCATGTTTACTTATTAAATTCTAAATTAAACTTCTTTATTTAATTTAAATAGTATTTGCCAATAATCTAGGATTGGTCCTCCTCAATTGTGTCGCAATCACGGCCGCTGTGACGTCACGTGGGAACTGAATAGATCGATAAGCAACATAGCAAAATAAAAACGGGAACACAGCTGTTGCATATAATGTTAATGATTTTATTGATAAGTTAGTGTTTACGACTAAATTGATGGATAGGTCATAATTTTGACATCGGCCGAGTCAGATACACCTCTCGCTGAGGAAATAAGAGCAGTCTTGTGAGGGATTGGAAGTGTAGAGGGTTTGGGGGCGTTTAGGTATCAAAGAGCGCCGGCATAAATGAGAAAAAGAGAGAACAGACACCAAAAAGTTGCAAAAGTCGGCAAGACGATGAATTATCTCAAAAAAGTGATTTGTGTTAAACAATAGATTTATCTTTTACATAACATTCTTTCTTATTTTCACTTTTAACTATTCCATCATTTTAAAATCAGTTAAAGAGATCTCCAACATCCTCCAGTAACAACACCACGAATGAATCTCACTGGTTTTCTTCTTCTTCTATATAATCTTTGTTTTGTCCACAGTATCCGATATGAATGCGTCAACGAAGCCAATCCCAGCTGGCTACGAACTGTTCCCTTACCTGGGGTACTACAAGTTCCACGCTGACGCGGCCAACTGGGCACGTGCGCGTCAGGTGTGCGCAGAAGAGGGCGCTCATCTTATTGTCATCAACTCGGAGTACGAGGCCAATGTAGTTAAGCAGCTCTTCACCAGGTTCCCCAAGGATAAAATAAAAAACTATGAAGGATCGTTGTTTGAATGGTGTTGGGTTGGAATTTACGAACAAGGAGCTAATGGACAATATTTCAGCATCTTGGGTAACTATGATGATTGAAAATGGATAAATATCGCTTAACTGCAATTGACTGAACTTCTGTTAAAAAGCACCCAATTTAGAAAAAGTGATTCTGTGATCAAGTCAGATGATTCATTTCTTGCATTCATCACGACACAGCTTTCAATATTGGCCTAGGCCTAGCACTGCATGACAAGAGAAGTAAGTTAATAGGGCCTGTCCAATGAACTTATGCTTCCCTTGTTGCCTATTTTTGACACTATGAATTAGAAAATATTTATATTCTATTTTTTTTTTTTTTTTTAGATTATATCGAAATTATCTTCTTTTAACAAACAAAAAACAAACAATCACTTCAACTTACTTTTTCGGAAAATAGCTTAACCCAAACAGATCTCAATAATATCTGGCTCTGCATCATTCGAAAACTTGGCCGCCTCTTACGACAGGTAGAGTGACCCCTGTGATGGGCCTTTCACAGAAGTGGATGTTTACATGTTGTACCAAGCAAGTAAATGAATATTGCAAATTGCAGCAAGGTTAATGTGTTCATATCTTGTTTACAGGACAGGAGATGAAAGATACGGGCTATTCTCGATGGTTCCCTGGCCAGCCCTCGGACATGGGAACCGATGACTGTATGCTGGTTTACGCACAGGGTGCTGGTTTCAATGACTATCCGTGCCCATATAGGGCTCCTTTCATCTGCGAGGTCTAGAGTGCACAATTGTTTCACCAGCTGTCGGATAAACTTATTATTTAAATAATGGTCGAAGTGAATTTTATTGTAAGTGGTAAATGGGTGAAACATAAGAAATGAAAAATATGTAAACCTATATAAATTGGCATGTATCATGTAATTTATCATCATAAAAATTACAATTTATTTTAACCTTTTACATACATAAATTTGTTTTGACGTTTCATTACATTGTATGGAATTGTATTCGGCATTCGTCAATAAAGAACAATGTATTAAAAGTGGAGACTCATGAAAAATATAACTTTCAGTTTAATACAAATTGTGTCTTTCATGTGCAAACATATCTCACTCACCAACTTCTACCAAATACCTATTTTTTGTCCATAAAGTACGCTTGACGGGTCCGTATTCATCCTTAGTAGTCCCTTACCCCAAGAGGCGCCCGTTGTTGCTAAGTAAAAATTGCATTAATATTATTTCACATACAGAAAGATTATCCTTAGCAATAGCAATAACGGGCACCCTAGCTTTGTCTGTAATTCCCCTTTCAACGACTTTATTTTGCGTATAATTCGTCAAAAATGGCTGCGAAGGAACTATTCGAAATTCACTAGAATGAACAAATATTATTATAATTATAAATGAAATATGTTTAACTTATTATCTTAATTACGTTTATTATGACGGAAAATATGTGAAACAAAAAACATTTAGTTCATATAAAAATTATTTGTTATAGAGTTGCCTATTGGAGTATTTTATAATTTCTGTTCACATGAGCGGAACAATCTACATTAGTGATGTCTGTGTTTAGCAAATCTTTCAGTGACACGGTTGACCAACAAACAATCGTAGTCGGGTGGCTGGTTGGATCTCCTGGTGACAAACGCTGAACTCTGTCGCGCTGAGCTGGTCCCCTGCGGATGACAAGTTAGTTCACGTCAGACTCAACCCAGCTAAACGCAATAAGTAAACAGTGACTTTGGAGCCGTTCTAGCAACGAAGCACTCAATACATTCAAAGTTGTTCTGAATCGACCTTGTTGATTTTGGCATTTGTCCGCAGGTGTTCGCACTGTCCAATCACTGATTCATATGTTTCGTATTTGAAATATCGATCTTTGATAGGTTATCGCTCACTCGTCGATGGTGTTCGAAGCCTGCAGGGTTGGTTAAGTCACTTTAAATTAAAGTCCCCCACTGCAAATCAGTTTAGTTACTGAGTGGGTAGACTCTAAATGTGAATTTATTTTTTTATTTTTATTTAACGGCACCTCGTCACTAAACCTACATATGCTATAATGCTGTAGTAAATAAGTATACCACTAAAACAAGCCCGAAAGTCGGTAGTAGGCTTCCATTTTCGCACGTTATAGCATGAGCGTAAATGCTAGCATCAATTTGAAACAGGTATTTATTAGATTTAGGTACAATTTTCGACCTTGGGTTACATAGCTGGAAATTCGTAACACCACGTACTTTACTAATGAGGCTAATCAGCAGATGGATGCATTACCGAATATGTACAAAAGCGCCGAAAAATCTGTTACATTTCGTTGAAGCGGCGTGCACGAATGGAGCTGTAGATGAGGATTTGAAATAAGTATGAGATAAGCTACGTTGGGTCTAGTATATAGCCACGTTACCGGTACCCCCAGTCCATCTCATGTCTGTACAAAGATATCGTTGTTCGCAACACGGGTATATAAGCCAACGGGATAGGCACGCTAACATCACAGCAAGATGGTGTTTGTTGGCCTGGTGGTAACTTGCGTGCTCGGTCTGTGTGCGGGTTCAGTAGAAGCGAATTCGGCGCCAGAATTACAGTGTGCTGTACCTAAATTTACAAGCGTGAAACTTTCGATTAATTCTAGTCGAAATCAAACCGGACATTGGATAACACAGGTAAGCTCCGTCAACAATGTTTAAGACTGTGCGCCCCCCCCCCCCCCGATTTCCGGTTCCCTTGTTATGTCCCCCACTGAAAATCAGTCCATGTAGCCTAACTGTTTGGGATTTATATTTAGTCAAATCCAGAAATGAAAAACAAAAATCAGTATTCAAACCCCAGACTTTCTCTATTGGAAGCAGCAATAAACTGACTGGACCTACGACCCATACAAGATTTAATTTTTAATTTACAAAAATCATAACTTAAATATTTTTAAAACATTATCATTATTTTAAGTATTTATTAAATGTCTATCCTTTACAGTTATAAAACTGACTTACAAAGGAGGACAATAACAAATTTTACAATTATAATGAAACAATAGGAAAAACACTTAACAAAATAAGATATCAAAAGGTATCGCAACAACAAAACAATTAACAAACTGCTACACAACTTGATCAATGAAAATGTAAAAAAAAAAAATTGATAATAAATTTAAAATTATGTAAGTACTTGAAATATAATAAAGAAGTGTTGTATTTATTATTTTATTATACGCTACTGATGTAGTAGTCATAGCGATCCGGATCGGATCCGGACCTATGTAAAATCCCGTTTATATTAACTTGAAAATTTGTTATTTAAACGTTTGAACGTTTAACCGGGTAACGTTGCACTACGACATGACCATTAATCTTAGGTTTTCGTTTCAAGTACGATCTCAAGCACGGGCAGGAGTCGAAGGCGCCAAGGTCGGTACAAATGGACGTCGAGCACTCCACAGCGACGTGTGAGGACGAAGAAGTCGTTGGTATCAAGGCCACAGTAACAGGTGACTGACCGTTTTAATATTCATTACAAGGCCATAACTAGCCTCTACCGGGGTGAACATGGCAACATTGTGAGCTGCCATTATACTTGAAACGTTATCAGTCATTCTATAATATGTAGTCCATGTATATTTTATGTAATTTAACGGCAATGGGTAGGCCTGGTCTCACCGCAAAACCCGCGCCGAATAACCTTTTTTTTAAGCTATATTTTGACTTTCGAGAACGCTACACTATATTGAAAATGTTACCTAAGTATGGAATGACGTTTTGTAATACCTAAAAACTGGGTTGACAAAATTAAAAACATTTAATCAATTACGTTTACAATGGGGCAGCCAATTAATGATTCATTCTTATACGCTGCCTAATGGCAACCGTACTGACAGCAATAGTTGAAATTTTGTGAGCCCAAGTTTTTGTCAATCACTTTTTCTAAATTATGTAGCATTCTAAAAATAATAAAACGTTACTAGTACAAGGCAGCACTGTTTGTAGGGTGGGTATTTTACGCCCGCTGGGAATATTTACAGCTGCCTTGCTACGTTGGTTGTTCTTTATAGTGTATTTGAATGCCCAATACCCGTTTCCAGCCACCCCTTTTTAAGGCTGTCCCGTCTGGGTACGAGCACTTCCCTGGCCTGGGGAACTACAAGTTCCACGCCAAGCTGGCCACGTGGCAAGCTGCGTACGACGCATGCGCACAAGAAGGCACCCATCTAGCCATGACCAACTCGGAGCAAGAGACCAGAGCGTTCCAGATAATGTTTGCCCGGAACCCAAAGATACCGGGCGCCAGCGAAGCTGCTTACAATGATCACGCGTGGCTGGGATTCTGTGAGATTGGTACCGACGGGAAATACTTCACACTCTCTGGTAAATAAATAAATCTATATATGTGTCACACGCAGAAACTTATTGACCCGGAATAGTGTTAAATCACACACACAATTGTAAAACGATACCAAGGTCACTTACTTTTAAAACCGGTGCATTTTCGAAATGGCCACCAGGAAGCGTCGCGGTTTGCAACAGGAAGTCTCGTTGCAGTCAGCAACAACAGGCGGCGCTGCAGTCGCGAACGGTGTAAACTACCCGTCACCAGGGGCACAAGAAACCTCGACGCAGTTGGCCTCGGTCTGAGGAAGGAGTAGGAACGGGTTACTCCGAAAATTCACCGGTTTTAAAAGTAAGTGACCTTGGTATCGTTTTACAATTGTGTGTGTGGCATTAAATCTATATATATATATATATAGTCATCGAACAACATCTTCGTTAATGCTTCCGTCACAGGTGGGTAAGCGGCAGCCAACCAGCGACCGTGGCTAATTCAGATACCTGCTCGGGTTGGCCGAGACCGTAAACACGTCATTGATTGATGACAAAGCATTAACCGAAGTTATTGTAAGACGACTGTACGCATAATGTGACCAGACGTATCGGTTTGACCGGTACAGTACCGTTTTCAGAACACTTGTAGCATATATCTGTGTTGAGAGTGTTATTCAAATGACTTATTTGTACCGGTTTGTATTTTTTTTTATTTGAGGGAAAAGTGTCCCGGTATTCTGTCAATTAGCGATAATGCTTTCTTTTCCACATATATCACCATTCACGTGTGCTGACGCTGACTCAGTGGCCGATAATCAGCAGAGTTTATTACATCGATAGGCGGCTGGCGAAATACGACGGGGCACGTGACTAGAAAGCTGTACAGCGTTGGGGTGACGCGTTAGCTGCGTTACGTGGGTCGCTCGCGTCGAAGTGTTTACATTAGCGCGATCTTCGGAAAACCTAGCGCAAGACAACATAACAACTGACAAAATGTGATAACATATTTATAAGTATAACCTCAATGTATCTGTGATGGGAGACTTATCAATCCGTTTACAAATACAAATTCGCTTTAGTATGGCAGAGAAAAATTGCAGGTCTTGTTTACCTCGAAATGTGGAAGAAGGAAATGTGGTTTATAGGTTATGGATTCCGTCGTCGATCAAAACACAGGAAATAAACAAGTTTTGCGTTGTTGCATGGGTTCGTTTCTGGTGCACCGTGGATGAAGCGGCAAACTCGCTATCTGATTGGTCGACAAGCCTGTTTCCAAGAAATATGCTCATGGTTGAACTTACTTTTATTATGGCTTATGGTAATGAATTGGGGATTTCGTCTCATGTTTGTGCTAGCCAGGTATTAGTGGTGTACATCATTGGTGAAATTGATTGAAGATCGACTGATACTCTTGTTCTCAACTATAAGTCACAGCCCACTGTATAAAAATGTCCAAACTATTTTCGTCCTTCAGTTTTTCTGAATGTGAAGTATGTCGTGCCAACAGGTGAGAGCATCAACCAAGCGGAGTTCTACCGCTGGTCACCCTCGGAACAGGACAATAAGGGAGGGTTTGATTGTCTTATGGTCAATCGAAACACCGGAGGGTTTGCCGACGCACCTCGCCCGTTCACAGTGCCATTCATATGCGAGCAGGAACTGTAACTCAACAGTCAGTCAGTGTATGTGTGTATGTGTGAGTGAGTGTGACGCAGCGAATAAAAACAATTGTGTCTAGCTTTGGAGATAGACAACTAGTTTCCAGGTCCAAAGTAAATTATTTGATACTCCACAACTTGATTTGATTATACCTCCTACTCAGCACTAATTAAGATTTCTTCTCGAGTTTTCACACTTGTCATCGGATATCTACTGTAGTAAGTTCTACCCCCAGTCATCCCCTCACACACAGTTGCACTTCTATCTACCAGCCCTCGGGCTTACGCGTTTTCAATCCCGTATGCCTTCATCTGCTCTAAAGGGCCTATAATTATAATATATAGGCCCTATAGCTATATATTATATAGCTCGGGAGAGTCCAGCAAGGTTCGAAGCTGAATTATTGTAATCTAGTAAATGAGTTTATTGATTATTTTTTTATGTGTCCACTTAATGGCCATACATAAAACAATGTCGCATGCATACGGAATGTAAATGATACGTTAATAAATACATAATGCTTTCTAATAAGCTTTTTCTACATTGCTGGATCACATATTATAATCTACATACTGGAAGTTACTAAAGAAGTGTAATTACGTTTAAAATAGTTCTTCGGTCAGTCTACTATGTCTGTATTTAACCTTGTATGTAGAGAGAGTCCAACAGTCTAGCCGTGGGTCGTAAAAAATTGAAGCAACAAAAATCAGAGCTGACTTCGGACAGTTCATGGCCATTCTTAAAGGATGTACGCAGTTTTTCTCTTGGCAGACAAGTCTTGTGTTGTTGGTGTATGCAAATAACTTGTCGGTCTACCATCTGTGTTTCTGTCTAGGCTGCTGCTTCAACTCAAATGCCTGGGGAGGGATGGTGGGGGGGGTGGGGGGGGGTAACACCCCACACAACAGCGCCTTTAACGAAGCGCCGTACTTAGCTCCACTGCAGTTACATTACAAACACAAACACAAAGTGAACACCACAATACTTGGTAATAATTATAGGGAAAGTAAATTTGAATTTGTTTTGTTTATTTGCAAGTAATAATCCAGTAAAGGGTAATGAATACGTAGAAATGTAATACTGGCTGAAAAGAGCTGAACGATAGGAAATGTGTTTCAAAAGAAACCCGCGGGTTGAAAAATAAAACAAAATAACATTGAAAATTGGATGTGATTCAAAGACACCTTTTTGATTATCCTACATATTTGTAGTGCCAATACATGGAAAGAAGGCCTAATTATAAATGCTATTTTGTATGTACATCGTTATTACCAGCACTTGTCCCAACAAAGTCTTCAGTCTACTTCATGCAGTCTTCGTTAAAATTTAGTTTAAGTTATTCACTGCGATATAACTTTTGTCCCACTTAAAAAAAGTAAACCTATGAACGCCTTGAATAGCAAGTGTGAAGCTACCAACTAGTGATTAAATTGCTTTAGAAAACACATTTATTAATATTGATTGCATCAATAAAGAAATAGACATGAAGCGAATAAAAAAAAACACAAGCGTCGTCTGTTTGCTCTTTTTGCGGCGCCAGTGCAGTTTGTAACAGTGATTATCCTTGAGAACCAGTTACTCCATCTTCCACTTGTTGCATATTGTGTCGAGGTTTCGACCGTGAGACATTGCGAGACCATTGCGAGTGACAATGACAGTTTGTGTGGGGTTATGTGTATTCTTGTGCACTTGTTTGGCGTTGGTGAATGCTCAGCTGTCAACGTGTTCGTCCAAAAACACACCTACGATCAAAGTGTCCATAAATAGCCGACGAAACAGGACCGGTCACTGGATTTCACAGGTTAGTGCAACACTTTCTTGGTAACCGAGGGTTCTGTTAACCTACTCGGACAAATTATTTTCATAAAATTATTTTTGTATAATTGTAACAGTCATCATGCATTTTTTATCTTATGATATTATTAATGGGGGAAGAATATTTACAAAATTTGGGGTTTGTAGTCAACCAAAATTTAAAAAAAAAAAATTATTTGAGTTGGAGAGAAATGTTTTCTGATCTTTTAACTTACTTTATAAAGATATCAGAAAAAAATGTGTGCTAGATACAATAATGAAATAACCAGAAATTTTTTTTAATGTTATATAATTGTGCTCTTTAAACTATTTTTAAATCTTAAATTATCCATAAAAACCCAACCCTACATAAAATGTTGATGTTTAATGAAATTTTGAGTAAATAGGCAATGAAAAGAAGTTTTTTTAAAGTAATGTACGTAATTTTTCTTCAAGATTGGTTTCAATCACGGATCAGGTGTTGACCCCCACAACCCCAAGGATGAGAGCCAGTGGCGTGCGGACGTGGAGTCCAGTGTTACACGTTGTAAGATCAACGAGTCAAACCTGAACATTATGCTGACTTTAACAGGTAAGGTTTTTTATCTTTATTGACATATCTTATACAGTACTAGCTCTAACAACAAGTATCTTTATTGACACATCTTATACAGTACTAGTTCTAACAACCAGTATCGTCATTTCCGCAGATCCTTATCTATATGATCCCGAAACAATTGTATAGATTTAGACGCTTTTCTCTAAAAATAAATAAAATAAATTTGCAATAATAGTCTACATACTCAGTTACAAGAACTGATCACTTGGGGACATGTTTATTACAAAAGTAAATTTGAAATACCAACAGGTATAACTGCAATATTTCCAACATTTTTAACGCATAATTTAGTTCATACGAACATAAATTGAGCCCGGATGATTAAGAAATCGCTGATGTAGCGCGTTTGGAAAGTCTTTCCTTTAAAAAAGTGTCACAAAATAAGTATCTATTTCTGTGGCGTTTCCCTCAATAATTACGTTATAATGCATTACAACAACAGGATGATTCGAACGTAACACTTCAATCTTATTTGGAAGATAAATATTAAATATTGATGGTAAAATATCACTTTAGTACGCTTAGAATATCAATGAACATGAAAACGAGGAAAATGGAAAAATTACATACCTATCTATCAAAAATGTTTAAAACATGCAACATATATACACTTACTCCTTCCGTACTTTTCAATAAAACCCAAAATGTCGAGGTTTTCAATCTAGAACTCTGGGCCTGGATTCACCAGGGGTCCTAAGTCTTATTTTGGTCTTATCTCTAAGACTGGCCAAACTTTGAACATCTTGTAAAATCAGACCTAGGTCACATGAAAAGTTACTAATTCCTGGTGAGAACAAGGACATAATGAACATTCTAATAATATGTTTTAAAATCCGTTTTAAGATATTTTCTAGGTTTTATAAGGGGTTCCAAGTTAGGCCGGTCTTAGAGACAAAACCAAAAAAAAGACTTGGGACCTCTTGTGAATCCGGGCCCAGAGCTACAATACAGTTCATTCTTTTACAGCTGCACCTCCGAAGGCTGGTCCAGGATACGAACTTTTCCCTGATGTTGGCTACTACAAGTTTCACCCCCAAGTAGAGTTATGGCAGCGTGCTGTGGAGGTGTGCGCAGAAGAGGGTGCGCATCTTGCTATCATCAACTCGGAGAAAGAAGCCGACGTGCTCAAGACAATGTTTGCTCGCTATCCGACGATAGAAGGCGCTGGGCACAACGACTGGGCCTGGGTTGGGGCGTACGAAGCACCGCAAGGGGGGCTGTACTACACAATATTTGGTGAGGCTTGATATGATTCATTTCATGTGATAAAATGAATGAATGAAATACATATTTAGAGTCCCCTATCCACAAGTGTGTGTTAATTTGATTTGTTTTAATGTCGGACTATTGTGACAAAGGATATGTCTATTTTTATGTGTGTACATACGACCAATGTTAATGATAGTGTATTAATGCACTTTTATGTATGATAATTAATGAAATTACATTACATTTAATTAAATTAAATTAAATTAAATTAAATTAAATTAAATTAAATTAAATTAAATTAAATTAAATTAAATTAAATTAAATTAATTTAAATTAGATTAAATTAAACTAAATTAAATTAAATTAAATTAAATTAAATTAAATTAAATTAAGTTTATTTGAATTTAATTAAATAAATTTAATTAAATTATATAAATTTTATTTAATTAAATTTCATATAATAGTTAATAATTCATGAATTACCGATATTATAACAATTATAATATTTGAAACCTTGTCAATTCAATTTTTAATCTGATTCAAAACCAAATCTTTGGTTACACACAATCACTCTTTCAATGTCTTGAATCGTTCTCAAGATATCAATACAATAATTTATAATGTGCGTGAGGGTATGTGAGCTACTGTTGCCGTTAGTTACTCGAGACTGTTTGTCTTAGGTGAGGAGGTAAACACAACAGGCTTTGCCAGATGGGGTCCAAACACGCCAAGCATTGTCGGATCTCAAGCCGTCTTATTGGTTCATCGTCAGACTGGAGGACTGGGGGACACCTGGAGGACAATCAAGGACGCATTTTTCTGTGAACAGGAACTTTTTTGAATACTGAATTTATTGTTAAAAAAGAAATGGTTTAAAAATAAGCTCCACAGAAATAGTTTGGTTAGGCATCACGTTATAGAATCCACTCTGTAAAAGGAAGTAAAATAAATAAAACAAATGTGTAATATAATAAATCAACAATAAAAAAAAAATTAAAATTTTGGGATGGCATTAATTGATACTTTGAACCTAGAATGTACGTTGGATTCTATTAGACTTGGGACATGATATGCCCAGCTGTTTATTAACCCTTTAGTCAAACGTTTTCATCGTGGTACCCCATGACTAGATTTTGAAGGATGAAAACAAGCAATTTGACGAACAAGTACTTGTGTAATGGTTATATGGTGTATGTATGGTTCTGTGTTACTGGTTTTTATAATATAATTACACAACAAATCATATATTATTACGATATAAAGTATCTACATTGCAATGAACTAAAAAAGAAATTATAAGCAAAAGTCGATGTTTTTATGATATCGTTATCTGTATCATCGTACTAACGAATAAAATTACTAACGGTAGTGTTTAATTTAATTTCTTAGCATTTTATGAGTGTATACCACATCTTGCAACTAATTTATTAAAACGATGGGATTTTAAGATTATTATGTCGAAAATTTCGTCTGAATAAAACAAGGAAAGTATAGTGTTCCATGTTATGATTAATAAATTAGTAGAGCAGCAAAGTGTATCTCGTAGGCTATTCGTGGAAGAGTATAGCGGTAAACGGGATTATGCAAAGGCATGTATAACAATGATTTTGGACCAGGGTTACATCGGCGGAATTGCTGCAGACGGCGTCAGTGGCGCCGCGACGCCACCTGACGCCGCCACACGACGCCACCGAACTTTTTGGCTTATAACTTTTACACCGTTTGTCCCACAGAAAACGAAAATGATATTTCATTCAGTTTTTAAATACAAATCGATTGGTACCAAACACGTTATGATTAAATGAGCGTAGCGAAGCAGAGTGAATCTCACATTTCAACTCGATTGGCGCTTTGTCTTTGATTGTGCACAACAGTTTGTTCGTCACGCACAGGTCACACGGCTTAACGGATTTGGCTGAAATTTTAGATAAACTCTTGTGACTACAAGTATAGATGCTGTTAACATAAACAAGAAAATCCGTCAAGATTCCAACCTAAAAAAAATTAATTAGTAAAAAATATCGAGTTTTAATTTTTGTTCTTCGCGCACACGTTAAACTTCTTAATGGATTAGGCTGAAATTTTAAGTCAACACTCTGGACTATTAAAGTAGATGCTGTTAGCATAGCCAAGAAAATCCGTCAAGATGCCAACCTACAAAAAATGTATTAGTTAAAAATATCGAATTTTAATTTGTTTTATTAAAATTTATGGACGGATTAAATCTTTTTTTTATATTTATGTCCAAAATAAGAATATTGACACGTGATAAAAGTTTGAAAGTAGTAACTTGAACCGCCATTTTGTAAAAACATATTTTTATTTGTGTCTATGCAAAAGTTTGTTCGTCGAGCACAAGTCAAACGGCTTGACGTATTTGGTTGAAATTTCCAGTGAACACTCACGCTCACTACACAAGATGCTGTAAGCATATCCAGCAAAATCCGTCAAGATGGTAACCTACAAAAGAATAACTACTAAAACAAATAAAATATTTTATTTATTTTTTAAATGAAAACTTTCCGTCGGATTTTAATTATTTTTTCAAATGAATTGCAGAATAATAGTGTCAACATATGACAGGAGTTATTAAATTACCAAATATTTGTTTATTTACGGCAAATATTTGTTTATTTACGGCAATATATTTTGCTATTGTCCACTTTTTTGCTAATATCTGTAATCCCGTTTGGGTCCTGGGTAGAATTTGGCCCAAGTAATATATCTTTCGATTATAAGAGGCGAGAAAATAAGGGCCCTTCTTTCTCTGTCCTCCAAGAAGCATTAAAAGCACGCATTCCTGTCCACCACGATAAGTTAACAGTTGCTGACAAGAGCATATGCTTCGGGAGGGCCACCGTAGCCGGACAGGTCGAAGCCAAACGAAACGAAATTATAACAGGTAAATGCCTTGTTTGATAAATAAAAAAAATCGGTTAACGCAGAGCGTTTTCCTAGTCATTAAATATTTAGACTGGTTATATCATTACAACCTTACAAAAACGATTTTTTTAAGTAATGAGTGCTATCAGCAGTCACTCTCTTGGGGAGGTGTCCCCCTAGCCAGTAAAAATATATTCGTTATGTCCTTGTTACTTGAATCCTACACGACGTGGTGACCGGTTCGCCCAACAGTTTAAACTGCGCATACCTTAAAAAATTAATAGTAGTTTATTTTTCAATCACATCCTTATACCGTTGTCTACGCATTTTCATTTGTATTTATTTATGTTGCTTTTAAGAAATAATATCTAACCAAAGTTAGTGAATTGTTGAAGTTCAATCAAACGCTTTTAGAAACATTGTAACAATGAACAACAAAACACATGCTTAAACGTGTAATTTTTTTAGTAAACGTGAACTGTATCCAACATATTATCCACGAAAAAAAAAACAATTGTAATACATTCAAAATTTACTTAAACAAATCATTAGTTTGTTTTATTTCTTTCATAATCTCTCAAAATCGAATATATATTTCGGTTTCACACTTGTACGCTTTCCTGACCCAAGACATTTTGGTTTTGGTTCTTGGCTTTCAGGTTGCGCTTAGGTTTTGTATTCTAGTTTGATAGGGCGCAGAGAACCTTTATACTTTGGCACCAATTTATATAAAAATATTCTTCTCTATATTCACGAGGTAGAAGATATTATGATAGAGAGATTGTTCTTGAAAACTTGTACGATTTAAAGGAAAAGGATTTGAGTAGTTTATTAAACTGATACACGATTTCTCCTACATTAATTAAAACCACGCCCAATTTCCCCTACATGTTACTTATATCCCCTGACTTCCCCTCAAGTTTCTACTTATACAAAGTCGGAGTGTCTTAGCGCACAATAACCCGAGTACTACTATGGTTAGCATCGTATTGTTGGTAGCGCTGAAAGCTTTAACATATGTTCAGTCAGAGACGGCCACAGAACAACATTGCGCAGCGCAAACAAACCCATCAATCAAGGTTACTTTTGAAAGTCGTCGCAATGGAACAGGGTACTGGATTTCACAGGTAATATTTATGATAGCATAAACTTTTCAGATGAACACGGTTTATTGGGTTTATTTAAATAATATACCCACGACTGCGAATAAATAAAAATAATAATTCCTTTTTCCAAGGCAGAAACTGTACTGTTTGAATTCCAATTCGGGCAAGGGATTTTTATCACTAGAACTTGACTTTATCGATGGGTGACTATAAATCTATCATAGCAACAAAGAAACTGATAAATGGTAAAAATGACCGTCACTTAATATCAGTGCTTGCAACTGAGTGGCTAGACTATAAATACAAATCTAAACTTAATTAATTGGTTTTATTAATAAATAAAATGAATGTAGTTTTGTTGATACTTGCAATCCTAACACAACAATAACATGTATGTGCCATTTAGTTTGATGTCGAGAATGATGGCGATACAAACATATCTTCAGTTGGCAAGGAAACAGCACCATTTTCAGTGGGAGTGGAACAGAGCACAGCTGTGTGTGACAGCAGAACACCAACATTGCACTCGAAGATTACTCTAACACGTAAGTGTACAGTCTGTCCTAAGATTTTTTGGCCTCTCCTACACTTCCACTAGTGTCAGTCAGGGTAGTCTGTGTGTGCCGGCAGGACACCTACATTGCACTCGAAGATTACTCTAACACGTAAGTGTCTACAGTCTGTCCTAAGCTTTGTTCGTCTGTCGTACACTTACACTAGTGTCAGTCAGGGTAGTCTGTGTGTGCCGGCAGGACACCTACATTGCACTCGAAGATTACTCTAACACGTAAGTGTCTACAGTCTGTCCTAAGCTTTGTTCGTCTGTCGTACACTTACACTAGTGTCAGTCAGGGTAGTCTGTGTGTGCCGGCAGGACACCTACATTGCACTCGAAGATTACTCTAACACGTAAGTGTCTACAGTCTGTCCTAAGCTTTGTTCGTCTGTCGTACACTTACACTAGTGTCAGTCAGGGTAGTCTGTGTGTGCCGGCAGGACACCTACATTGCACTCGAAGATTACTCTTACACGTAAGTGTCTACAGTCTGTCCTAAGCTTTGTTCGTCTGTCGTACACTTACACTGGTGTCAGTCAGGGTAGTCTGTGTGTGCCGGCAGGACACCTACAATGCACTCGAAGATTACTCTAACACGTAAGTGTACAGTCCGTCCTAAGCTTTGTTGGCCTGTCCTACACTTACAGTAGTGTCAGTCAGGGTAGGCTGTTAGTGACGGGAGGACACCTACAATGCACTCGAAGATTACTCAAACACGTAAGTGTCTACAGTCTGTCCAAAGCTTTGTTTGTCTGTCCTACACTTACACTAGTGTCAGTCAGGGCAGTCTGTGTCGGCAAGACAATGAATTACGTCAAAAAAGCGTTGATTAATCATTAACATAACATTCTTTCTTTTTTTCTCTTTTAAGTATTCCAGCAGTTTAAAATCTGACGAAGAGATCCCCAACATGCTCAGGAACAACACATCACGAATTAATCTTACTGGTTTTCTTCTTCTATATAATCCATGTTTCGTCCACAGTATCCGATATGAATGCGCCAACGAAGCCAATCCCAGCTGGCTACGAACTGTTCCCTGGCCTGGGGTACTACAAGTTCCACGCTGATACGGCCATTTGGGCACGTGCGCGTCAGGTGTGCGCAGAGGAGGGCGCTCATCTTATCGTCATCAACTCGGAGTACGAGGCCAATGTAGTTAAGCAGCTCTTCACCAGGTTCCCAAAGGATAAAATTAAAAACGATGATTTAACGCTGTATAATTTGTGTTGGGTTGGAATTTACGAACAAGGAGCTAATGGACAATATTTCAGCGTCTTGGGTAACTATTATGATTGAAAATGGTTAAATATTGCTTTACTGCAATTGACTCAACTTCTGTTTAAAAGCACACAATTTAAAAATAGTGAATATGTGATAAAGTCAGTCGATGCATTTGATGCATTCATCACAACACAGCTTTCAATATTGGCCTAGGCCTAGCACTGCATGACAAGAGTAGTAAGTTAATAGGGCCTGTACAATGAACTAATGCTTCCCTTGTTGCCTATTTTTGACACTATGAAATAGAAAATATTTACATTCTTTTTTTTTTTTTTTTAGATAATATCGAAAGTATCATCTTTTAACTTAAAAAAAAAAAATCATTTCAGCATACCTTTTCGGAAAATAGCTTAACACTAACAGATCTTAATAATATCTTGCTCCGCATCATTCCAAAACTTGGCCGCCTCCTTTGACAGGTGCAGTTATCCCTGTGCTGTGCCTGGCAAAGAAGTGGACGTTTATTTGTTGTACCAAGCAAGCAGTGGCGTGCCGTGGTTATAGAACTTGGGGAAACATTGGTTTTGCCCAAACAAGGACTGGGTCTGGGTAAAAGCCCCAGCCGCCGGAGGAACTTTTTTGCAGTTATTATTATTATTATTATTTTTTTTTTCTTGAAAGTTCCGTGTAGTAAACTGACGATTAAGATGCTCCTTCAAAATGCAACCACAGTTGCGTGTAACTGCACTTATTGTTCCCGCCACTGCAGGCTGTAACACGTGATCACTCCCGTCTGCACTGGCCATGCGCTTTGAACGCAGGTCGCAAACTAGCGTCCACACCGAGGTAAAACTCGCACCTCACCCACACGATCACACTAAGTTTTCTTGAAAAACTACATTTAGCTTAAATTCAGTGCTTTAAAGTTGACTAGTGTCCCTGTGGGTACTTTGGAAGACGCACAGTAAACCCTCACACCAATGTCACTGTCACTTACCGCGATTTAAGGTCGAAACATATTTTTACACCGATTTTTTGTAATCGTGCGAAATGCCAAAGACGCATGATTCATTTCAGCGTTCCAGAGCCTCGGTCAGTGTCGGAGATACTCAGCCGCGGTCGGGACTGAAGGGGTGCTGGCTTGTCGTCTGTCAGAGCTAGACGCGCGTAAATTTAAACTGAACTGCCGCAAAGATGGCTAAATGGAAAATTAAATTTGAGAATACAAAGAATTCAAGGCGTGGCGAATCGTATACGGGTTTTGTTTTATACATAGCACTCTGTAGCATTTTAGCAAGGGAAGCAGTGCTTCCCTTGAGTCTATGGAGTGCACGCCACTGCAAGCAAGTAAACGATAATTGCAAATTGCAACAAGGTTAAAGTGTTCCATATCTTGTTTACAGGACAGGAGTTGAAAGATACGGGCTATTCTCGATGGTTCCCTGGCCAGCCTGCGGACATGGGAACCGATGACTGTATGCTGGCGCACTCACAGAGTGCTGGCTACGATGACCATCCGTGCCAGTGGAGGGCTCCTTTTATCTGCGAGGTCTAGAGTGCACAATTCTATCACCAGCTGACGGATAAACTTATTTCTTAAATAATGTTCAATGTTTTATTTTAATGTAAGGGGTTAATGGATTAAACATAATCGAAATGCAAAATATGTAAACCTATATAAATTAGTATGTATGATGAAATGTATTCTCATAAAAATGACAGTTTGTTTTAATCTTAAAATCATACATATATTTGTTTTAACGATAAATTATATGTATAGAATTGTATTCGGCCTTCGTCAATAAAGATTTGACTCTTGACAAATATTACTTTAAGTTTAATACAAATTGTCTCCATCATGTTTAAACACATCTCATACACCAACATAAAAAAAACTCTATTTTGTCCATAATCTTTATATATCAAGTCTCGTTTGTCGTCAATTATTTAGAAAACTTAAATAATATCCTGTTTTTTGTATTGGAGTACCCGTATTGACTATGTTTTGTTGAAAGGAAAAACGTTGGACCAGACTGGGTTCTCCCGGTGGCACCCGGGCCAGCCGGATGGTGGAGGAACCGATGATTGTGTCCTGGCTTACGCCCTGGGTGCTGGGTACAACGACATACCGTGCACACACAGATCCGCGTACATATGCGAGCGTTAGATACATTCCCGTGACGTCACAACTACCATATTAGGGGCCAAAATATATGTTGACATTAGAGACGAGTGTGCTCAACACTTAAAGCGAGTTTACCTCCAGCTTAAGTTTACAAACTTGAATTTATTTATGTTGCTTATAAGTAATAATATCAAACCAAAATTAGTGAACTGTTGAATTTCAATCAAACGCCATTAGAATCATTGTAACAATGAAAACAAAAACACATGCCACAAATACACACACATTTAAACGCGTAATTTTTTTCCTAAACGTGACCTGTATCTTACATATCAACGGAGAGTAAAACTTACATTTGTAATTCATTCGAAGTTTATTTACACAAAGCATTAGTTTATTTTATTCCTTTAAAAATCTCTCCAATCGAATATATATTACGGTTTCACACTTGTACGCTTTCGTGACCCGAGTAAATATTGGTTTTGGTTCTTGGCTTTCAGGTTGCGATAAGGTTTGATATTCTACTTTGATATGGCGCTAAGAACCTTTATGAGTTGCGACCAGCTTATATATATATATATATATATATATATATATATTTGATTTCTCAGATTTTGTTGATATATATATATATATATATATATGTGTACATTTGGGGCGTGACAAGCCAGAAGTATTTACTTGAGTTGAGGTAGAAGATATTGTATTAGAGAGATGGTTCTTGAAAACTTGTACGAACCAAATGTAGTAGGTTAGTGTTGTTTATTAAACTGATGAACGATTTCTCCTACATTAATTAAAACCACGCCCAATTTCCCCTACATGTTACTCATATCCCCTGACTTCCCCTCAAGTTTCTACTTATACAAAGTCGGAGTGTCTTAGCGCACAATAACCCGAGTACTACTATGGGTAGCATCGTATTGTTGGTAGCGCTGACGGCTTTAGCTTATGTTCAGTCCGAGACGGCACCAGAACAACATTGCGCAGCGCAAACAAACCCATCAATCAAGGTTACTTTCGACAGTCATCGCAATGGAACTGGGTACTGGATTTCACAGGTAATATTTATGATAATATTAACTTTTCAGAGGAACACCGTTTATTGGGTTTATTTAAATAAAATGACAAAAACTGCGAAAAAATGAAAAAAATAATTCCTGTTTCCAAGGCAGAAAGTGTAGTGTTCGAAAACCAATTCGGGCACGGGAGTTTTAGCACTGGAACTTGACTTTATCAATAAGTGACTATAAATCTATCATTGCATCAAAGAACATAATAAATGGTATAAATTACCCTCTTTGAATATCAGTCCTTTCAACTTAGTGGGTAGACTATAAATACAAATATATACTTATTTATTTATTTTTATTTATTAAATAAAACTAATGGGATTTTGTTGAAACTTATAATCCGGTCCAGTCTGACAATGTCCCAATAACTAAATATTCGTCAAATAGCTTGTTGTATCAATGGCAAAGACCAATAAAACCTTTGAAATCCTCCAAATAGCTTAATTGCTACGATAAACTTCCTTATTAGAGATTGTCAGGCCAGCCCTTAACAATAACATTTCTGTGCCATTTAGTTTGATGTCGAGAATGATGGCGATACCAACATATCTTCGGTTGGCAAGGAAACAGCACCATTTTCAGTGGGAGTGGAACAGAGCACAGTTGTGTGCGACGGCAGAACACCTACATTGCACACGAAGATTACTCTAACACGTAAGTGTCTACAGTCTGTCCTAAGCTTTGTTCGCCTGTCTTACACTTACACTAGTGTCAGTCAGGGTAGTCTGTGTGTGCCGGCAGGACACCTACATTGCACACGAAGATTACTCTAACACGTAAGTGTCTACAGTCTGTCCTAAGCTTTGTTCGCCTGTCTTACACTTACACTAGTGTCAGTCAGGGTAGTCTGTGTGTGCCGGCAGGACACCTACATTGCACACGAAGATTACTCTAACACGTAAGTGTCTACAGTCTGTCCTAAGCTTTGTTCGCCTGTCTTACACTTACACTAGTGTCAGTAAGGGTAGTCTGTGTCAGTACCTAATCGTTCTTTTCTGCCAGTTTAGCAATTGTCATGGCGTCTGCCTGTAATCAATGTATGACTTCTTTAGTGTAGCAAGTGCAGCAATTTTTACACTAGCTATTTATCTCGTTTAAGAACCACTGTAAGAAAGGCAAACTAAGATTTGTATTCATAAGTTGCATGTACGTCACATCTTTGCGCTTAGCGGTCACACTATCTTGTGATCAAACTTTGACGTTGCCATAGAGACACAATTGAAGCCTGTTGTAGTAAAACTCATCAAATATTTGTTCTTTAAAATCCAGCCTGTTCTTTAAATCAAAGTGATTCATGTGGTAATTTTTTTGTTTTTGTATTACTCATGTTTACTTATTAAATTTAAAATTAAACTTATATATTTAATTTGAATAGTATTTGCCAATAATCTAGGATTGGTCCTCCTCAATTGTGTCGCAATCACGGCCGCTGTAACGTCACGTGGGAACTGAATAGATCGATAAGCAACATAGCAAAATAAAAACGGGAACACAGCTGTTGCATATAATGTTAATGATTTTATTGATAAGTTAGTGTTTACGACCTAATTGATAGATAGGTCATAATTTTGACATCGGCCGAATCAGATACACCTATCGCCGAGGAAATAAGAGCAGTCTAGTGAGGGATTGGGAGTGTAGGGGTTTGGGGGGCGTTTAGGTATCAAAGAGCGCCGGCATGAATGAGAAAAAGAGAGAATAGAGACACCAAAAAGTTGCAAAAGTCGGCAAGACGATGAATTATCTCAAAAAAGTGATTTGTGTTAAACCGTGATTAATCTTTTACATAACATTCTTGCTTATTTTCTCTTTGAACTTTTCCATCATTTAAAAATCTGTTGAAGAGATCAAACGTCCTCCAGTAACAACACATCACGAATTAATCTCACTGGTTTCTTCTTCTCGTTAATCCATGTTTTATCCACAGTATCCGATATGAATGCGCCAACGAAGCCAATCCAAGCTGGCTACGAACTGTTCCCTGGCCTGGGGTACTACAAGTTCCACGCTGACGCGGCCATTTGGGCACGTGCGCGTCAGGTGTGCGCAGAGGAGGGCGCTCATCTTATCGTCATCAACTCGGAGTACGAGGCCAATGTAGTTAAGCAACTCTTCACCAGGTTCCCCAAGGATAAAATAAAAAACTATGATTCCAACCTGTTTGACTGGTGTTGGGTTGGAATTTACGAACAAGGAGCTAATGGACAATATTTCAGCATCTTGGGTAACTATGATGATTGAAGGGTAAATATCGCTTGACTGCAATTGACCAAACTTCTGTAAAAAGCACCCAATTTAAAAATAGTAATTCTGTGATAAAGTCAGTCGATACATTTGATGCATTCATCACAATTTAGCTTTCAATATTGGCCTAGGTCTAGCACTGCATGACAAGAGTAATCAGTTATGACCAATGAACAAATGCTCCTCTGGTGCTTTTTTTCGACACTATGAAAAAGAAAATATTTATATTCTATATTTTTTGGATGATATTGAAATAGTCTTCTTTACAAAAACAAATAAAAAAACAATCATTTTACGTTACCTTTTCGGAAAATAGCTAAACACTAACAGATCTCAATGATATCTTGCTCTGCATCATTCCAAAACTTGGCCGCCTCTTACGCCAGGCACAGTCACCCCTGTGATGGGCCTGGCACAGAAGTGGATGTTTACTTGTTGTACCAAGCCAGTAAGCGAAAATTGCAAATTGCAACAAGGTTAATGTGTGTCATATCTTGTTTACAGGACAGGAGTTGAAAGATACGGGCTATTCTCGATGGTTCCCTGGCCAGCCCTCGGACATGGGAACCGATGACTGTATGCTGGTTTACGCACAGAGTGCTGGCTTAAATGACCATCCGTGCCAGTGGAGGGCTCCTTTTATCTGCGAGGTCTAGAGTGCACAATTCTATCACCAGCTGACGGATAAACTTATTATTTAAATAATGGTCAATGTTTTATTTTAATGTAAGTGTTGACTGGATAAAACATAATTGAAATACAAAATTTATAAATCTATATAAATTAGCAAGTAATGTATTTTCATAAAAATGACCATTTGTTTTAATCTTTTAAATTATAAAAAAATTAGTTTTGACGTTTTAATATATGTATAGAGTTATATTCGGCATTCGTCAATAAAGAACAATGTATTAAAAGAAGAGACTCATGACAAATATTAATTTTAGTTTTATTCAAATTGTCTCCTTCATGTTCAAACACATCTCACACACCAACTTCTACCAAAAACCTCTATTTTGTCCATAATCTTATTTTTAGATATCAAGTTTTGTTTGTTGTCAATTATTTAGAAAACTAAAATAATATCCATTTTTATGTATTGGAGTACCCGTATTGACTATGTGTTGTTGACAGGACAAACGTTGGACCAGACTGGGTTCTCCCGGTGGCACTCCGGCCAGCCGGATGGTGGAGGAACCGATGATTGTGTCCTGGCTTACGCCCTGGGTGCTGGGTACAACGATGTACCATGCTCACACAGATCCGCGTACATATGCGAGCGTAGATACATTCACTTGACGTCACACCTACCTTTTTAGGGGCCAAAATATATGTTGACATTAGAGACGAGTGTGCTCAACACTTAAAGCACTTTTACCTCCGGCTTAAGTTTACGAACTTGAATTTAATTTTGTTACTTTTAATTAATAATATCAAACCAAAGTAAGTAAAGAGTTGAATTACAATCAAACGCCAACATTGTCACAATGGACAACAAAACACATGCCACAAACACACACACATTTAAACGCGTAATTCATCTAGTAAACGTGAACTATATCCAACATATCAACGAAACACAAAACTTACAACTGTAATAAATTCAAAATTTCTTAACACAAAGCATAAGTTTATTTTATTCCTTTTATAATCTCTAAAAATCGAAAAACTATAACGGTTTTACACTTGTACGCTTTCGTGACCCAAGTAATTGTTGGTTTTGGTTCTTGGCTTCCAGGTTGCGCTTAGGTTTGATATTCTAGTTTGATAGGGCGCAAAGAACCTTTATTAGTTGGCACCAGTATATATATATATGTTTCTATATACATTTTGGGCGTGGCAAGACAGAAGTATTTACAGAAGGTAGAAGATATTATAATAGATAGATTGTTCTTGAAAACATGTAAGATTTTAAAGAAGTGGATTGGTCTAGTTTACTGATGAGCGATTTCTCCTACAATAGTTTTAATCACGCCCAATTTTCCCTACATGTTACTCATAGCCCCTGGACTTCCCCTCAAGTATCTGCTTATACAAACTCGGAGTGTCTTAGCTCACAATAACCAGACCAGAGTACTACTATGGGTAGCATCGTATTGTTGGTAGCGCTGACGGCTTTAACATATGTTCAGTCAGAGACGGCAACAGAACAACATTGCGCAGCGCAAACCAAACCATCAATCAAGGTTACTTTCGAAAGTCGTCGCAATGGAACTGGGTACTGGATTTCACAGGTAATATTTATGATAGTATAAACTTTTCAGAGGAACACGGTTTATTGGGTTTATTTAAATAATATACCCACAACCGCGATTAAATAAAACTATAGTTCCTGTTTCCAAGGCAAAAAGTGTAGTGTTTGAATCCTAATTCGGGCACAGGATTTTAACACTGGAACTTGACTTTATCGATGGGTGACTTTAAAGCCATCAAAGCAACGAAGGACGTGATAAATGGTATATAGTATCCTTCCTGAATATCAGTGCTTGTAACTGCGTGGGAAGACTATAAAATACAAATATATTATTATTTATCTATTTTTATTTATTAAATAAAACTAATGAGATTTTGTTGAAACTTATAATCCGGTCCAATCTTACAATGTCCCAATAACTACTAATTCGTGGAAAAGCTGGTGTCAATGGCAAAGACTAATCAAAACTTTGAAAGCCTCCAAATAGCTTAATTGCTACGATTAACTTCCTTATTAAAGATTGTCAGACCGGCCCTTAACAATAACATTTCTGTGAATTTAGTTTGATGTCGAGAATGATGGCGATACCAACATATCTTCGGTTGACAAGGAAACAGCACCATTTTCAGTGGGAGTAGAACAGAGCACAGTTGTGTGCGACGGCAGAACACCAACATTGCTGTCGAAGATTACTCTAACACGTAAGTGTCTACAGTCTGTCCTAAGCTTTGTTCGCCCGTCCTGCATTTACACTAGTGTCAGTCAGGGTAGTCTGTGTCAGTACCTAATCGTTCTTTTCTGCCAGTTTAGCAATTGTCATGGCGTCTGCATGTAATCAATGTATGACTTCACTAGTGTAGCAAGTGCAGCAAAATTTTACACTAGCTATTTATCTTGTTTAAGAACCACTGTAAGAAAGGCAAACTAAGATTTGTAGGCCTATTCATAAGTTGCATGTACGTCACATCTTTGCGCTTGGCGTTCACACTATCTTGTGATCAAACTTTGACGTTGCCATAGAGACACAATTGAAGCCTGTTGTAGTAAAACACATCAAGTATTTGTTCTTTAAAATCCAGCCTGTTCTTTAAATCAAAGTGATTCATGTGGTAATTTTTTTTTTTTTTGTATTACTCATGTTAACTTTTTAAATTCTAAATTAAACTTCCTTTTTAAATTTAAATAGTATTTGCCAATAATCTAGGATTGGTCCTCCTCAATTGTGTTGCAATCATGCCCGCTGTGACGTCACGTGGGAACTGAATAGATCGATAAGCAACATAGCAAAATAAAAACTGGAACACAGCTGTTGCATATATTGTTAATGATTTTATTGATAAGTTAGTGTTTACGACCTAATTGATAGATAGGTCATAATTTTGACATCGGCCGAATCAGAGACACCTATCGCCGAGGAAATAAGAGCAGTCTAGTGAGGGATTGGGAGTGTAGGGGGTTGGGGGGCGTTTAGGTATCAAAGAGCGCCGGCATAAATGAGAAAAAGAGAGAACAGAGACACCAAAAAGTTGCAAAAGTCGGCAAGACGATGAATTATCTCAAAAAAGTGATTTGTGTTAAACAATAGATTTATCTTTTACATAACATTCTTTCTTATTTTCACTTTTAACTATTCCATCATTTTAAAATCAGTTAAAGAGCTCTCCAACATCCTCCAGTAACAACACCACGAATGAATCTCACTGGTTTTCTTCTTCTTCTATATAATCTTTGTTTCGTCCACAGTATCCGATGTGAATGCGTCAACTAAACCAATCCCAGCTGGCTACGAACTGTTCCCTTACCTGGGGTACTACAAGTTCCACGCTGACGCGGCCAACTGGGCACGTGCGCGTCAGGTGTGCGCAGAGGAGGGCGCTCATCTTATCGTCATCAACTCGGAGTACGAGGCCAATGTAGTTAAGCAGCTCTTCACCAGGTTCCCCAAGGATAAAATAAAAAACTATGAAGGATCGTTGTTCGAATGGTGTTGGGTTGGAATTTACGAACAAGGAGCTAATGGACAATATTTCAGCATCTTGGGTAACTATGATGATTGAAAATGGATAAATATCGCTTTACTGCAATTGACTGAACTTCTGTTAAAAAGCACCCAATTTAGAAAAAGTGATTCTGTGATCAAGTCAGATGATTCATTTCTTGCATTCATCACGACACAGCTTTCAATATTGGCCTAGGCCTAGCACTGCATGACAAGAGAAGTAAGTTAATAGGGCCTGTCCAATGAACTTATGCTTCCCTTGTTGCCTATTTTTTACACCTTGAATTAGAAAATATTTATATTCTATTTTTTTTTTTTTAGATAATATCGAAACTATATTCTTTTAACAAACAAAAAACAAACAATTTTTTCAACATACCTTTTCGGAAAATAGCTTAACACTAACAGATCTTGACAATATCTAGCTCCGCATCATTCCAAAACTTGGCCGCCTCTTACGACAGACACAGTCACCCCTGTGATGGGCCTGGCACAGAAGTAGATGTTTACTTGTTGTACCAAGCAAGTAAATGAATATTGCAAATTGCAACAGGGTTAATGTGTTCATATCTTGTTTACAGGACAGGAGATGAAAGATACGGGATATTCTCGATGGCACCCTGGCCAGCCTTCGGACATGGGAACCGATGACTGTATGCTGGTTTACGCACAGGGTGCTGGCTTCAATGACTATCCGTGCCCATATAGGGCTCCTTTCATCTGCGAGGTCTAGAGTGCACACATGTTTCACCAGCTAACGGATAAACTAATTATTGCAAATAATCGTCGATGTTTTATTTTATTGTAAGTGGTTACTGGGTTAAACATAAGAAATAAAAAATATGTAAACCTATATAAATTGGCATGTATCATGTAATTTATCATCATAAAAATTACAATTTATTTTAACCTTTTACATACATAAATTTGTTTTGACGTTTCATTACATTGTATGGAATTGTATTCGGCATTCGTCAATAAAGAACAATGTATTAAAAGTGGAGACTCATGAAAAATATAACTTTCAGTTTAATACAAATTGTGTCCTTCATGTGCAAACATATCTCACTCACCAACTTCTACCAAATACCTATTTTTTGTCCATAAAGTACGCTTGACGGGTCCGTATTCATCCTTAGTAGTCCCTTACCCCAAGAGGCGCCCGTTGTTGCTAAGTAAAAATTGCATTAATATTATTTCACATACAGAAAGATTATCCTTAGCAATAGCAATAACGGGCACCCTAGCTTTGTCTGTAATTCCCCTTTCAACGACTTTATTTTGCGTATAATTCGTCAAAAATGGCTGCGAAGGAACTATTCGAAATTCACTACAATGAACAAATATTATTATAATTTATAAATGAAATATGTTTAACTTATTATCTTAATTACGTTTATTATGACGGAAAATATGTGAAACAAAAAACATTTAGTTCATATAAAAATTATTTGTTATAGAGTTGCCTATTGGAGTATTTTATAATTTCTGTTCACATGAGCGGAACAATCTACATTAGTGATGTCTGTGTTCAGCAAATCTTTCAGTGACGCGGTTGACCAACAAACAATCGTAGTCGGGTGGCTGGTTGGATCTCCTGGTGACAAACGCTGAACTCTGTCGCGCTGAGCTGGTCCCCTGCGGATGACAAGTTAGTTCACGTCAGACTCAACCCAGCTAAACGCAATAAGTAAACAGTGACTTTGGAGCCGTTCTAGCAACGAAGCACTCAATACATTCAAAGTTGTTCTGAATTGACCTTGTTGATTCTGGCATTTGTCCGCAGGTGTTTGCACTGTCCAATCACTGATTCATATGTTTCGTATTTGAAATATCGATCTTTGATTGGTTATCGCTCACTCGTCGATGGTGTTCGAAGCCTGCAGGGTTGGTTAAGTCACTTTAAATTAAAGTCCCCCACTGCAAATCAGTTTAGTTACTGAGTGGGTAGACTCTAAATGTGAATTTATTTTTTTATTTTTATTTAACGGCACCTCGTCACTAAACCTACATCTGCTATAATGCTGTAGTAAATAAGTATACCACTAAAACAAGCCCGAAAGTCGGTAGTAGGCTTCCATTTTCGCACGTTATAGCATGAGCGTAAATGCTAGCATCAATTTGAAACAGGTATTTATTAGATTTAGGTACAATTTTCGACCTTGGGTTACATAGCTGGAAATTCGTAACACCACGTACTTTACTAATGAGGCTAATCAGCAGATGGATGCATTACCGAATATGTACAAAAGCGCCGAAAAATCTGTTACATTTCGTTGAAGCGGCGTGCACGAATGGAGCAGTAGATGAGGATTTGAAATAAGTATGAGATAAGCTACGTTGGGTCTAGTATATAGCCACGTTACCGGTACCCCCCACTCCATCTCATGTCTGTACAAAGATATCGTTGTTCGCAACACGGGTATATAAGCCAACGGGATAGGCACGCTAACATCACAGCAAGATGGTGTTTGTTGGCCTGGTGGTAACTTGCGTGCTCGGTCTGTGTGCGGGTTCAGTAGAAGCGAATTCGGCGCCAGAATTACAGTGTGCTGTACCTAAATTTACAAGCGTGAAACTTTCGATTAATTCTAGTCGAAATCAAACCGGACATTGGATAACACAGGTAAGCTCCGTCAACAATGCTTAAGACTGTGCGCCCCCCCCCCCCCCCCCGATTTCCGGTTCCCTTGTTATGCCCCCACTGAAAATCAGTCCATGTAGCCTAACTGTTTGGGATTTATATTTAGTCAAATCCAGAAATGAAAAACAAAAATCAGTATTCAAACCCCAGACCTTCTCTATTGGAAGCAGCAATAAACTGACCGGACCAACGACCCATACAAGATTTAATTTTTAATTTACAAAAATCATAACTTAAATATTTTTAAAACATTATCATTATTTTAAGTATTTATTAAATGTCTATCCCTTACAGTTATAAAACTGACTTACAAAGGAGGACAATAACAAATTATACAATTATAATGAAACAATAGGAAAAACACTTAACAAAATAAGATATCAAAAGGTAACGCAACAACAAAACGAACTGCTACACAACTGGATCAATGAAAATGTACAAAAAAAAATTGATAATAAATTTAAAATTATGTAAGTACTTGAAATATAATAAAGAAGTGTTGTATTTATTATTTTATTATACGCTACTGATGTAGTAGTCATAGCGATCCGGATCGGATCCGGACCTATGTAAAATCCCGTTTATATTAACTTGAAAATTTGTTATTTAAACGTTTGAACGTTTAACCGGGTAACGTTGCAATACGACATGACCATTGATCTGAGGTTTACGTTTCAAGTACGATCTCAAGCACGGGCAGGAGTCGAAGGCGCCAAGGTCGGTACAAATGGACGTCGAGCACTCCACAGCGACTTGTGAGGACGAAGAAGTCGTTGGTATCAAGGCCACAGTAACAGGTGACTGACCGTTTTAATATTCATTACTTTGACATAACTAGCCTCTACCGGATTATACTTGAAAAGTTAGCAGTCATTCTATAATATGTACTCCATGTATGTTTTATGGGTAGGCCTGGACTCACCGCAAAACCCGCGCCGAATAACCTTTTTTTTAGTTATATTTTGACTTTCGAGAACGCTACACTATATTGAAAAAGTGACCCAAGTTTGGAATGACGTTTTGTAATACTTAAAACTGGGTTAACAAAATTAAAAATATTTAATCAATTACGGTTGTCATTAGTGCATTCAATTAATTGATTATAATTCTCAAATGGATTCCCTAATGGTAATCGTACTGATTGCAATAGTTGAAATTTTGTCAGCACAGTTTTCATTCAATCACTTTTCCAATGTTATTTAGCGTTCTCAAAATAATAAATAAACGTAACTAGTACAAGGCAGCACTGTTTGTAGGGTGGGTATTTTACGCCCGCTGGGAATATTTACAGCTGCCTTGCTACGTTGGTTGTTCTTTATAGTGTATTTGAATGCCCAATACCCGTTTCCAGCCACTCCTTTCAAAGCTGTCCCGGCTGGGTACGAGCTCTTCCCTGGCCTGGGGTACTACAAGTTCCACGCCAAGCTGGCCACGTGGCAAGCTGCGTACGACGCGTGCGCACAAGAAGGCACCCATCTAGCCATGACCAACTCGGAGCAAGAGACCAATCAATGCGTTCCAGATAATGTTTGCCCGGTACCCAAAGATACCGGGCGCCAGCGAAGCTGCTTACAATGATCACGCGTGGCTGGGATTCTGTGAGATAGGTACCGACGGGAAATACTTCACACTATCTGGTAAATAAATAAATCTCTCTCTCTATATATATATATATATATATAGTCATCGAACAACATCTTCGGTAATGCAATTCCGTCACGGGTGGGTAAGCGGCTGCCAACCAGCGACCGTGGCTAATTCAGATACCTGCTCGGGTTGGCCGAGACCGTAAACACGTCATTGATTGATGACAAAGCATTACCGAAGTTATTGTAAGACGACTGTACGCATAATGTGACCAGACGTATCGGTTTGACCGGTACAGTACCGTTTTCAGAACACTTGGAGCCTATATCGGTGTTCTGAGAGTGTTTTTGAAATGACGTTTTTGTACCGGTTTGTAATATTTTTTTTAATTTGAGGGAAAAGTGTCCCGGTATTCTGTCAATTAGCGACAACGCTTTCGTTTCCACATATATCACCATTCACGTGTGCTGACGCTGACTCAGTGGCCGATAGTCAGCAGAGTTTATTACATCGATATGCGGCTGGCGAAATACGACGGGGCACGTGACTAGAAAGCTGTACAGCGTTGGGGTGACGCGTTAGCTGCGTTACGTGGGTCGCTCGCGTCGAAGTGTTTACATTAGCGCGATCTTCGGAAAACCTAGCGCAAGACAACATAACAACTGACAAAATGTGATAACATATTTATAAGTATTACCTCAATGTATCTGTGATGGGAGACTTATCAATCCGTTTACAAATACAAATTCGCTTTAGTATGGCAGAGAAAAATTGCAGGTCTTGTTTACCTCAAAATGTGGAAGAAGGAAATGTGGTTTATAGGTTATGGATTCCGTCGTCGATCAAAACACAGGAAATAAACAAGTTTTGCGTTGTTGCATGGGTTCGTTTCTGGTGCACCGTGGCTGAAGCGGCCAACTCGCTATCTGATTGGTCGACATGCCTGTTTCCAAGAAATGTGCGCATTATTATTATTAGGCCTTTATTTGCAACAGAATACAAATTCCACTAGTGCAAATTCAATATAGACATACACAAAAATACAGAAACATACAATTAATTACATACTAATATTATAATATACGAACTAAGCAGCAGTGGAAATGATTTACAGATGAGGTACAGTAAATTGTCGAAAAAGATATAGTGTATAAAGTATAGATAGAAGACAGAATAAATGTATATCCGTGAACATGTGCTATGTACTTTAGTTTAGTTACTAACATATTACGCTACACAGAATTTACTAAAAGTTACTAGTTATTAAAATGTTACATTAACACAGTGGTGAACAGTGGTGGTTGGTATAAAATGGTAAGATGTAGATCTAGCAGGTTACAACAACATGGCACGTAAATTTCTCTTAAAATAAGTTAAACTATTGGAATTTAAGTCAACGTCTATGTTTTTTGAAGATATATCATTGAAAGTGTTTTGAAGCCGGTTTATACACATGTTTATGTACGTCTTTTCTACTATGGTCTGTTTTAAATAAATTAATGTTTCTAGTAAGACGGGGTGGTACGTGGAAGTTGAGTTTTTCTAATAAGGTGGAAACTATATGCCCGTATGTGAGTTTGTGTAGGAAGAACATGTCGATGTATTTCCTTCTGTTACAAAGGGGGTTGAACTTACTTTTATTATGGCTTATGGTAATGAATTCGGGGATTTCGTCTCTTGTTTGTGCTAGCCAGGTATTAGTGGTGTACATCATTGGTGAAATCGATTGAAGATCGACTGATACTCTTGTTCTCAACTATAAGTCACAGCCCACTGTATAAAACTGTCCAAACTATTTTCGTCCTTCAGTTTTTCTGAATGTGAAGTATGTCGTGCCAACAGGTGAGAGCATCAACCAAGCGGAGTTCTACCGCTGGTCACCCTCGGAACAGGACAATAAGGGAGGGTTTGATTGTATTATGGTCAATCGAAACACCGGAGGTTTCGCCGACGCACCTCGCCCGTTCACAGTGCCATTCATATGCGAGCAGGAACTGTAACTCAACAGTCAGTCTGTGTATGTGTGTCTATGAGTCTGTGTGTGAGTGTGACGCAGGGAATAAAAACAATCGTGTCTAGCTTTGGAGATAGACAACTAATTTCCAGGTCCAAAGTAAATTATTTGATACTCCACAACTTGATTTGATTATACCTCCCACTCAGCACTAATTAAGATTTCTTCTCGAGTTTTCACACTTGTCATCGGATATCTACTGTAGTAAGTTCTACCCCCAGTCATCCCCTCACACACAGTTGCACTTCTATCTACCAGCCCTCGGGCTTACGCGTTTTCAATCCCGTATGCCTTCATCTGCTCTAAAGGGCCTATAATTATAATATATAGGCCCTATTTATATAGCTCGGGAGAGTGTCCAGCAAGGTTCGAAGCTGAATTATTGTAATCTAGTAAATGAGTTTATTGATTATTTTTTTATGTGTACACTTAATGGCCATACATAAAACAATGTCGCATGCATACGGAATGTAAATGATACGTTAATAAATACATAATGCTTTCTAATAAGCTTTTTCTACATTGCTGGATCACATATTAAATCTACATATTGGAAGCTACTATAGAAGTGTAATTACGTTTAAAATATTTCTTTGATCAGTCTACTATGTCTGTATTTAACCTTGTATGTAGAGAGAGTCCGACAGTCTAGCCGTGGGTCGTAAAAAATTGAAGCAACACAAATCAGAGCTGACTTCGGACAGTTCATGGCCATTCTTAAAGGATGTACGCAGTTTTTCTCTTGGCTGACAAGTCTTGCGTTGTTGGTGTATGCAAATAACTTGTCGGTCTACCATCTGTGTTTCTGTCTAGGCTGCTGCTTCAACTCAAATGCCTGGGGAGGGGGTTGGGGGGGGGGTGGGTAACACCCTACACAACAGCGCCTATAACGAAGCGCCGTACTTAGCTCGACTGCAGTTACATCACAAACACAAACACAAAGTGAACACCACAATACTTGGTAATAATTATAGGGAAAGTGAATTTGAATTTGTTTTGTTTATTTGCAAGTAATAATCCAGTATAGGGTAATGAATACGTAGAAATGTAATACTGGCTTAAAAGAGCTGAACGATAAGAAATGTGTTTCATAAGAAACCCGCGGATTGAACAAAAAATAATATTACATGAAAAAATAATTTTTTTAAAACAACTCATATTTAAATGCACTAAAAAGTAAAAAATAAATTTTCGTCTCACTCGGAAAATAATAATCGTTGGGCGCTTTCGGTATTAACATAGATTAAGCTAATATAAGCGTTGTAATAAAACAAAATAACATTGAAAATTCGACGTGATGCAAAGACACTTTTGTAATCATCCTACATTTTTGTCTTGCCAATACATGGAAAGAAGGGGTAATTACAAAAGCTGTTTTGTATGTACATCGTTATTACCAGTACTTGTCCCAACATAGTCTTCAGTCTACTTCATGCAGTCTTCATTAAAATTCAGTTTAAGTTTTTCACTGCGATATAACTTTTGTCCCACTTAAAAAATGTAAACCTATGAACGCCTAGAATAGCAAGTGTGAAGTTACCAACTAGTGATTAACTTGCTTTAGAAAACACATTTATTAATATTTATTGCATCAATAAAGAAATAGACATGAAGCGAATAAAAAAACACACAAGCGGCGTCTGTTTACTCTTTTTGCGGCGCCAGTGCAGTTTGTAACAGTGATTATCCTTGAGAACCAGTTACTCCGTCTTCCACTTGTTGCATATTGTGTCGAGGTTTCGAGCGTGAGACATTGTGAGACCATAGCGAGTGACAATGACAGTTCGTGTGGGGTTATGTGTATTCTTGTGTACTTGTTTGACGATGGTGAATGCTCAGCTGTCAACGTGTTCGTCCAAAAACACACCTACGATCAAAGTGTCCATAAATAGCCGACGAAACAGGACCGGTCACTGGATTTCACAGGTTAGTGCAACACTTTCTTGGTAACCGAGGGTCCTGTCAACTAATTCGGATAAATTATTTCCATAAAATTATTTTTTGTATAACTGTAACAGTCATCATTTTTTTATCTGTTTATATTATTTCTTGGGGGAGAATATTTACAAAATTGTGGGTTTGTGGTCAAACCAAAAAAAACAAAAAAAAACATTTATTTGAGTATGGAGAGAAATGTTTTCTGATCTTTTAACTTACTTTATAAAGATATCAGAAAAAAATGTGTGCTAGATACAATAATGAAATAACCAGAATTTTTTTTTAATGTTATATTATTGTGCTCTTTAAACTTTTTTTAAATCTTAAATTGTCCATAAAAACCCAACCCTACATAAAATGTTGATGTTTAATGAAATTTTGAGTAAATAGGTAATGAACAAAAAGTTTTTTAAAAGTAATGTACGTAATTTTTCTTCAAGATTGGTTTCAATCACGGATCAGGCGTTGACCCTCATAACCCCAAGGATGAGAGCCAGTGGCGTGCGGACGTGGAGTCCAGTGTTACACGTTGTAAGATCAACGAGTCAAACCTGAACATTATGCTGACTTTAACAGGTAGGCTTTTCATCTTTATTGACACATCTTATACAGTACTAGCTCTAACAACAAGTATCGTCAATACCGCAGATCCTTATCTTTATGATCCCAAAACAGTTGTATAGATTTAGACGCTTTTCTCTAAAAATAAATAAAATAAATTGGCAATAAAAGTCTACATACTCAGTTACAAGAACTGATCACTTGGGCACATTAGTGTGTTACAAAAGTAAATTTGAAATACCAACAGGTATAACTGCAATATTTCAAATATTTTTTACGTATTATTTAGTTCTTACGAACATTAATTGAGCCCGGATTTCACTTTTTGCGCTGTGGTGTATCAGTATTGAGATATGATTTAGAAGTCGGTGATGTACGTAGCGCGTTTGGAAAGTCTTTCCTTTTAAAACGTGTCACAAAAAAAGTATCTATTTATGTGGCGTTTCCCTCAATAATTACGTTATAATGCATTATAACAACAGTATAATTCGAATCAAACACTTCAATCTTATTTGGAAGATAAATATTTAATATTGATGATGAAATATCACTTTAGTACGCTTAGAATATCAATGAACATGAAAACGAGGAAAATGGAAAAATTACATACCTATCTATCAAAAAGGTTTAAAACATGCAACAAATATACACTTACTCCTTCCGTACTTTTCAATAAAACCCAAAATGTCGAGGTTTTCAATCTAGAACTCTGGGCCTGAATTCACAAGAGGACCTAAGTCTTATTTTGGTCTTATCTCTAAGACTGGCCTAACTTTGAACATCTTGTAAAATCAGACCCAGGTCACATGAAAAGTTACTAATTCCTGGTGAGAACAAGGACATAATGAACATTCTAATTATATGTTTTAAAATCCGTTTTAAGATATTTTCTAGGTTTTATAAGGGGTTCCAAGTTAGGCCGGTCTTAGAGACAAAACCAAAAAAAAGACTTGGGCCCTCTTGTGAATCCGGGCCCAGAGCTATAATACAGTTCATTCTTTTACAGCTGCACCTCCGAAAGCTGGTCCAGGATACGAACTTTTCCCTGATGTTGGCTACTACAAGTTTCACCCCCAAGTAGAACTATGGCAGCGTGCTGTGGAGGTGTGCGCAGAAGAGGGTGCGCATCTTGCTATCATCAACTCGGAGAAAGAAGCCGACGTGCTCAAGACAATATTTGCTCGCTATCCGAAGATAGAAGGCGCTGGGCACAACGACTGGGCGTGGGTTGGGGCGTATGAAGCACCACAAGGGGGGCTGTACTACACAATATTTGGTGAGGCTTGATATGATTCATTTCATGTGATAAAATGAATGAATGAAATACATATTTAAAGTCCCCTATCCACAAGTGTGTGTAAATTTGTTTTGTTTTAATGTAGGACTATTGTGACAAAGGATATGTCTATTTTTATGTGTGTACATTTGACCAATTTTAATGATAGTGTATTAATGTACTTTAATGTATGATAATTAATGAAATTACATTACATTTAATTAAATTAAATTTAATTTAATTTAATTAAATTTAATTTAATAGTTTATAATTCATGAATTACAGATATTATAACAATTATAATATTTGAAAGCTTTTCAATTCAATTATGAATCTGATTCAAAACCAAATCTTTGGTGAGAATCACTCTTTCAATATCTTGAAGCGTACTTAAGATATCAATACAATAATGTATAATGTGCGTGAGTGTATGTGAGCTTCTGTTGCCGTTAGTTACTCGACACTTTTTGTCTTAGGTGAGGAGGTAAACACAACAGGCTTTGCCAGATGGGCTCCAGGCCAGCCAACCATTGTTGGATCTCAAGCCGTCTTATTGGTTAGTCGTCAGACTGGAGGACTGGGGGACACCTGGAGGACAATCAAGGACGCATTTTTCTGCGAACAGGAACTATTTTGAATACTGAATTTATTGTTTAAAAAGAAATTGTCTAAAAATAAGCTACACAGAAATAGTTTGGTTAGGAATCTCGTTATAGAATCCATTCTGTAAAAGGAAGTAAAATTAATAAAACAAATGTGTAATATAATAAATCAACAAAAAAAAAAATCAAAATTTTGGGATGGCATTAATTGATACTTTGTGCCTAGAATGTACGTTGGATTCTATTAGATTTGGGACATGATATGCCCAGCTGTTTATTAACCCTTTAGTCAAACGTTTACATCGTGGTACCCCATGACTATGAGTGGATATCAAAGGTTTCGCATGATGAAAACAAGCAATGTGACGAATAGGTACTTGTGTAATGGTTGTATGGTTGTGTTACAGGTTTTTGATTAATATTATTACACAACAAATCATATATATTATTACGATATAAAGTATCTACATTGCAATGAATTGAAAAATAAATTAAAAGCATAAGTCGATGTTTTTATGATATCGTTATGTGTATCATCGTACTAACGAATAAAATTACCAACGGTAGTGTTTAATTTTTTTTTTTTTTACATTTTATGAGTGTCTACCACATCTTGCAACTAATTTATTAAAACGAGGTGATTTTAAGATTATTATGTCGAAAATGTCCTCTGAATAAAAACAACAAGGAAAGTATAGTGTTCCATGTTATGATTCATAAATAGCGAAATACATTTTCTCTTCGGCAATAAACAAAATGTCGTGATTAACGGAGATAATGTATGGCTTTGAAGCGACAAATTAGTCCCGTTTGTCGACGCGATGAATGGGTCTTGATTGCGTTGGTATAGGCCACAGTAATGAACGTAAACGACGCCGCTTGGTGAGTTTCACTGCGTCAATTAGATACGATTCACTATCAAACTAACCTCTTTAGAGCAGCGTATTATGGTAGCTAAAGCAGCTAATAGCGCGGTAAGAGATTGGGGAGGGGGGGGGGGGGGTTGTAGTTGAAATGCGGGTATTAACAGTAAACAAACTATGATATAGCACATTGTACATGCCCAGACGTAAACCTTAACGTGCTAAAATGTTTTGCTTGTTTTAGTTCAGTCCACTATATTTCATAAAATTGTGACATGCAATAAAATGGGTGATATGTTTGCGTTTCCCACCCTCCCATAGACTGTATTCATGACCTAAATATAATTAGGCATCGGGAAGCGACCCTGGAACAATCTACAAAGGATAAGAATAATAGGAGGCAGGGCACGACAAAGTACACACAGATTGTAAAAGTGACTGAAAGAAACCTTAATTTTTGTGATTTTACCCGCATGCCCGCGCAAACATTTTTAAAATAATTTAACTTGCCCGAGCATTATTTTTATTGTCCCGGGCATCTCGGGCATAGCATTTTTTGAGCCGTGAAACTCACAGAATAAAGTGTGTTTTTTGATAGGTATTTGCTGTACCTTGGTTGGAAGGAAGTTCCGAATGAAGCGTACATTATTTTGTGAGAAATTTTATTTAAAGTGAGAAAAACGCAAATTCGTTACCAATTTGATTGGCATGGTAAAACATAAAAACAAGCTAGTTGCTAACTACATATACAGAGTTCATAATGCCGGTCCTAAATAAATTGAATTTAAGTGACACTATTTAATCTAGCATAAGACTTCCTAGATAAGGATAAAAGTGAAGAACAAACACGTTTAGTTCAGCTGGTCAATCATTGACTCAGTTATTTGCTTGACAACTATTTTGGTACCTTCGCATGTACAATGTGTTGTTGTGCCCCCCCCCCCTACTCCCCTACTCCCTCCCTTCCATGGCAACTCTCCTCCTTACCCCACCCTTGATCTAAGTGAGCTCCTGCTTGAAACCCCTTACATGAATGCACCCCTCACAAATTGGTCGAAATTAGTCAATAGCAAACAAGAGGGTATAGTGTTTGCCGTAGGGCAAAGCCAACTACCCCCAAATTAACACATTTTGAGCGATTTGTAACGTTAAGTTACTGACATATACATACCCACCGACTTTGTCCGCCTACTGTAGCTGTCATTATCTGTTTGTGAATACGATGGCTAATTGAAAGGTAATGGGATATGGATGCGGGAACCGAGGCTCATTCATTCCGTCTCTATTATTCGCCAAATGTTACATTTATGTTCTGTTTAAGGCGAAATAAATTGCCTATTCAGGGGAAATGTGGCGGGAGGGAAACTGGATACATGGAAAACGATCAAATGAGAGGATGGAAACGAAACAAAAATTAACTCTCTCTACAAATACATGATAATCACATTTTCATGGGAGGTCGTTCATTGAAAGTGCTGTGAATACATATGCAATTCGTTGGCATGTTGTGAATTCTTGACTATATTTTATACAACATTTCAATAATTCTAATGAATTACATTTCTTATTATAGAAAACTTCTGGCAATGCGCATAACATAGTGTTCAATTATTACTGGCACTGTCAACGTGCGCGCCCAGGGACCTCAAATCCCCTGGCGTGGTCTCGTCGAACTACAAAACGAAGTTCTCACAATACGATGATATGACTGAATTCATAGTTTTTTAGTTCATGATGTTGAACATTTTCAATCCCCTACGCGAGTAATAATACCTTAGTATCAAATAAATGTTTATAAGTTTAATACCGAAAATTGAAGATATTTTATTTCAATGTTAATATAATTTTTCTTTCGAAAATGTAAATTGCACATTATTTTTATAGAAAATATAAAAAATTATTTTCTGTGTCCTAACGGCAATTTACCATATAAATTCACAGACAATAATTATAGTTAGTACCATCATCATGTTCAGTTTAAAATCATTTAAAATCATCATCATCATTAACCATCGCCGTTTCCTGCTTCTGGAATTTAATTAATTTAAAATAATTTCAACAAATAATATCTAATCATTGTATTTATTGCATTCTAATTGGTTACAAGTCATGTATGACATTGTAGTCAGTTCTTCCCTATTTTCCTCTCACACACTCACTCTTGTTCGAGCCCACTCCCGGCCATCAGTCAAGTGTGCTCAGATCAGCTCAGATCAGCTGCTCACATCACTGTGCTCAGATCAGCTTGATGTAGAGCGTGTAAAAGTATTCGTGGGTCTGGATCAGATCTGGCTCGATGAAGTTACCGAAACAGACCTCTTCCGCTCTGTCAACACTCATGTCTGGGTTCAGGGTAGGGTAGGAACACTTCCAACCGGCTGCAAAGGAAGGGTTCGTATATTTTAATTCTTAATTTTTGTATGAAGTTGAATACCATATTTGTTTTCTGCTTTCATGTGCCAAGATGGCTTTTTCAGCCATTATTTTGTCTAACTATCCAATATAAAACAGCTTCTTTTTCTGGCCTGCTCATGTCATTGGGCAAGGAGTCGATAGAAACCTTGAGGGCAGCACATCTAAAAAGATTCTAAATATAGCCTAATCACATTTCAATAACATTTATTATGTTTTGAAATACATTTAATTGATAACAAGTGCATGAAATTTTCACACATCATTATGGTGAAACAACAAGGAAATAAGACAAATGTTTGGATCACAACCGACCATCATACTCATGTCAAGAAACGCTGTTTTGTAGGTGATGTCACTAATAATAGCATACTTCGTATACAATTTGTTTCTCAAATGTTCGATAGTTTTCTTTTGATCATTGACTAATACGAAAATGTTCAATACGTGTGTAGTTATAGTTTAATACTAGTTTCAGTAATACCTGGCTCAGTTTGGTAAGCATGTGTATAGTTTGATACTAGTTTCGGTAATACTTGGCTCAGTTTGGTAAGCATGTGTAAAGTTTGATACTAGTTTCGGTAATACCTGGCTCAGTTTGGTAAGCATGTGTATAGTTTGATACTAGTTTCGGTAAGTTAATACCTGGCTCAGTTTGGTAAGCATGTGTATAGTTTGATACTAGTTTCGGTAATACCTGGCTCAGTTTGGTAAGCATGTGTATAGTTTGATACTAGTTTCGGTAATACCTGGCTCAGTTTGGTAAGCATGTGTATAGTTTGATACTAGTGTCGGTAATAGGCCTACCTGGCTCAGTTTGGTAAGCATGTGTATAGTTTGATACTAGTTTCGGTAATACCTGGCTCAGTTTGGTAAGCATGTGTATAGTTTAATGGTAATACCTGGCTCAGTTTGGTAAGCATGTGTATAGTTTGATACTAGTTTCGGTAATACCTGGCTCAGTTTGGTAAGCATGTGTATAGTTTGATACTAGTTTCGGTAATACCTGGCTCAGTTTGGTAAGCATGTGTATAGTTTGATACTAGTTTCGGTAATACCTGGCTCAGTTTGGTAAGCATGTGTATAGTTTGATACTAGTTGCGGTAATACCTGGCTCAGTATGGTAAGCATGTGTATAGTTTGATACTAGTTTCGGTAATACCTGGCTTAGTTTGGTAAGCGTGTGTATAGTTTAATGGTAGGCTAATACCTGGCTCAGTTTGATAAGCGTTCAGCATGTTGTTCTCTGTAGCGTAGCCCACATATCCAGGGGCGACTATCCAGGCCAAACAGTTGATCTTAGGCTCACCGGGAACAGCCAACTGAATCATAAAACAGGTGTTTGAAATTTCAAATATCAAAGGTTACCTAAATCCAAGATCCTCTGGCTTTCGTGCCTATCACAATAAACATAAGATTTCAATAGGCAACACAAATACTACCCCAGCGACGTCCGAGGCTATAGCCACACCCAACCACTCATCTGAACTCAGTATATAACAGGTAGCTCTCATCAAACCACGAGCCAGGTTATTTAAAAGGTATATGTTATTTTAAATTAGGATATGATAAAGTGGACCCTCGCTTTCATCTTCAGACCAATACACGCATAAACTATCTTCTGGACTCCAGAGTCACTGTCTAGAGTAGCGAGTGTACTGAATATGGCGTAGAGAGCTACGTACCGTCTTGGTCAAATAGAGTGTCATATTTGCATTCCGCCTACCCTAACTTGAAAGAAAATTTAGTTTGTCATCACAGTTATTTATTCACACGTCATGTTTTGAAAGTTTTGAATGTCTGTCAACAACGCGAAACAAAAACAAAAACATTGGAAATCACCGCCTGTTTAAAGTATATTTATTTAATTCAATTCAAGGTCTACTTGATCTCCGCCTAGCGGAGGCTCGTCGAGCTTGCGAGATTGACGAGCCTCCGTGGAGATCAAGTAAACCTTGTATTTATTTATTTATTTATTTAACAAAACAAGTTCTGCTTGATAACCCGACAGGGCATAGAGAAATAAAACATGCGACAGGGTATATCTTACTATCTTTGATCTCCGACTAGAGGAGCCTCGTCGAACGCCCCCCCCCCCCCCCCAAGTTCGACGAGCCTCCGCTAGGCGGATATCAAGCAGACCTTGTTACCAAATTAAGGTATTTGTTGTTACCTTGTTTTAAAATAAGAACTTAAACAAACGAAAGGGATATTCATTGGTTTGGTCTAAAATAAGCTTGTGTACTATGTTAATCGTATATACACATTTCCTATTTAAAAGTGACTACGATTAGTACCATTATCTATGCTACCATTTTATGTTGTGTATTAACTTACTATTCTTATTACATATTTATGTTAAGATATGAGAATAAAATGGAGTTTTGATTTGATTTGATTTGACAACATCAACGACAAACATTGACAACAAAGACATCGTGATGATTGAGGGGTGAGGATGGTTGTGGTGAGGGAGGGGGGGGGGCAAACGTAGGCCTACTCTTCCAACCTCAGTATTTCGTATTTCCCTCTATTATCTGCGTGCATTGCCGTGCACATTTCAACGTCAATTAGAACATCAGCGGGGTGTATATACAGCTTCTGTTTGAAATACGGCGAGGGGGCGAGCCAAGTGGTCCCCCCCCCCCGGCAAACGATCCGCCCGCGGAGATAATGGGAGACTTCAACTTGACTCGTCGTATCTTTTCATTTCTGTACGTTGTGAGCGTTGATAACCATAAAGCACCACATCATCCATGCTTAAATAACGTTGCGTGGTTTCCACGTCAACTTTTTGGAGAGGAAACGATAAAAGCGTATCATTATTATGCGAGAGATGAACTGAAATGTTATGGTTGAAATGGAGTTGTAAGTTGGACTCTCTTAATAAGGGAAAGAAGACAGAAATTTAATAACTGATCTAATTATTTATTATTTGATCTTTATTATTTTTTTTTAGTTGGCCCACATAATATAATATTACAATGTATGTGTGAAATCCATAAATAAGCCTGACTAGGACTCGAACCCAGGTTTCTCATTTTGGGACGTGTCTTGACATTTAGACCACCGGGGCTGGCAATTTAATATCTGCTTTGATACAAGTTTACACTAAATTTAAGTTTAAGTTTAAACTGGGGTATTGTGTTTCAAAATACGGCCAAAATTGGCCATATTTTTGGAGACTTTTTACAATACATCGTTTCAACGATAAGAGCTGATTGTGTGCACAATTATATTGCGTGTTACTCTTACTCTTAATATAGCCTACTTCATAAATCATTCTCTACTGTATACTTTGTTGTATGCAGTTCTCAGTTTGCCGATACAAGGTTACAAAGAATACCGGCAAACCAAAAAGACTATTTAAAAAAGGATTTAAAGTTTTTTTTTGTCTTGACATAAACACATACTTTCAGTATTAACGTTCGAAAATCAGTTTTCAAACATCAGTCTTCAAACAAACAAAAAATCAAACTATTTTCTAATTTATTTTAGCACTAGATTTCAATATGAGCTAGAACGAAGTTAATTTTGAAAACGCAAAACGCAAATGGAACCTTAAGGACGACCCAACCCCATGAAATGTCCTCAAGGTAATAACCAAGTAAGTTATTGAAACTCAACACTGCTCGATAACTCTGAATAACTTATTTGATTGCTAAATTAGACAGGGTCGCGAAACATTATACCCCAATTTATGTGTATTAATTTGTTTTTTAAATCTTGACTTTTATTTAATTCTTCATTAACTATTAATATTTCTTTCCCTAAGTAAGTCACTGTTTGATCTCATAGTGGAAACTAGAATCCACTAATCTAACTACATTCTAAAACACTCCTCTAATGTTTCCCGTATACAGCAAGAAAAACATTTGCAAATCTTTTTAAAATGCGAAGTTATTATTTTTATTGTCGACCATTAAATAAATTCTATACAACCATTGACGAGTGCTTACTTTTGTTTAACACAACAAGGTTGACAGCGGGTGGTGGATCATTATTCCGTACCCTGGGGAGCGTCGCTATCTGGGGCACTTGTATGGCGTGAGAGGGGGGGGGGGGGGGGGGGTCGCCCTAGGCGCGTGCCTTCTCAAACACAAAGCAGCCTTAACTCTGTTAGCCACTAAAAGCGCTCAGCTTTACCCTTAAGAATGGAAACGACTAATTGCAGCTTTCTCTTCTCGTCTTGTCAATTGCCTTGAACTTTCAAAGTTCACGGTTTATTATTTAATTATTACATCAAAGATTGTATTCTTAGGTCGTGTGAAATTTCACAGATATGTGATTTTATTTGGTTGGCCGTGCATTTGCATTTGAATAATATTTTGGGATGTCCAATTTAACTTTATAGAATAGGACTTCCCAGTCGTAGAATATACTTACTGTTCACTTTGTGGACATGTATTATTGAATAAAAAAGTCCATTGAACACCGAGTGAGAAACGACGTTTTTATAGACTATGAAGATCTGAATAATAACATAAAAATAATTCATACAGATAGGTGGGTTTATGACGTATGACAAATATAGGATAACTTGATGACGATAACTGTTTTATAATAAAATATTATCGTTAGTATTGTGCATTTATAATTGGTATTATTATTGTGTACTTATTGAGTTATTGTTGGTATGTTTATATTTTTGCTATTGTTATTTTTGAGCTCAGATAGTTGGGATTTTTTCTCCTGGATGCCAAAGAAGGACTTCAGGATGGATTCATCCGTTATTTCACGATTAAACTAGTTCTGTGGTTTATTATCAGCTATACCTTGTGAGTTGTGACAATTGACACAATGCACGTGTGCATCACAGTGTCACGTGCTTAGTCGTGCCTCACGTGCTTTCAAACTCGTACATTATCCCTGATATGCCTAATTCAATTAGATGGTAGGAACTATATAGTAAAGTAGAAAGCTAAGTTTTTAACTTTGGACTCAGCTATTTCGTGTATGAGAATACTTACTTTGGTGAAACTTAAATATCTTGATTTATACATATTATGTTTTGAAAGAATTAACGATAGGAAAGGATTGCATTCATAGTTATTGGACTGATGAGTGGTGGGAGTGAAAGGGGGGGGGGTATTTCTAATACACCTCATCACACTTTATCTTTATTCGTGACCTATTCAGTACTAACGGGTGGGTGAGAACGTTGCAATGTATCGTTGATTGCAGTAAGCATAAAGCAACGCGCTACGCTACACCTTACTGCTAACGAGCACAGTATTCATGACCGACATCCCGCTGGAGTGAATCTTTGTGATTACGATTACAAAGCCAAGCTCGATGCTTGCTGTGGTTTTCTACGGTTCAGTGTGGGAATATTATTTAATATGTTCTTTCTGAATGGAAAATAACGAGTTTTGGTCGGATGTTTTTCTAAAATTTAATTATTCGGTGAAGCATGTTTTTACACGTTTGTTTTTAGACTTTGATCGTTGAATGCGACATTTTTGCATGGACTTTGGATACAGTTTCAGGCGTGGGGAGAGGAGAGGGGGCGGGGAAGGGGGGGGGGTTGAATCCATGCATAGTATGCATATTAGCATCAAAATAGAATCCAACCTATTCAGGGTGATGCACGTATTTTGACATATCATTTTAATAGCATTAACAATTCATTAAATTTCACATAATTGGCTAACAATGTATAATATATTATTGCAAAGAGTTGCTTAAAGATGAAAATCAAATTTGCACAGTTTTCGTTCCATTTCGCGAATGTTAAAAACTTTTTTTCAAAATAAAATATATTAAAACTATTACTTGCAGCCTGTGGGATGATTTGTTGCAGTTTGAAAGTGTTATTAAAGATAGGTTATCAATAACTTTTTTATTGTTATTGGCAGGGTTTGTAAGGTAGTATTTGTACACAAATGAAAATACATGCATTCATAATTAACACAAGTTGTTCAAATTTATTCAAGACATAACACAAAAATATACCGTAATAGGCCTGCATGGGATTGTTGTTTTACAATATGTAATACAGGAGAGAAAATAAAATGTGTACTGATATTTAAATAACATAATTTAAACGATTGGAATGTTTTGATAGATTTCAACTTTACTCAATTATAATTTAAACAACATGGCCAAAACAGTTCTGATCTGCAGAGAAGAAGCATTAACCAAAATTATTCCTATCATTTTACCATACTCACATTATAACTTTAAACCTCAATAATGAACGTTCATTCATATTGTTTTCCAAATAATACTCTTTCGAATAATAATTTTAAATATAATTACTCACCGTATACATGTAATTCTTATTATATTGATTTGTTTTTCGATTGTAAGGTTTTGGATGCAGACATATTATGTCTTCCCAAATATACTTTACTGGTGACAAATTAAATAAAACAACCAGTTGATTTATAAAACACATACGTTTGCATCAACCTGCATATTCATGTTAACGAACTCTGAAAAATTGAATTATGAATTGTTTTTTCTTACAGCTATATTCTACCGTTAGTTAATTACTTTCAAAACAAATAACAAAACTAGAAGACATTACTGAACTAAATTAAAACGCATTTTATTTTGTTATGTTACCAAATATATCGCACAACTTTTAACATAATTGATATTGGTTTAAAATGAATAACAAGATCAATGTGTATATTTTTTTGTCTTACAAATAAGTGTCTCAAATTCCCATTACATACCTTATCATAATGTGACCAACAAAATAAAGCATGTAAGTTATTACGTAATTTTGTTAAAAGAAAAATTTAGGCTGGTTATGATTACATTCGTGAAGGAATTTCCTTTTAACTATATTATTAAGCTCGTTTTCAGTAACACTGCCTTTAAACGTGTGTGACATTGTATGTACAGGTGGCCAACTTAAACGGCAAATCACATTAAGATATCTTGCTTAGTCTACACTACAATGTACACGCGCTATAGATGGACGATATGAAACAAGTATACAAATTACAATGTATTTACAAATTAACAATATGAATATTCTAGAAGAAACGTTTTCTTTAAACAACCGTTTAATGATGCACGTGACGCGTTTACCCTGCGAGGCCGAGGGGGAAGTGGTTTCTAGTTCCTGGAAGAATGCAACCCCTAAAAATGAGCTGAGGGTACTTACATTACAAAAGTAATGATTGTGTTAGCTTGATGTTGCAGAGAGATGTTAAATAAATAAAATTATTAACATTATAAACTATATTTAAAAACTATTGACGCACATAAATCGATTCAATAAAGGGTCACTATTGTGTAATAAACTAGACAATGTTCAAAAGAATCGTGGGCTGGTTTCAACAAACACTCGACCTCCATTAGTCGGTAAACGGAGCTTTGCTAAGAACAAACCTAACGGTTGCAATGTGCACTTTGAATGTAACGTTTTCTGAAATCATGATTAACAAACCCAGATTAATAAATCGGAGCGTAAGGAAGTTCGTGAATTCGAACCTTAAAAAAACTTTCTAACATATTAAATAGTATTATTATTTTGTAAAAACAACCTGCAACATTTTTGCTCACTTTTTTGACGTTGTACATCATTTTTGAGTTACATAAAGATCTATTTGACGTACGATTTCAATTAGAACCACACTTCCGCCTTAAAACTACCGTCCTGTGCAGCCTTAAACAATACATGAAAACAATATCAGATTGTAACAATTCAAAGTTGGCAACCATGAACGTAGGTGACGTTTCTAAATATGGCCGCCGCTGTTGTCAGAAAGCTGCACGCTGCTGCCGGTGACTGGTACGGCTGACAACAGCTGGCTTCTGATTGGCTGGACGTGTGGTGGTGGTGATGACTTAGCAGCTCCTTCTCAACCGTTGCTTGCTGACGAAGCTGTTCAAGACGCAACTGGTTCTGCCGTTTCCATTTTGTTCTGAAACAAAGTCACGCGACGATAACTATCAACGCTATTTTCACACTCGTGTGTAGATATTTTATGTTTCTTTATTATACTTTATAAATATAACTTTAAATAGGTAGCAATTTTAATATTTTTCACTCAATTTTTATTATGTTTTCTATAGAAATGTGTGTATTGTTTAGTGTTGTCACATTCTTTTCTTTCACGGACAAGAGATTTATTATATGTATTTTTGCGTTAATCTACGCATGCGGGAGATACCTCTTTAATCTGATGTGCCCGTCATTAGAATCTCGATACTTGAGAAGGTATATTCGATGGGTGTTTTTTAGGATAAAATGCCAGATTTACCTAACTGATGATGAAAACCTCGACCACTTCTGCCGTTAGGTTTGGAAACAACTCTAAATTAGGGTCTGGCTTGGGTCTACTGATCCACATCTGTTTATCTTTATGTTAATCGCCAAAATGAACTCTACACCTAATATTGTAGCATCTTAACGCCTTTTCTTTCGCACACTAAGGTTGCCTGTTGGTTTTTTCGCGCTTTTCTACTATAATAATCATTAAAAAGTCTACCCGGCACCTCCACCAAAAAGTACAAAATTCATTAAAATCTGACGAATAAAGCTGAAGAATTACTATTTACAAGTATAAATAGTGTGTAAAGTTTATGGTTTACTATTTATTTGTGTCCCGGTACAAATGAGTGTTTTGTACCGGGGCACAAAAAAATCATGTCCCGAAAACTGTTACCGCCTTTCCACACTTCAAAAAATAATCAAAATTATATTTGAGGGTGTGCACCGAAAACCGTTACCGCCTTTCCACACTTCATAAAATAATCAAAATTATATTTGAGGGTGTGCGTGGTCTAAACAAATCTTTTTGTAGTTTTGTAAATTTTATAACACTATTGGAACGATCTACTGCCCAGGACTCACACCAAACTCTAAGTGGTTATCTCTATCACAATGCTACAATGTCGCTGCTTCAGTAGGAGCCTATTATTCCGTATGACAACATAACTACCCGCAAGGCATCGTAATTTGCAACCGTCCAAAGATAACGACTCTTTTACGGGTACCGCTTTTGAGTTACTTTTCGTGGATATTCAAGAAAACAGTAACTAAGGGTTTTAGCCAACGGTTTAGCCGCGGTCGCTTAGCCGGTTCCCACACGAATACCGAAGTTAAGCAACATCGGGCTAGGTTAGAAGGAGAATTGGTGATCGCTATCCTCCGAAACAAGTTACCGTTGTTTGAGCAGATTGGAGGGTTGAAAAGTTTATGTAACAGATTCGCTCTTTTTGTCAACTGATCGGCAGTCTAGGTTAGTGGAGGAAACTATATGACTGGTCAAAGTTACATCGTCCTTTCTAATAAGACGTAAAGCCTATGGTCCCCGTAGTACTTTTCGATAGGAGTAGGCTACGTTCCGGTAACAGGTTAATCCTCCTCCCTTCCTTATCATCATTCATCAATCACCATGTATAATCTATTAAATGTGCACTTGTGGGAATTCGGTCCTGTTGCAAATATATAATACATAACAAAACAGCCTTAAGGTATTTTGTAGTTGAATCATACCTTCGGTTCTGGTACCAAGTCTTGACCTGCGTCTCTGACAAGTTAAGCGCATCAGCCACGTCGCTTCTGTCTGCTACCGACAAGTACTTCTGACAGCGGAACTTGCGCTCGAGGTAAGCTAGCTGTGCGTGTGTGAAGGCCGTGCGTCGCCTCCTGGGCTTGCGACCCTTGTTGACGGCCACCCCCCCACCCCCGGCGTCCATGCAGTGGCCGAGGGTCTTGAAGTCAAGGGCGTCGGGGGTGCGCGCCAGGAGGTGGCCGTGGTGGTGGAAGAGACGCGACGTGACGTCATGGGAGGGGGTGTCGTCGTCAACCTCGGAGTCGTCTGCAAGAACGGAACGATTGTCGTTTCACATTTCATTTTTAATCTTCTCCATTTTTTTTTTTTATCATATCGTATTAATCCACATTGTAATTTATGGATGTTTTAAATTTCAACTTTTCGGAATCTCTGTTCGAAGGACATCGCAAAAAATCGAAAGAAGCAACGGACCTCTTTTGAATCAATAGTACTTTTAGGAGCTAAAATTATGTTCCGAATTACTATACTAATATTAAAATTGGAAGACGCTAATTTCATCCGATATTTTCACTTATGTTGATGATGGTATTTGAGATTTATTTCTTATATTTTCAACGATGCTAAGCGAGACGGAAATTATGATGATTCTTGTTGCTTTGGTCTTAATTTACGTTCGTATGACTACCATACTCGTCTCGTTAGCAAAACATTATTTTAAACAGCTGTTTCAAATCTATTTCCGTTGCGATTAATGATATTTTTTTAAGATTTTATAGGAGTGGATGTAATAAGCGCTGGTGATTCTTTTAATATGTTTACGTGACAGTGTGTGTACTGCACATATCACAGATCCTTAATACGACCTGAGTTCTTTAATTTGATAGAAACACAATTAGTGGTGGATAGTTCGGTTGATTGATAAAAGTTAACTAGAGGCTATAGTATTATCATGAAAGTTAATCGTTGTGCTTAGAAAAATAGAATCATTAGAGGCAAGATAGTTGCAATGGAAGGCTTTCACTATCAGTAGGTCATCTTTTTCAAATAACTTAAAAGTAACCGGTTGAAGTTGAACATACCCAATATATTCCCTTCCCTGGCGTTAATCGTCCTTATCCATATATTATCTATGAGTTTTCTAGTCCATTCACTCACAAACGGCAAAAACTACACACAAGTATTTATTTCCATTAATATTTAAAATTATAAATTTTATCAAAAAGGTAAAACTTCAAAGATTTCAAAGAAAAGTAACAGTTTTGCTTTTCAACAATTAATTTTCAAAGGTTAAAAAAAAAGTTACAGTTTTGCTTTTCTGCAATTATTTTAGGGTACACGTAAGGGTTTGAATGGAATAAAAAAACTGGGTTTGGTATCGATATACTGGAAACTTGATAAGAGATATTTAAAAATAATCTATTTTGATTTTAATATAAATATTTAATTATTTTGTTGATACCTTTCTAAAAGTGTCATGCCGCGTTTTTCACTTGTTACCCGTAAAATAAACAGTTGACCGGTTTAATACAATGAACGAGTTGTCCAGTTCTACAATGCTTATTCCAACTGGAATAACGAATACTATTGCCATTACATTAATGAATACCAAGGAACACAAAGACATCTACGTGGAATTCATAAACTTATTTTAGATAGCCTATTACAAATAGATTTGAATTTACGAGTATTGAACACGATGCACCGTGTATTTAACGTACAAACTAAGAAATATATTTCGTTACCACAAACATACATTCACCTGCAATATACTAAAAAAATTTGCTGTATCTACAAAATTTACATTCGGTAAAATCTAATGTTTTTCAATAATGGAGAAGTGAGTAAACTTAAAATATAAAATAATTATAAAGGTCATCATCTTGATTCCGCCACCGGTTCAACTTCATTCAAGAGTTTGTCAACTTTCATGAACTCTTCCAAACATAACAATGTGAAACTTCGAATGATGTTCATAAAAAATATCGATGCACATACTTATTTCGTCTAATTTAAATGTAGCATTTCAAAAATATGAAAGCAAACATATCATGCTTATGGTTTACATAAATGTTAAGTGTAATGAAAGTTAATAAATTAACGTACTTACCATCTCGGTTTAAAATCTCATCCCCTAACAAGTCTTTGATGAGGAATGATTTACTCTGTTGCATTGTGGCGTCTGTCCTTCCAACTGTCTTCCAAACCCACTCCCTTCTTCCGTCTTGCCAAAACTAACTCAAAATGGCTGATGCCTAAACATCCCATAAGCGTCCCACCCCATCCCTCATTAGTGTATATCTTCTGCATTGCTCCCCTTTCGCACTTAGCCCACAGTTGCATTATCGCGCCCTTTACAAACTGTTCTTTGAGCTTTTAGACGTCGAGCTGGAAGCGACGCCCGATTGGCTGTATAAGATGTAATATCGCGTTCTCATTGGTCGAGAAGCGCAAGTTTCGAGTGTAGTTGTCCCTGTTTAATGATCGCAGGGAGGTTTTAGAATCGTGAGCTCTGATTGGTGGAGACGGATCATGCGCGGCTTGGTACTACGCTCAATAGACTGTTCAAAGCTGTACTCTATGGATATAATGGTAGACCAAGACATTATCTTGAATTGAGAGGAGAGAAATTACTTGAGCATATAACGAGGAGTACAGTTGCGTCCAAATAATGTGACTCCCTCGCATACATTTCAATACGTAACTATTTATACCCAATACTTGCTGCAGCGGATGACGGTGCTCAAGTGCTACCGAAATCAAACTTGCTTTCGATTGACAGCATCGTGTTTTATACATTTTAAGATTATAAGCAATTATATTTTCTCTTCAAATTACATTGTATTGTTATGTTAGTAACTATAGTGTAGGTTATGCAGTTCGATTTGCTACGATGGACAAATATTGGATTCTTAGTTAACGGTAGAAACTGTTTGAAATTTGAAATAGCATAGTTTTAATTAAGAAATTCATGTTTTCACATTATCGTATTTTAGACAGTCTTTAAATGTTTGTCAGATTTGTTGTTAACTATTACTCGTTCGGCCTACTATTAAATTTACTAAAAGTAGGCCTGAACCTATTTCTCATCAGAATATTTTTGGCTAAACACTCGCTTACTTAATCAATAGTAACCTTCAATTGACGAATATGATCAAATACTTTCAAAACTACATTTCAAAACTAATGCATCGCTCTTTCAAAGAAATTACTACAATACAATTGTGTCATATCATATATCTAATATTTCGACATACTAGGGGAATAATTTAATATACGTGCTACAAAAATAATACTTAAATTTTAAAAAAGCATTTTTATCATAAAATAGCTTTAAATAACATTATTACGAATCAATTTTACCAACATCAACACATCTCCCATCGAATATAACAACATTTTGAGCATATACATATTTGTGTACTAGAGACATTTAAATTAACTCAAACAAATAATTGGCTAGATTACATTCTAAAACTAATTTTCTTGTCTCAATAAACTAAGTTGTTATAGCTCGTGTTCCTAAACAAATATTTCCAGTGATAACGAAACCATATTTCTAAAATATATTTGTATAAGAATAAACGCCGCATTTATTCAGGCTTAGAAAAGCGTAGATGTTCTCAATGATAATTTAAGTTGTGAAATCCCTGAATACTGACGGGCAGTACATTGCTTGTACGAGTACTATACTATCACTACTACTATACTAGAACATACTATACTACTATACATCAGTACTATCACTATATACACACTGTATTTACTTAAAGTATAGCATCGTAATTAATGCAACTATAGTTCAAAAACATGAGCTGTACCTAATTAACATATTACTTTTATGGACATGTATTTTTATATGTTCATAGTATTATTTGCATTAATTTGATCGCACATCTTAATTATGGACCAATATTTAACATAAGAGAAGAGTTATAGATTTTGGAATTGCCTACCTCATAAAAATAAGAATTAATTTTACTTTTTACTTTACTTTTACTTTTTCAATTACTTTTTTCTTATTGAAAAATGTTTATAAGATATTTTCTTCCTAATTATGGTACGAATACAAAACGTGGTATCTAAATAAATAAATTCATTTATAAAAGAAATGTTTCCATTAAAATAGGCAGCAAGAAATCTTTAAGCAGTCGCCACATTAATAAGATTCTCTTTCAATTAAACACACTTTGCATTGTTTACTGTCCAACAGAACGTTTCTTAAATGTGCGCACAAAACAAAAAGACAAACTTCATCTACCTCTCGACTCTTACGCTCCCCTCTCCATCCATCACAGACAAAATACTTTTCGAAACCCTTTTCCACAAACAACTTTTTTTATTCTATATACACTCGGGGTGAATATCTCGCTTGGAATTTACATCTCGCATTTATCTGTGGTTTAAATTGAAAACTTGGTATCTCCACCTCGGGCTACTGGGGAGAATTCGTGTTCAATCTCCATCAACGCGGCGTTGCTGTTTCGAGATTGAAATGTCAATTGGCCATTATGGTAATGGGATGTGAATAGCGAATGAAATGGAACGCGTTGTATAAATCCGAAGCAATCACCAACTAATTTAATATCCGCCTCAAGGGTGAACGCAAAGTTATACCATCAGAAGGAGTAATTCCCCTCGTTAAGGGTACAAATACGACAGTCTGCCACGGAATAATACCTTGTTAACAGTGCCGGCTGAGACGACTCTTATCCTACCAGGATTATGCGCACAGTAAAACGCGACACGACAGGAGATGTAGATACTTTTGGTTGGTGTACTCGTTGCTTCATTCGTCGACGGAAAGCAAACGAACTGGAGCAATTAAAACCAGCAATGACAATAACAAAAGATACACTCGCAATATATTACTACTGTATATGTAAAAGAAAAAGAAGTAAGAGCAAAATAAAAAGATAGAGGTTTTTTATTTTAAATATAAGAAAAGTAAAAACAATCGCACTTTCAAATCCTACTTTATTACACAAAAATACAAGTGTTCAAGTCAACAAATACAAAACAGAAAAACACATAACGCGTAGAATGTAGAATAATAATTATTACTGCTTTGGTTTTAACGTATTGTAAAAATTGAGAAAATGCCAATGAGTTCATGAATGTGCTGTATATTAGGTGCTTGTTTTTTAATGTAAACCTCGGGATTGCAATCACAATCTGGAAATCAGTATTAACTTAGCTTGTTTTTATAGTAGGTCAGGACGAAATCATAATGATCGGAATCGTAGTAGAACATGGGAGTTATTCCGATTAGGAAATATTCCGTTTAGGAGTATCGATTATTAAACTAGGGGGTATACCCGTGTTTTCTGTCGGACACAATTTGAATATGCACCTGTCAAAGAAAACTACTCACAATGGAGTTGCCTATAGCAACAGATTGTTTGTTCGAACTCTTTGCACGCCAAGCTTGGGGTAGACAGCGTCCAAGGGACAGCGCCCCAGTCCAGAGCTTGCTGGATGGGTAAATACGCGCATCGTTCTTAGACCTTGACTCTGGGTCTGAGCTAGGCTAACGCTTCGGGTGGGAGAAAAGTGACATTGCACACAAAAGCAAAGAAAATTCATAATTTTGTATCAAGTTATAGTTTATCAAACCCCCACCAGGTTGTTATGAAAATTTTGGATTATTATGACAACATGATTCATCAGGCGGTGATAATCAACAATCATTGTTTTCTACATCGCCGTCGTACGAGTGTGTGAGTGTGAATATAGTGAAATAGTGAAGACATTGTGAACATTTCTCTTGTAGAGCTTCGCACAAGATGGGTGAGAACAGAGCATTACTTCAATTAGACAAGCCGGGACCATCGTCCAGTATCCAGCTGAACGAAGGCAGCGAGACGTTGTCGAAACTCTTTCCGGAGCAGCCGACACCGTCAAGACTGTTGTTACCGACAGCCGGCTTCTGCGTCAAGACTCACACTACGCAACCGCCCATTAAGAAGGTATTCATCAACGTCTGCCACACGGACGGTATCCCGCCCCCGCGTGACGTCACTGTACAAGAACTCGCCGAGGTCTGGTGCTCGGGTGAACCCGGTAACTTCCGTGTCCCGATGAGCATCGCCGCCCCGCACGAGGAGCGCGACAATCATGACGTCATCTGTGACGTGTACGACGTCGCCGTTAGCTCGACCTTCTACGAAAAGGTCGAGAAGGACGCGGTGTTTCGTTCTTTCCTCATTCAGGTGGCCATTGAAGGTATCGCCAATAAGTATGACGTGGACATTGTTATTGATGACGCAGTGAACGTCTTGAAGAAGCGGAAAGCTATGGGGAATATTCAGCCGCATCGTGTGCAGGTGCGCCAAGCTGGAGATTACCGGAAGCTGGTCGAAGAGGTGTCTTCTCCGGGAACTGTTGTATCGACATCCGGTGTTCCTCAAGGACCCGTCTGCGGCCCAGATTCTTCCCAATACATCCTCCAGCTGGTACCGGGAGAGATGGAAAGAACTCTCGTTGGGAGATTCCGGATTCCAGAGTCTCCCGACTCAGCGTGTGCTGTCTCCACCGATCTCAAGCTACACTTGGGCTTGGATCGAATGCGTTTACAATCGATCTCGTTGAAGTATATGGTCGATATTTTTGTTCCGTTCTCTATCGATTCAGAACATGCTGTAGCGATCTTTGATTGTGAAACTGATCTGTTGACTGTTACTGTGCCGGTGTTGAACTGTAGCGAGTTTATTTAGATATTTATGTCTAATATTTATACTTGACTTACGCATAAAGGTAGAACATGGTCACTTTAAATAACTCAGAGCACAGTGCATGCATACATCTTCATGATCGTAACGAACTAATTAATTGAAGATAATTTTTAATGAAAAAATTAGGATAACTTTATTCCACGCTTACAGATCAAGCTTCTATAAGCAATATGTTTTAATTAAAATTGTAAACATAATTTAATTAAAATCAATTGATTAAATATTTGCGCAATTAGGAAGGAATATCACATACAGTCCTAGAAATATAATTCCTGAATGTTACCAATTAGGTAATATATTTCTCATTTAAAATTGCAAATCGGTTTTATAACTGCTTAACATCGGCATTAAATAAATAAAAAATTCGGTTATGAATTGGAGATAGATCTTGAAATGAAAACCCGGCCCCGCATCAACCCCCCCCCCACCCCCCCCCCCCTCGCCCACCCTCCCCCTCCCACAACCACCTCCCGCAGAGCTGTGTGTATGAATGTTCTAAAAATAATAGTGCGCATCAAGTACCCCCCTCTCCGCCACCAATAATCAAGGGGCGGTAGGGGAGGGAGGGGTGTTTTATGAATGTTTCATCAATAATTAATGAATGCCCGTGGGTTGGCGGCGTCTACGTGCTCTAGTGGTAGCGGTCTTCTTCCCCGTGTGCCGACCTCTCGAGGACACGTGAGGAAGCTTCATCATTTAGACCCGCGGTCGCAGCTCCAACTCTCCGATAACGAGCGGTCACAACTCGAGTCAACGCGACACTCGAGATAAGGGGGCATTATCGAACACGGGGAGGAAAAGGAACCAATAAATATAGTGAGGCGTGAGAGAGCATCGAATGATGAGGTTGACCATTAGGGAAGACTCTTATTGTAGGCGGTGTTTTAGCGTTGGTATCTGTCGAGATGTATTTAAGAAGTAAACTAGGTTAGTACAGTATGGAAACTACTAGTGTACTATTTTCAGCTGTACTTCATTTACACTATGGTTAGAGATGTGCTTTTTTTAATTAAAATTATAAATGCTTAATTCATGTAAATTGTTTTTAGGGTTAATTTGTCAAACGTTTGATAGGTTGTGTGTAGACTTTAATATCTAATCTTTTTTGTGTGCTTAGTTCATAAATAAAATTAGTTTGCTAATTTTTACTAAATGCAGATCATTTTTAAAAAATGTTTAAATAATCTTTAGGGTGTATTATACTATAGTAATATTATTACTTTAAGCTTGTCGATGTGTTTGCCACAGACGAGTGAATCTTGGCCAATCAGCGATGGGAATGTCCAATCATTTATGACGAAAGCAAGTCTTGTAAGGTAGTTTTGGGACATTAATTATTCGAATTGAAAACAGTAAACGAATCTAATAACCAATTATTACTGTGCAATCCACATCGTTCCATTATTTGTAAGGGTAAACAATAAAATATACATATTAAGTTTTCTATTATCTACTTCAAGTCCTTGAGATCTTTTTACCCCTGCTCAAGGGCGTATTCATACCCGCTGAATGGTGAACATGGTAATGACAAAGTGAACACCGAGCAACCAAATTAGCTTCTGCAGTCCCGAGTGCTACGCCGTGACTGTGCATGCATAATGTTTGACTGATTCTTGTTCACGGTGCTAATTACAGACTGTTGTCCCACAGCATTTCTAGGGACTTGATTCCGAAGCATGTGTAAGACGACGCTACATCCAACCTAGGCGCTTATGACTTCACACGTACCGGTTCAGAATATTGATATCTACGCATAATCATTAAATATTTAAAAACGTTATTAATATTTAATTAATTAATGTTATAAAGGATCCCGAAGCAACAATTTTCAGATGCTGGGGACAGATTGAGGAAACCAGGATTGCTAAAATGGGAAGAGGTGATGGAATCGGGCGTGCAAAAACGCAATGAATCATGGGTATGTAAGTACAGCTATAAAAACCAGTCAAGTTTGGATTTATTAATTTCTGGATTCATACTTCAAAAAGCTCCAATACATTTACCGTTAAAATATTTTTTTTCCTTCTTGTGCCAAGATGGCTTTTTCAGCCATTCTTTTGTCTTACTATCCAATATAAAACTGCTTCCTTTTCTGGCCTGCTCATATCATTGGGCAGGGAGTCGATAAAAACCTTGAGGGCAGCACATCTAAAAAGATGTGCCCTGTCTTGTACATCGGAGCTGCACAATTTACACGTTAAATATAAATAAGAGAGACTTTGCCCCGACTGGACAAAGTAAATCCAATAATTTGTAAATAACGGCACTCAAAGGCAAACGCAAACGGATTCGTTATTTCTGGCCGGCCCACATCTATCATTGTTTCCTTATTCTCTCACACTGAATAACATGTGTTTAGTAGTTGGTTGTTACAATGTTCCATACAGCGTTTGTTGACGTTTAACTGTCACACTATATGCCAGCACGTCACGTCACGGTGTGCGGAGGTTCGTTTATTCATAATCGCCGTGACGTGCCGGCCTAGTGTGTTGCTATTATTACTGGGCGCTTGTACAGTACAGTGTAGTCCGCCAGTGACGTGGTGAACGTTTAGGCATACAGAGACAGCGCTACGCTCTATCTTGCGCTATAACCAGCAGAGAGGACTATCCTGGCCCGGGAATAGATCTGCAGATGCGGTAAGCGTCCTGGAAATATCACCATAAATAAACTCTTATCTCGATTACTCTTTATGTGGCTTAGGTCCAGTCTTACAATGTCCCAATAACTATTTATTCGTCGAATAGCTTGTTTTCACCATGGCAACGACCGATAAAAACCTTTGAAATCCTCCAAATAGCTTAATTGCTATACAAATATTTGTATTAAGGCGCGTTCAGACAGAATGACTGTGGACTAAGACTAATAATAGAGTGATTAAGCCTTGGGAAAACAACGTACTCGGAAACATCCATCCCCAAATGTATTTCAACAATGCCAACAATCGAAAATCAACTTTCTTAATCACTCGTTCTTAAACACTAATCACTATAAAAGTTTGTTAACGCTTAAACAAAAATCGTATACTTCAACCCTGTTAAACCTTAAATCGTTAGTCTTAAACACTAATCGTTAGTCTTAGTCATTTTGTGTGAACCCGCCTTTAAGAGATTGTAAGACCGGCCCTTATACAGTAACACACAATAATATTTCGTAAACTTTAGGGGGGGGGGGGGGGGGGATATACGTGTTAAAAGTCTCTTATTTTGTGGTAAGCATGTCCGTGTTTATTTGGCAGCTCACATGTCAATAGATGTTGCCCTCAGATGTGTCCGTTGTGACGACACGTAAATACACAGTATTTTTCTCCTAACTTGACTGTCAATCACAGTGAATATTGGAGGTCTATTCAATAAGCAAGAGTCGATATGTACTTGTTATGAAATCAACTCGACTTGTTTCGAGTTGGTTATGTTTTCGTCATTGTGAGATCTGTCTATGGGGTTTTGCATTCATGCATTTAATGAGGCAAAAGAATTAACCGGCTAGAAAAACAGATTGGATACTCGAGTTAGAATGAAAACGTTGTTGCAGCTAGTTGATGTGGTTGTAACTTTGCGTTGAATGGAAGGAAATATCCGTCCGCGTGCACCCAGCATGAAAACCACTCGAAACTTATAACTGAATGTATAGACTTGAAAAATGGGTTGAGTTTTGTTGCACGTTGGTAAGAGCAAAAGTGGACTAAGTCACACTGTGTAGGAGAGATTTGGTGAGGTTTAATTAAAATTGTTCCTTATCGTTGAGATGAACATACAGTGAAAGAGAGTATTATTATTATTGCTTCATCAAAAACAGATATACCTAGGTATGATACGGGAACACATTGGATATAATAAAATACAATATATACATCATTATATAACAGAACATGAAATTGGACATCAAATCTGAACGAACAATATTGTTAAAATTAAAATATAAACAAACCTACTGCATACATCGCGTAAGCGGGTTCAGGTCGCCAAGAGAGCCGATATAAATATCTATAACAAGAAATAATCCTTCCAAACAACTCATTAGGCATAATATATAATATATATCCATTAGCTTGCAGTATTTACAACGACGGCATTTTAATGATATCTTAAGAACGCTTCAGGATATTGAAAAAGTGAACCATAGCTGGGACTTGTATTTGTGTCAGGTAAACAATGTATTCAAACCCGTTCAACTAGTTGTTATACTATTGATATTTCGCTAACTAATTGATTAAGTCAATAATTTATAATTATTTAATTACAGAACCATCGTACTAATTATACAATCGTAACAATAATTAATATTTGAAAGTTGTTAGATTAATTGTTTAGTAAGCTGATAGAAAACTATATTCTGGGCATGAATAGCTTTTCTTCCATCGCCAAGACTCATCTACTATCTGACTAAATAAATAAAAATAAATACAAATAAACGCACATTTACAGTCTACCCACTCAGTAACTAAACTGATTTGCAGTGGGGGACCTTAATTTAAAGTGACTTAACCAACCCTGTAGGCTTCGAACACCATCGATGAGTGAGCGATAACCAATCAAAGATCGATATTTCAAATACGAAACATATGAATCAGTGATTGGACAGTGCGAACACCTGCGGACAAATGACAGAATCAACAAGGCCGATTCAGAACAACTTTGAATGTATTGAGTGCTTCGTTGCTAGGACGGCTCCAAAGTATTACTCATACTGTATCTTTCCCTTATATACAGAACACTCTTTACTTTTGGGGTCACTTGTCTTTAAGCCACTCTTGCACGCCAACATAGTAGCACGCTTTTCAACCGGTCGATCGTGGTTCATGCAAAACGGACCTCCAGATCGCCCGGAATAAAACCATTGCTGCAACTTTGTTGCAACATTCCACTCTTAAACGAGATATGTTACTCTTTGTAACTTGGTGGAAATATCTTGGATATGCATCATCATACGCTTCCATTCATAGATACGACAGACAGCTGTTATTGAGCTACTGCTGCGTGTTCAATGTTCATGCAAGACGACGGTGTGAGAAAATTAAGGATAACCGATACAATAATCGGTATTCAATAAAATTTCGGCGATCGATAATAAAAATATTACGAATGTTACTTGCTTACTTGCTTACTTGCTTACTTGTTTGCTTGCTGACTTGCTTACTCGCACGAGAGGTACCGCCCACATAACGAAGCGAGTGTTCAAGGATGGTTACTTGCTTACTTGCTTACTTGTTTGCTTGTTGACTTGCTTGCTCGCACGAGAGGTGCCACCCACAACACGAAGCGAGTGTACACCAAGGGTGGAATCCCTATAAAAGGATCAACGATCTGAATAACAAGGCAAGCATGCTTATTCTTTTCAACCCCAATCTCTGAATCGGTTCACGAGCCACTTGGTACAGTGACCTAAACAATGACAAGTAGCGCTCGAGATCGAATACACAGAACACACCACTTCCTTGTGAATCATTAAAAGTTCGTGAGGCCGTTGAGCTTTTCTCTTTGAATACACTTGTTAACTTTGTGTTCTCTTAATTGAGTTGGTGTTTACCCACCTCCTGTGGGGCTCGAGTGGGTCCCGTCAATATGGAAATAATAACACGATGGTGCCGGATGGATGTGGTGAATAATGTGATCACGAGAGTTACTACAGCATAACACAATTTTAGTGTTTTCTACAAAACTTAATCATTTGTAAAAAAAAATCTAATTTTATTTTTAAAAAAATGAATGAAGCACAATACGAAAAAGAGCTCCACAAATGTATCTTCTTTCTTGCGGCACGATTAAGGAATTGAAAATTAATGTTTATTACCAGAAAGTACCGAAAGTTTTATAAATGGCAGTTAGGTGACTGAAATTATTCTGAATGGAAGGGTCGTGAATCGTATAGGACAGCGACATGAGTAGAAAATGAGTGACTGGTGATGTCTACTCAGAATTACTGGAGGTTTAATATTCGCTGTATTATGACTCATGTTGAAATGATAAATTAGCGAAAAACGTTTTAATAAAAGATACATGCGTACCTATTACAGGAAGGACTTCGTTAATACATTTGTAAAGATTAAGTTTATGTTTAAATTTAATGTCAGGTATTGGCATACATGAGAAGCGTAATTGCCTCCTTATCTGGTCCATGAACGAACTATAAAAGTATCAACCACTATCCACTCCTGATAACTTTTTTGCCACAGTGTTGCATACAGTTATTTTGTCTGGTGTTACGTTTCAAAAATAATTTTGGCGCATTGTATTATTAGTTTGCAGAGGAACTTGAAGAAGACAGATACCACAAATTTGTTTTTAAATAATCGTAGATTACTGAAGCAAACATCGAGTTATTCAGTTATTTTTTTATTTCAAATGTGGTTAAACAAACTTGGGTTGTATGAATTATGCCGCCTTTGGAAGAGGTTGTTGTTGTGGTTGTTGTTGCTAGCGGTAGTAGAAACCCTTCCGCTGGCTATATATTGAAGTCTACGCCATCTATTGAGCACAGATTCAAGCTCTAAGGGTGAAAACAACATTTTAGTACAGTCGATAACTTACTCAGTGCATGAGATTCCCGTCTGAGCGCGCGGATGTATACACTAGATAGTGGCGCTCTCTGTCCGCGGACGAATAAAGTAGACATGGCACAAAAACCCAATGGAAATTCTGCCGTATCAAAAAAGAAAAAAACGTGCTTGGATAGCAAAAATGTTTTTGTGTGAATTAATGAAGAAATTAATAGCAAACATACAGAGTTTATCATAATACTCAATTCATTTGTGCCATAGAAAATACCATATTACATGTTTTCCCTGTATATAAAACATTGACTAAAACCTTTGCGTATCACGTGACAATTTTGTTCATTTTGATTTTAAGACCGTCTGGGTTTGTTTCAGCAATAAAATGCGAATGTATGAAATTTTTAATCGGACCTTGAGTGTACGAAAAACGTATTTATTTCATTGCTGTAGTTAAAGGTAATAGTCAAGTTGATAATAATTTCAGTTACTAATAGCGATAAGTGGATAGCAGATGTAACAGTTGTAAATTATTAACATCTTCTTACAAGGTCAAGAAAATTGGAATGAAAGTGTAGTATTAGGGTAAACTTGTCAATTAATTAGCTCTACTCACTCCCCGTTTCCATTAACATATATAAATTACAAAATAACAACCCTTTGTTGTTACACGTGTCAGAAATTGCAGCTAAGTCAGCAGGGTTTACTTTAACTCGGAAGACCACTTTTACTTGCGAACTACTTGTCTGCATTACAAATAATATGAATTCTATAAGATAAGAAACAGAAAATTGTTTAAGTGAGTCTTACCTATTAAAATTGCGAACATTATAAGAGTGGTTACTAAATAACCCTAATCTATTTTCCGAAGAACTGAAAACTAGATTAATGAAATTTCAAATATTTGAATCATTACTATTGTCATCAGGGAAAGCAAATACATATTAATTATTTAACTGGCTCCTAAAATAACCACCGTAAGGGCAGTAATCTTTGGTAAGGGTTTAAATATTTTAATTTTTTTTCTGACGTTCAGTACTTACGAAAATGAATGTTATTAGTAACAACTTTTTCAATATTATTCTAAAACACTTAAATTTAGCGTGATCCCCTTAATGTATTACAATGTGACAACACAGTTCAGAAAGTAATCGCGCTACCGAATCAATGGATCCCAATGGTCGTAATGTCCCACTCCACCGCGCGTCCGGTCGCCTAGGTTGATGAGGCTGACACGGAAACGCTTCGGCTATCGAGCTGGTCCGTTGTAATACAGACCCGCTTTAACTTTTAATTAGGCACCGTATTGAATTGATACAATGTCAATTTATAGAGTTCAATGGGTATATTGATTTCCGAGCGTTACAAGTTGGCCACAGAGTGAAAGCGAGAGACGAAGTTAGTACACAGAAAATAACACACTGCCAAATGTACAATGAATGGTTGACCGCGGGAATTCGATATAGGAACATACCAAATATGCGGCACACGAAAAAAGGATTTATATGTTACACTTAGGCCTGGTTTTTCAATACCGCGCTGAATTTGTGGTTAGCTAACCCGGTTGTTACCAATGTGCGCATGCACAATGAATTTAAATTCTAGAAGCCTTCCTTTAAAAAATGTGTTTTGTAGTTCAAGCTGATTTACAGAACAGTAATTATATCGTAAGAATGCAAAATGGTGCAAGTCAATTTAGCCACAAAAAATATATTTATACATTTTACCCTCTTACATTGTATGTAAGTAAAATATGTTTAAACAACTTTGAAACTAATTCATAATACCTACCTTTTATCACAATATCTACCTTGTCATAAAACAAAAACATATTTAACTGTCGAGACCAACACCCCTAGATCAAACGAATTCTAAAAAAAAAATAAACACAAATTAAAAATTAAACAAACACACGAAAAACAACCACGATACAGAAAATCTATACCAAAGTGCGTTTATGACCGTGGTTTTAAAGTATTTAATTGATGTGTGTTGTTTTTATTTACGGAACGGTTTCAAAAAATTTAATTAACATAGTTGTTGTCGATTCCTGCTAAACGGAAAGCGCTGCTCTTTTCAAATGTAGATCAAACTTCAAAGGTTCTTTCTTCTATATGCAAATTTTTTCAATATACCATCAAACACCATCCAATCCTTTGAGATGGAGGTATCAAGCAGGGATATCCATGTTTGTACAGTGCGTAAACGCATTGTTCGCCATAGCCTGGGATACAACGCAAAAGAGACACGTTAGAACTATGATACAGTGTACACTTCACGGTCTAGCTGATGGATTTCGGACAATTTGGTGGTAGCAGGTTCTGCTAGTTGTTGAGTATGCCCATTGTAAATAATTTTATAATAATTTCATTATTATTAATTGTGTGCATAGTCTAGTTTTATTTATCGTCCTCCTTTGTAAATCAGTTTTTATAACTGAATAGGATAGACATTAAATAAATAAATAAATAAATAGATAAATAAAAAAAAAATAAAAAATAAATAAATAGGGTAAATGATTGTAAAAATAGCCATCTGTATTAGTGTTTTCTTTCAGCCAAACATTGAGTATGCATAAATCAAATAAAGTAAAATTGCAATCAATGATGGTCACAGCCCTCTCAATCGTAACTAAAATGCTATGACTCTCATTGGCAGTTCTCAGTGATTACAAACTATCTTTTGTACGTCAGCTCATTTCACAAATCAAATAAAGGAAGGGGTTATAATGAGTAAACTGTTTATAATTTCTTTCATTCTACGTTGAGTGGAATTGTGTCTTCAAATTATCAATCGAGTTGTAAATATTTGGTCAACACCCAAAAACGGCAAATCTTCCCAGGTAGAAACAGAAGGCATAAATCAATCTTATGGAATTGACTAGTTATGCTGCAGATATATCTTTGAAATGTGTGTACTCACACACACACACACTCTACATACATATTCTCTCCTGCACATATAATAGGAATGTCAATCGCTAGGATCTGCGCATGATATTTGCTCATGTCCTCTAAATTTATATCCAACAACTTTACTACTGCGGCCGAGATGCCTTTGAAAGCAGACAGATAATCTTTTTTAAGTAAAACGTTTGAAAAAACGAATTTAATAAATTGTAAATGTATGACTCATACATAGCTTGACCTTTGCATAACCTCCATTATCTCTCGCTGCATTTTTTAACTACCCCTTTCTTCTTTTCATTTTTATTTCTCACAACGGTTCATAAAAGCCAGGTTAAGAAGAAAAAATATAATTTCTTAAAACTTAATATTATCCAAGGATGTTCGAAAAATACATGTCTCGTTTATTTTACAATCAAGATTCATTACACATGAACACACGCTGGCTAAAGTTTAATTTTGTACGAAAAACCTCTAAAACTATAATTCTTTGGTGGAAATTAAAAAATAATCCATGGCATAAAAATTGTTATAACCAGTAGTCTACATAGTACATATTGGTGGTTATTAAAAAAGAGAAATTGAGTTAATAAAGTCTACCTTACACTAAAGAAATTTGTTAAGAAACTACATATGCACTTTGGTTCCACTGTTATGTGTACCAATTAATTACATCGATACACCTGGTAAGTAAATGATTGGTTAAGATTACAACACCTTGCATATTCTTTCCCGTCATAGTAGTCACACAAATTCATCTACAATACAATACAATACAATACAATACATTAAAATACAATATGTAACTTGATTTAACAGAAGCTTAACAAAGGTGAGATAATATCAAAAACTAAAAAATACGTCGAGTTTTCCACAACAGCTTACATTTCAAGAATTCGTCTTCAATACTATCAACACTTTGTTTGGTTAAAAACTGGTTTACATCTATGTGAAATGATATCCTTAATTATGAACGTTTTGTCAAGGAAAAAGTCAACTTTTAAAAACACTCTAAAATGACCCCATTGAATGATTGAATAGTGTCGGTGTTCGGAGGACTAGACTTTTGAACCCGTTCGGAGACGCGTCAGAGGGACCATAGAGTGAATTTGTTCCCTCGCTGTTCGTACGGGTAATCTGATTGGGTGTCAAAGAAGTTTCTATAGTGGTCCGTTATCAATCACTTTACTTAGAGGGTGGAATGGTTGCCAACAGTGACGTCACTTCAATCAGTAAAGGCCCCCGTGAAGTTCGCGGCCATTCAGGGGCCCTACGGACATGCATGAGTTGTATTTCACCATAGTATTTATATTGTGTTTAGCGTGTGTATGTTACAAATCATTATGATTGGTTTTACTGATTGTAGAGTTGAATTCAGTACTTAGTTTGTAACAGGGGTTTAAGTGAGCGTTTTAGGGGTGTTCTTTTTATAGAATTTGAGAGTATAACAATATTATTGTTGTAATCTTATTTTAAATGGTTAGTTTAAAATTAATTTTAGTTTTAGATACCTAGCCTAATTAAATAGCTATACATTTTCACTGAACTATCAACGTCAATTTATTCCTGTAAACATATTATTTTGATGTATGCATTTGTTTTCCTAGCCTTAGAACGCGGCATCAAGCATTCATTGCATGTAAACATATGTAATGATTGATGTATTATGATATGCCCACTGTAAACAATAACAAAATATCTTGGCACTTATTCCAGCTATAGATCTAGTTGTGGCTTTATGAAGAAATGAAGATGTTGTTGGAGGAGGGGGGGGGGGGGATTATGTGGTGGTATCAGATTTGTATTACATAATTTTCTTAAACTCAGATTTCTGTAGTCAAATTTTACAATCGATTTTCGATCCACTTCTGTCATACCGATTTTCTTTAAATTTTGCATATCCGAGTTCACTTACATCATCTTCACTATTCTATGACGTCAGTAACTGTAAGGATAGGGCAGAACCCCCCTCGATAAAATCAATGCCCGGGGCGTACAGTGCTGCTATCGGTCGTGAAGGTACTTGCGGAGTAGTTACTTACAATGTAGTTGCACGTTCTGTCTCCAGAACAGATTCCGCAGTTGCAAAGAAGTTCTTTGATACAAAGTCGAGTTTGATGACAAAGACTATAGACAGCCTCCTTATCTAAGATCTCCCCCCGTCCCCCCTCCCCCCTCGCTCGCTCGTCTTTCTCTTGATCCCATCTCTCCTGACGGTAGACTTTCTTTTATTGGATCTCTCACTGCTGCGTCTCATTTCCTACCTAACTGGGGCTTTAGGGCGGGCGCTGCTAATGTCAAACTGATGAATATTGCAAGGGAATCTAAGGAGTCTCATCATCACCTCAAGACGAATACGAATGGATTTTTTCCAATTGTCTGCGTGGTTTTATTATAATGTTATGCTTCTCGTGAGGATTATTGCTGTTGAAATGATATTATCAGTCGAACTGTGATAGCGGCCATAGAAGGGTGAGATAACAGGTACGTTAGGGGTTGATGCCGCTTACCGAGATATAAGATGATTAATCACAATTGGGAAATATGTGATAGTTTAGGTTTTTAAACACATTGTGGTTTAGTGAACATGCTATGTGATAATTTAGATTTTTAAGCTCATTGAAGTTTAGTGAACATGCTATGTGAGAATTTGTCCTAAAAAGATCAACTTGAATGCAGATTTGATGGATGAGACCCGATTGTATGAACCAGCCGTTTTCCGAACGAACAATGTACATTTTCATTAATTAAGGGTGAGAAAAACTTTGAGTTTTAAAATAATATTAGTTACAAGAGAGTGAGTTATTATTGCAAATGTTGTCAAAAGGTTCTCTTAAGCACATTCTGTTCTTATTTATTCTTGTAACTATGTAATATTTGAATTGACAAAAGATACACAATAATATAGTTTCAAATATATTTTAATAATATATTTATTTTCATGTCTAGGTTTAAACATTCGTGAGCCACAGTTATTGTGTACACATTGCAGTGGCGAGTTGTCTGTTCTGTGTCCGCAGTGACTGTACACGTTATTAGATGATTCACACTTTTTATGACTTTCATTTTCATGATTACTGCCCATCAAACCCGTGAATGTTGACTCAGGCGCCGTTGTTACGGGCGAGGGTGCAGGCTCACCATTATGTGGAGCACCGACCTACGTGGCTAATTGTCACTGGACGGAAATTGAATAGGAAGGGCGGGGGCTCGATTCCTAGTATCATAATAACTTAGGTAAATATTTTGTCATTGTTTTGTCTTCATATTTTCGCATCAACACTATAATCAATATCATCGTAATATTGAACATGTATTTGTATGCTAGCCCCAACTCCGTCCCAAGTCTCATACCAACCTCAGATCCTTATTTTCTGCATCTTTGATGCTCTCTATTTCACCGAAAATCAACAAATTCCCAGCGTTATTTCACACCTTAAAGATTGAAAATATATCCCTTATAAACTTGTTTGAAGTAAATGAGGGGACCTAGAGAAGTAGATAGTTAAGCTCTTACTATTGGACACGGTTATTTCACAAGCGTGGAAATACTAAAGTTTAGACAACATTAATACTTATTCTTGTGAAGGCTGTTTTTTTTTTTTTTAAATAATAGTTGATTTGTATGTAGAAGGTTTTCCAAAGCACATTTTTTAATTATGTTTTACCTATACTTTAAAAACAACTTTTATATTCGCATTCATACGAATATTACTAAATTCTATCTAGTATGACAATTCTTTCTCTGTACTTTTCTTTAAAGTTGCTTTTTCCTGCAAGAGTTTGAGGAAGTTCTGTGGGAATAAAGTGTTACATTCACCTTAGTCAAAGAAGTTAAACAGGCTAAAACAGAATTTCTAACAAAGTTGCATTATCACATCGTGTTAATGGAGTGATACATAACAAACCCATCTGTTGTACTTAGTGTACACTTAGTACCGCCCTTAGGTAAAAGTATATGTGTCCTCGATATCTGAGGTATCAAATACTGTATATACACTAAGCACTGAAGTATCTACGTATAGCTACATGTGATCGATCGTCTAAGCTAAACTAAGCTAAGTTAAGGTGCCAAGTTCGTTACTTAAGTACGTAGTATAAAGTAGGTATTAGAAAGGTGGTCTGGTTCCCTAAACCAAGCAATTCTGACATGACTTTTTGACTGTGTCTAATTCTTGGATGTATTTTAGCCATACATAGTCCCCCGGCAGATCGTAAAAACTACACTTATTTCTTGGCAAACGAACAGATATTCTTCGTACACAAGGTAAGCGGCTTCTTTAAAGCAATCAATTAAAATTAAATTAAATAGAGATCAACAATAGAAGAGGAGCTGATCGCAGTTTAATATTAAACCTGTCCTTAACTTCTCGAATTACCTTCGTGGTATTTTGAGCTTAAAGCCTGAGATTAAAACACGTTTTGTGCACCCCTACATCCAACAATTCTAAAATATCATTACCGAAACTTTTGCTCCGTTTTGCGGTATGCTTGGCTCAAAGCTTGACTTTTTGGTTTTCGACGGTCTTTTCGAAACGACATGCTATTTTCTTAATGAAGTAGTCTGTGGAATGGAGTGAGCTTTCTGTCTCCAAAGAACGGCTTCAATTAATGCAGGCTATTAGAAACCCACCCCCACTCCCTCCCCCCGCGCTATCCTAGCCCACTCTTCTGCCATCGTGACAAAGGAAGAAGACACGGCCACAGAATAATCAGCCATTCAGGATCATTTCAATGGTAATTGTTTCATATTAGAAGAGATCAAGCCAAGAGGTTATTTGGCTAAAAGCTTTATAATAATGAGGAAAGCATTCTCGTTTAAAGCTGAGATATCAAAGCGAATAGGGATTTTAAGATAGTGGTATATGTATATCTATATATATTTCGTCATCGTTTTCGCGAATTGTTAAATGTTTATTGGAGATATATTCATGAAACGAGGTCTGAAAGTGAGAAACGCTTTGGAATATATAAGATTGTGTGAATGGTTTAGAGTTTAGTGGATTGATGGTGCTTGATTCTATAAGTTTCACTGTTGGATTGAAATTTATGGGGTTTATGAAGGGATTCGTTTGACAAAATGGACCCGTTGTATTTAACTATGATATTTGAACTTCCTTTTTGTGGTAATCAATCACGGTATAATTACATTGAAAAAATACACAAAACCCCTATATTTTTGGAAGATAGTTATTTGATCACGAGAATTGTTGGATTTTACACATAAATCAAATTGAGGGTATTAGTTATCATTGTTTTGTTTCTACTTTCCTGATTTTTCTCTTTATCCGTTTGATAGTTATGTTCAGAAAAGATTAGCATAATAATAATTGTAATAACTACAAGTTTGTAGTTACAAATTGAATAAATATTTATTAAATTTAGCAACAATATACTGATTTACAAAGGAGGAAACTATTTACAACTATACAATACGAACAAAAATGATGTATTATAGCAATAACAATCGATAATCAACGATTTAAAAGAATATATGAGAATATACATAACCACAAGTGGACCGAGATAGATATGCAACTTTCTTCCAAGATTATACTTTTTAGAACACTCACTCTTATTTGATGTTCCTCCCAAATCGCCACCAAACGTTTAACCCACGCAGAACCATCCTAATATAATATATCCACCTTAGCACGCGAGATGTTTCTCAGAATACGTAATGAGTAGGCATAACATGATGGAAATAACTTCTTGAAAACGTTAACAAGCGGCTAAAACAACATGAAAGTTTCAAGTTACTATGCAATTTCGGTTACCGAGCGACAAAGAAAGAGTTTTGTGTAGTCTCTAAGACACTCAACAAACTTCCGCTGTAGAAAGCTCCGCGCGCTTCCGGTTCCGCGTGAGATGAATATCTGTGTTGCCAACTCAAACACAAGAAGTTTGTTGCCAACCGACAGCTGGTGAGTTCCCTAAGATGGAGTCGTGTAATAAATGAATGACGTAGAAAGCATGACATCGCGCTCAATTAGGAAACAGACAAATTACTGCCAAGAGAAAATATATATACATTAACAGCGAGTAGCGAGCTCGGCGAATCTCCACTGCGTTAGAGGAGGATGAGGAAGGAAACTTATTACTTCCTCCAAGTTTAGCGAGCTATTTTATATATTGTTTACATTTATTAAATTTGTAGGAATACTACCAGACTTTACTCTGTTTAAGCAATAGAAACGAAAAGATATACTTATCTTACACAAATCTTTAAACCATATTCGTTTTCTTGTATTCTTCAGTATCCGATGGAATTATTTGTAAAATTATTGTTTTATTATAACTCTTCTACAGAATACAATATTTCCACAAGTGTATTTAAAAAAAAATACACACAAACTAAGAGCATGCTATGATGATCACAATGTAAACTGTTCTCATATTATGCCAACAAATATACGATAGTTCAACTTCAAAATCTACCTGAAAAATGGAATATGATGCTAAAAACGAATTTGATGAAACAAAATCAACTTATGTCGTAGATGCTATATCGCTGTACAAACTTAAAAGTACCCAATGTGTATGCTTACATGTGTGGTGGATTTTTAATTTGAAGTGTCGCAAAAAAAAACAAAAAACATGACGTTGTGTGCCCTAAAGATCCAACTTACTAACTATTAAGTATTGTTCTTAAGATAATACTTAAAACCTTTGATTTTGTGCGGTCTTAATAGTTTACCTACCTAATTCCTCTTAAGTAACTATCGTGCTTCCATCTTACGGGTATTCCCTTCACTAGTGCTTGACCCGATCATCCCCTGAGAGCGAGTTCATGTAAGACAAAGCGTCTGAGGAGAACTATTGGACACTAAAACGTAGTAGTTTAAGTATACAAGTCATACCACTTAGCGGTTGCAGTAAGAAACACAATATCGTCTAAAGTAGAGGTACTAAATACTTGAATGAAGTACTAGAAGTTCATGAGCCGTGTCACACGAGTACACACTTACAATAAGATAGTCTAGTAGGTGCAACGTGTGAAGTATTTTGAAAGATCATATATGTACAGCGGTACAGATATACGTGCATGTATAGTCAATAGAGATGGCCAGTATTTAAATATACAGTGAAACTGCTTTATAACAAAACGTCTTTATAACAAAATGATCTATATAACAAACTGTTTTTGAGGTCTCAAAAGGTACTTATACATGTTAAGCTACTGTCTTTATAAAGAAATGATCTTTATAACAAAATAATAATCTAGCCCCCAAGAGTTCGTTATAAAGAAGTGTTACTGTATTTGTCTGTTGTATTTTATATTTCAGGTAGGCCTACTGTGTTGCAAAGTATTTGCATCCTGTATTTCAAAATACTAAACTAATTGTTGTATCTCATGAGACGTACGTACGACCACTACATACAAAAGTGTATACAGAAGAGTATTGTTTTGTTAGTAGTTTATATACAACGCCAATGACTAAGGGTGACTAGCGTTGTTAGCTAATGCTACACAGCTACTCATGGCATATGACTGGAGTAGCTACATCGTACAGTGCAGTGTCTAATTCAAGTTCTTTGTACTCAACGACAAAGAGATGCAACAGTTATGCAAATTCTTCCTGGCCGGTGTTATGAAGAGCCGCTAAATATTTAGTATGGACTTTCTTGTTTTCTCCGTGGAAACCGCGGCTTTGGTTGGTGGCTGCCACAAAGGAAACAATTTAGTCCAGGACTAAATAGTTAGCGTTAATATAGAAATGTTCTATTTAATTAGCCAGTTGTACATATATGATTAGTAACGATTGATGAAGGTGTAATATCACACATTATGTTTTTCGGGTAAACAATCTGTTGTTAGACAATTACTCTATTGTGAATCATTCTTTGTTTGGTCCATATTCAACGTTTGAACGAAAGAAACAGCCACAGGTTTTTTATAACGGTAACTAACCCTATTTTTGTTTTTCAAAAACAACAACGTAAAACGGTGAACTCAATGATTTTAAGTATAAAAATATCAAGAAGTATCTGTTTTAGGGAACATTTTGTGGGCACTGGCATATTGCAATCTGACCCCATACATTGGAGTGATGTTGCCATTTCATATCACATTATATAGAAAACATCTACTATTGTTACCAATATAATGTAGTATTGTTTTGAAAAGTAACACCGTAAACTGTTTGAAAAGCTAACTGCCACAATAACACTTGAATTCTCAAAATTGACGGCGTTGGGAACTCTCGATCAATAAATATTAAAGTGGATTGAGTTTGAATATTTGCTACGATGATTTAGTAAAATTGATTACTTCATCCAATGAATCTCAACAATCTGTTAAGAGTTTGTAGTGGTTCTACGAACAGACGACGTCAAACCCGCGACCAGTCATGCAGTATAATGCAAAACTAATTATTTTCGTTGAAGTCTTGATGTTGCTTATTTTTCTACGCTCCTTCGCCGCGAGAAGAGGCATTAGGCAGCCCCTCGTTAAACCTGTGAAATTGCTCTCTTTTTCACGATTACGCTTCGACTACGGCGTTATGATGGCATAGTAGATGAAACTGTTGAAACTCCAACATTGACGAAATAAAGTGATAAATTGGTGCCAACAATTCACTTTTCAAAATTTTCTTCTTCGCACACTTTTTCAACTAGTCTTCGTTCAAAGTTCTCAAGAATACCTAACGAGCTTTATCCAGCCCCTCTCTTTCACCCCTGCTCCTCTCTCCTCCCGTCCTCACGCCATCTTCACTCCTCACTGCTCCCTGAGAGAAATTTACGTCAAAAAGGTCTTTCGTAATTATTTATAATTTCCGTAATTATCTACTTGACCCTAATGAAACTCTCTAAGAGGGTCTGTTCGCTAAATAGCCAAATTGACGATTTTCTCTCGTTAACATTTCTATCCGGGAGTTGTTTAAGAGAATTCCCGATTTCCTGTAAAATTAAACTTGTACAAATCCGTTTCTTACCCTAGCGTAAAAGTTCCGGAGGGGTGCGTAATTAATCTTCTAAAGTCTAAACGAACCAAGCATCGTAATGTTTTACTTTGTCGCTGTAAAGATTCTGCCTTGCCTTGGGTTTCAATCCTCGTATATAAGAGGATGTCAAGTGTTCGAACTCTCATTACGTTCACTTGTATTTGTATACATCAGTAAAACTGTCAAGAGATAGCGCTGCTATTCCATCCGCCGCACGTAAGGTCACAAGGTTATATTCGGACGCCATTTTGTGCTCACGACAGTACGAAAATAGTGCTGCAATGGGACTGGAGCTGATGAAATGCACATTCCGTGTACAACGCAAAACGAATATGAAACTGTGGGTCAGTTCAACTAAAAGTTATGTTTTGCTCCGATGCGCGACAATGACTTCACCTGTCATGGACTAAAAATAGCTGGACGTCGAGTGATGACCACAGTCGTGTAGCATAGGGCAACATAGTGCGTTAGTACCATAGTAGGCGCCATTTTAGGTGCAAGAAAAGCTAAAATATTCAACAATTGACAGCTAAACAACACTTGTGAATTACTTCGTTTTATTGCTACCAGAATTCAATCCATCTCTTTTTAGTTTTATTCTACAGTTTCAAGCATTCAAAATACCGAATTTCTAAATTAAAATCTCTAAGCCCACACATTTTTCTATATCTTAAAATATCGCTGATTTTGTACTTAATCGTATGAAATTATATTTTCATTTCATTAATTTTTAAATTAATTCTGTTTTTCAATGTACGCCCTACCTGAAGATATAAGCGAAAGAGTTATCACACATAAATGAAGGCAGATTATTTTATTGAATTGCTCATTCCGATAGTTCACCGACAACGACTAAGATTTAGCTTCACCCTTGTGGTGAAAGTATTGTTGTGTTGTTGGATGTCTCCGGCTTTGCAGAACACTCTCTCCGTTATCACCCGCCAAGGAGATTGCGTATGTCAGTCTTTATCAACAAGGAAATAATAATATTCTTTCTTAGAACTGTGGTCCGCTATCCATCCTTGACATTGCGTCTCCGTAGAACACACACACACGCACACATATGCGACGTTTTGCTGATGTTGAGGTTTGGTTGTGTCTTCGAAATAAAATGTGCTGAATTCGTAGGTTTTGTCATCGTACTTTTCCTTTTTTCTGCTGTCACATCCTCAACCCCGTAGGCTTAAAAGCTTCCACATTACGAAAAGCCTGAACGGTTTGGAAAGAATAAAGGAAAATCCCCATTTCACGCAATATTTTCTTTCAGAGAAACGGACCGTTGGGAAAGTGCACCGATTCATGGCGCAATTGTTTCCCGACGAAGAATTGTTAATCGATCTTCCCCAAAACGGTTAATAAAACGTTTTATAAAGAGAAAAGTATTTTAGGTTCCCGTTCTGCCTTTTTGGGAAAGTTTTATCTTCTCCTCTTGCAATGCTCATATCTTTGTTGGCCCCAAAACTACAACGAAACGAACCAACCACCCCTTGGTTGTGGTTCTATTGCATGTCGGCGGAGCGCCACTAGCAGCTACGGTTGCATTATCATGCAAATGGGTTTGGCTTGTTATCAGTCTTTCCGCTTGAACTACAGGAGGCACCGCACCGCGCCGCCATCCACCTACACTAAACCGTAACCCTAACATAGCTATTATCTGTTACAGGTTAACTTGAGCGCGGTTAGAAAAATCTAAATTAGCTAATAGTGACAACTTTTCGAGATTGTATTTTCATACTTCAATTATGTTTGGTATTTCAGAAGAGAACGTTTTATCTTGGTGACATATCAAGCGTATGTCACTGATTGTGTGGCTCGGGGGATAGACTTAAGACTCAACAAATTGCCGGTTAAATACCGGTCAACTGCAGCCATGTCTGATGGTTTTATTCAAGGTTTAATTAATCACAAGGCGAATGCTGGTATTTATTCATACTAAGCCCCCGTAAATTACTTCCCATCTATTCCAAATACCTTAATAGCGAGTAAGTCACCTTGAAGGTACATGGATTGTCTTCGGGCAGGTTTTCTTTTGAAAAATTAATAAAAACATTATTCAAAACTGACATAGATAGCGCTGCTAAGCAACCTCCTTTCAGCGCCATTGATGAATAATAACAATAAAACAACAATTAAAATTGACAACTTAACCACTCCTAATACAAGTTTATTTTCTTGCCACCAGAATGCATCTAGTCTATTTTGAGTGCTCTAATAGAGCACTCAAAATAAGAGGTTAGAGAGGTAAGAGGTAAGGTTAAGTTGTCAATTTTAATTGTTGTTTTATTGTTATTATTCATCAATGGCGCTGAAAGGAGGTTGATAAGCAGCGCTATCTATGTCAGTTTTGAGTCCTCGATCAATCTTTGATTGATCTGGTCGAACATCTGGGCTTGGAATGGAGTGAATATGAAAGTGAAGGATGGAATGAAGATTGTGGGAAACTAAATGTAAATCAACCACCATCAAAGTTCATACTACTCTCGATAGTAATCTCATTAAACTTTCAATTCCGATAACTGACCTAGCTAGCTATTAATACTAAAAACAAAACACATTCCTAAACAAATTTGCATTTTAGATTTTATTGATTGCAATTTATTGGTCAGTGACCTAATAAAACTAATTACGTACGAAATGAACTCCGATTTTAATGTCCATTGCAATGGGATGTTGAACCAATACAGACGATCCAGTCAATGTCTGTGTGACCCCATCACAGTCATGACCGCAGACAGATTGTAAAACATCGTGTACAAAAATCATAGTCGTCAAAAATTACACGCCGAAATGAAAACATAATAAAACCGTTGGTATTAATTTATAGTTTCTCGTAAAACTTATCTCACGTATAAGATGGTATATTCCCATCTTTGTCTTATTAATTAACTTGGTTCGAACTTAATCTTCTTGTCCACTTGACCTGGTCGTAACTTGAACAACCTAGGAATATTCAACGAAATACCTCCTCTCTTCCCCTCTCTTCTCCCCTCTTCCCCTTCATCCCCAATGGAGTACTAACGGTTGACCAGATCTATAGTTTAATTGCGTACGTAGATGTAAGTACTTACGCCTACATAGGATAATGTGTGATCATTTGGCTTAGAACTAGTCATAACTACTTTAATACCCTGCTAGGGGGATAGTAGTCGCATTGCATGCCGGGTAATCAGTGTTGTTATACAAGTAGACTTGAGAGTTGCGCCGCTATGGCTGGACGAGGCAATTGGCTATAAAAGTTGGACAGAGTTCCAATTAGTTAGGGTCGTTTCTGTATTATTACTTTGTTTCATTATCAGACAAAGTACCCTTGCAAAACAACTCCCCTTTCGTGCTTGAATGCAGAATTATACCTACATTCGCATGAATCTTAACGGTTTGCTTTATATTGAAGGATGAGGGTTAAAGATTATAGTTTTGTTGGCTGTACGTACGGTACTGGTTTCAAATCTCGCATAATGCGTGGGTTTTTGTAATTGTCCTTCATATTCATCTATCAGCCCTCATCATCTCGAATAGTATGATTGTAAAGCAACACGACTCATCGTTCTTGATGTAAGAAACTTGGAAAGTTTGTTTTGAAACCCTAAAACACAAGGCGAGCATCAAACAACTCTCTCTTGCCTTCAAGTAAATAGCACAGTCGTATAATTTACAATGCCAGTTTCGAAATCGACATTTTCGTTCCGAATGTAATTATTGTAAGGGCTCAATTTACATTACACAAACTTTTGAACTTGTTTTCTTATCTTTGACGAAATGTGTGTTGAACAATTGTTAGAGTATAAAGACAAAGAGATGTGTGAATTCCCTCTTCAAGAATGTAGGTTGTTTTTTGAATACACTCCGACGTATTTTGAAAGTGAAGTTGTTAAGACGGAGACCAACTTTACTGCTGTAGCGTATTTAATTTTCGTTTAAAACATCATCTTCAGGCATTATTTCCGGAAATGTTTAAAGATTCGTGAACTTCTGTGTATCCGTTTGTCGGCAGCAGCGGATGAGTAGGCTACACCAACGAACGAACGCAAACAGAGAATGTTAAGCCAGGAACTCATTAGTCATTACTGCCCCATCACAGAGTTGTACGAGAGTTTTCTTGTTTTCCGCGGGAAAGCGGATCCCCTCAGCTTAAAAGTGATTGTTAAAGTCTATCTGTGTACGTGCCTTTTAAACTTCCCATCTCCCTTTTCCATTTTCTTTTTTGCATAAATTATCATCATGAGTACAATCTGTTCAAAATGAAAAAAGGCGTGGTTTTCGCTGATGTTTATTTTTTCCTCCTAGTTTTCACATAAAACAAAATCCTGCTTAGATATGTACCGGATGAAAAACGCTTTGTAGAACCAGAATAACAATGCACGTAAATAAGGTTATTTTGTTTTGCGCAATGCATTATTCATTCGCCCTTGGGTCCGGATGAACAAAATGTCATGTGGTAACAACACAACCATAATACATTTGCTCTGACTGTGTAGTTGCATGATTGATTGCTGTAGAACATATACTGTTCTTATTATGTTAGAAACTACGGTAAATGATAGAAGATCAATTGTGTAATATATAATTAAAGCTTAAGAACAGAATTAATTACAAATGTTGAAATTGAATGAAATACTATCAACATTAATATTATCAATATCGACTATTCAATTTGTATTTACTCAAATTATTACCTAATGTTTTTTGTGGTTCTATTGTCCTATAATTTTTCCTTTTTTTTTAAACACATGTTTACAAATAGTCTTTCAAATACAACTATACAAAATACCGTTAGCAAAATCCAAACACATACGACAAAAACACAAATAAAGCATTAAACGTTGTACAAACTGCATTAGGATATATAATATTTGTGTGTGTGTATTCTGTATTGATTTATCTTTTGCCAAATATTTTATTATTTTGATCACACAGTTCACAATTACTATGATTGATGAACTTCTATGTGGATTGCCAATAGATTGTTCTGACGGAAACAATGCCTGAGAAGAATTTAATACAATTTATACAATTTATTTATGTTTTAGAGGTCAAAGTTTAAGGGTGGACTGAGGAGAGCTTGAATTGATTGTGAGGACGCTGAAAGAAAGAGCGTACAAACCGTAGATAACACGGAAGTACTGATTAGATGGTTTCTAATCTAACTTTAGCTGAACGGGCATGAAGTAGCATGATAGCAATAAGAAAACAGGCCGTTGAATGGTTCTCGTACCCAGATAATAGGGAACTCGTTTGGGCCAACTTTTACAGTGGTCGTCTAAAATCAAAGTCGTGAAAATTAAATGAACTCAGTATGTAGTCATGAAAGATGTCTGGTGTGACAGAGGTATGTGCGTTACTTATCGGTTTGTCGTGTGTGAATACTTGATAGCAATAAACGTTATTCGTAAATAATGAGTAAGAAGACATTCCTATTACTTTCATATCTCAACAGTAAACAACTCTAGAATATGTACCAGAACTTGTACATTTAGCTGAAATAATTTGGATGTGTATGTTCTACTTTTTTAAGTATTTGAATTTGCTTACTAGTTCAATAATATATAATCAATTCAAATACAGAATATGCACTTATGTAAACAGATGTATCGCATGATTGCTTTCTTGGTTGTTATTAGATTGGTGGCAAAAATCGTAAATTTTCCAGACTAGAAGTAAACTTATTATCTTTTCTCTCTGATATAAACCTAAGGTAATACTATTAATATGTGATACCAACTAAACAACATAATCTCAATCTCAATACTGTTTATATTTACATGTTTGATGACCATTGCCCACTACCGCAATACTCACAATACGTGTGCAGAGAGACAACAACATTAAACATCCGCAATAGATTGAAAATATTATGTTTTCCGGCCGAAACTACCCCCAAAACGTTCAGATTTCGAGCACGAACAGCGGAAAGCAAGTAGTCCACTGCTTTTCACCACAGAATGTTGTGTTATGTTTGCTAATATACCAGCGCGGCGGGTATTTTTTCTTCCACCCTAAAATATTTCCCGCTGGGTTAAGGCGTGGTTTCCAATAAACTGAGGGTGAATTCGGCGTCCCACTGACAGCCGAAGCTCCCCGTAACGTGATGGGGAAACAAAGGAGATTGGAGCTATACCAACTTTTAAACCGGAATCTTCCGACACTTTACAGGGAAGTGATATCTCGGATCTTACTATTGAGAAAGTTGGTAAACTAGGGGGAGGGGGTGGTTATATTGTAGGCCTGTGCATGTTGGAACCTGTTGGTGGAGAAAGATGGCATACGGATGCTGCAAGGGGTGTCCACAGTTCATTCAACATCATATGTGTTATTAGAGATAGGGTGATCCGGGACTAAAACGGGACACTTTTCAACATGGTTTTAGCATATTATATCACATTACTTTTTGTGTTGTCTTATGTATTTTGGATTGATCTTAACAAATAAACAGGAGTTATCTCAGAAAATTAGTCATTTGAGTGAAATGTTATATTTATTTTTTTCCCATTTTAGCCCCGTCATTGGGGCTAAGACGGGACACGCGAGGGGCTAAATCAGGACATCACTCTATTTTGTTGTGAATCAGATAATAATGTTTATGACGATATTGTAGGACACAGTGGGGCTAAGATGATATGTAGTTTTTTTTTCAGGTATTTCAGACATTATATACTATAAAAACAATAGATTTTCCAAGTTGACGGTTGATAAAATGTACCAAACAACCTGTGTTTTCACATTAAAGGTCTGAAACCATTGAAACAAATATCTAGTTATAGGATACTTACTGCAGAGGTCTAGAAATATAATAAAAGGCAAAAAACTGTAGGCCCTAATGTATAAATGGTCAATAACCATGTATAGTGATACGTGAAAATAGCATTTTCAGTTGTCATTTTATAGCGTTTTGTAGCATCTATTTTTTTGCCAAGAAAAAAACTTGTGAATGAAGTTTTCTCAAATTTTTATTTTTAAATCATGTCATACTATTAAAATTAAAATCAACCAAATTGCATTTATCATAAACAATGTATGATTCAAAAAAATGGGTGAAGAAAATTTCCTCAATTATCCTTAATTTACGTGTGTTATATTATTATACAATCTGCAAGCAAATACAAAACTGAAACACAAGACTACTTAGAGAAAAGCAGTAGAGAGATTGAATATATCCCGTTTGTCCGTTGGTACTTGTATCGTAATGGAAACTCACATGTTAATGAGAAGTGTTGATCAACTTTCACGGCAAAGGAGATGTAACTGACTTCAATCAGTCCAGCATTTGATTAGTCAGCCTCGCGGAAGAGAAGTTAATTATGTCGTTTGACCGGCTAGACTTCGACTCCTGACGGGGTTGCACATTTGCGCGCGTATTGCTTAGATACACACGAAGCCATATTACGAATGGATGATGACTAAAGATTAATCATTATACTGCTTGATGTTTCAAATCGTTAATAGGTGTGTATCTTTATGTGAAATGGACTGTAAACTTTATTATATCCAATGTAATTGGTAGCTCCTCGTTTCTGGGGGAGTTCTGGGAATTGTGGTTTCGTTATCTCCGAATAGTCGATGCGGCAACGCAGCATTGGACTGCTCTGACAACACTATAACATCGCTTGTTTTCTTTGTACGTTATATTTACATTAAACCTTCAACCTACATCATCAATACATTTACATGAGTTCCAAGGAGACTATTCTCTCCAAACTTCAATGATTGGCTGAGTGACGAATGAGTGACGTCTGATTGGCTGAGTGACGAATGAGTGACGTCTGATTGGCTGAGTGACGAATGAGTGATGTCTGATTGGCTGAGTGACGAGTGAGTGACTTCTGATTGGCTGAGTGACGAATGAGTGACGTCTGATTGGCTGAGTGACGAATGAGTGACGTCTGATTGGCTGAGTGACGAATGAGTGAGGTCTGATTGGCTGAGTGACGAATGAGTGACGTCTGATTGGCTGAGTGACGAATGAGTGATGTCTGATTGGCTGAGTGACGAATGAGTGACGTCTGATTGGCTGAGTGACGAATGAGTGACGTCTGATTGGCTGAGTGACGAATGAGTGATGTCTGATTGACTGAGTGACGAGTGAGTGACTTCTGATTGGCTGAGTGACGAATGAGTGACGTCTGATTGGCTGAGTGACGAATGAGTGACGTCTGATTGGCTGAGTAACGAATGAGTGACGTCTGATTGACTGAGTAACGAATGAGTGACGTCTGATTGGCTGAGTAACGAATGAGTGACGTCTGATTGGCTGAGTAACGAATGAGTGACGTCTGATTGGCTGAGTAACGAATGAGTGACGTCTGATTGGCTGAGTAACAAATGAGTGACGAATGAGTGTCGTCTGATTGGCTGCGGACTTGCACCCCTGCTAAATATTGCATATAACAGGCAGAAGCTGATGCCTGCCTTACAGCGGTGATTCCTAGAAGAAATTATCATTATCTTTCAAGATTTTCATATAAAAATAAACCTTAGTGAATATATATGAGGTATATGAATACACTGAAAATAAAACAATGCATACAAAATGAATTTAAGGCCTGTATGAACGAAACAACGGTACTTATATAAATTGTCTTGGATGATAGATCACGGAAGATGGAAAAAAATGAATAATGTTGTAAGCTTGGGGTGCTTTGAAAGAAGTATTATCATAGGGGAAGTTGCTCTTTTCGCATTTAAACAACGGATTATTCCAGTATTTTAACTTATGGATGCCGGGAAAAGATGACGTGTACAAACAAACATCCCGTATTTCAGAACGAGACAATTGAAATCATGGACGATGTATGTTTGGAGATGTAACGAGAAACAAGGGAAAAGAGTAATTGATGGATTAGAGAGAAAATGAAGTACGATGTGATGTCCTTGCTAGAGTAATTCAAAATTGCGGCGGGCAGGATATATTCCCAGAAAAATGACCAAATCTTGAAATAAAATAAGAGATGACCAAATACCACATGTTTTCATGCCTGAATGAACTTAGTTAATTTAAAAACTAAAATCTACTCGTATTTGCGTCGTGACGTCAAAGCTGCCATAATGGTCCTATAAAATGAACGGGCATGATGTTAAAAGTTCATACATCATTGTTTAGAATAAAAATACACATTTATCTATAATTACCAAACGAATCAATTTTTTCTTTAAAAAAACGAAATAACTCTTTTGTTTCTGCGTCACTGATTGGATGATACAGTGAGAAATGTGTCTAATAAGAAAATTATCGCCGTGACCCGTTTATCTAACTGTTCATTTTCTGCTCAGTATAATGCTCAACATTTCTTAGGAGGTCCGGTCTGACTCCAAACGTGTGTGTTCTATACTCGAGCAGTAGTAAACCACTTATGTATCGCTGCTTGCTCGGGATTGGCTGAGAGCGAAGCAGCAGCAGAAAGCTGTTTGTCGCTCTAGCGATAAAATTTATTGTTTCTGTGCAGTATTGCGATACGGGTAGAGCGTGATTTTAGGTCACGCCATGCATTAAAGCGAAGACGGAATATATAGCTGAAAGAATATGAAAACTATATAAAACTGTACGGAAACTCCATCACGGTGAACTCGCTACAGTGCACGGCAATCCAGACTGTCTGGGAATACATTCCTGAAGGCAGGATTTCTTCTCCTACAATCGGGAAGAAATTGATGATCTACATTTTTAGTTGTCTCCCGTGTTCTATACATAGTGAGACAAACCTTTCCCCCTCCATCTCCCCCGCCAACCTTCACCTACCGCTCCCCTTCTTCAAGACCCTTTCGTCGCTTTTCTCAATTTAAAAAAAAATGATTCGAACTTTTTTCTACTTCCGAGACAAACTTTTCAGAAAGTTTTATCTTTCGAAACTATTATTCAACGATGTTTTAGACAAGGGTAGTTAATATTTGCTTCCTACCTCGACGAAGCTTAAAAATGGAGTAAAACCCACGTCGGAAGGGAGCGAGGGTATCTGGAGAAAAATATCTTTGACGGGAACATGAGATTCAAGAGAACAAGTCTAGCAGCACGTGTTAGTATTGGAGTTTACAACATGGGTGACATAATTCTCGATAAGCATTCAAAGTACAATGTTTATTTATAATACTCTCATAATTCAGTAGTAATTTGATTATTAGAGGATAGTTATTAATAGTCGCTCCTTATACACGAAGACATAAAATGAATATATTAAGAAGCAATATTTTAGACTCAAAACCAGTAAGATTGTTGCACATCAAGGTAATGATGCTCTTCGATGGTTCACTGATCCGTTCAAGTTGCCTTGAACTCTGCCAACGCCATTCAGAAAAAAATCATTCTTCATTCACAAAACAAGTTGATATAGGTCTCTTAAAACACCTTCGGTAATGCTTTCGTCATCAATCAATGACGTGTTTACGGTCCAGGCCAACCCGAGCAGGTATCTGAAGTAGCTACGGTCGCTGGTTGGCTGCCGCTCACCCACCCGTGACGGAAGCATTACCGAAGATGTTGTACGATGAGTATATTTATGAAATTACTTCGCCAAGTATAATAAGCATTGTGTATTATACTTCATACCCTTTAAACCACAAAACTCAATATACACGCCAATATAAAATTGATAAAGTTCACAACATAACTGCACCTAAACAAAACGAATATGGTTTAAGATCTTTGATATCCAACGGATATATGTTGGATAATGTGGAACATCAAGTACGAATTACGGTACAAGTCCGTTACGGATTATATATTAGAAAGATGTTTTATATTTCAAGTGCATGTATGACATTCGAATCGTTGTAGAAGATGTTTAAACATAGGAAAAACAACCGTTTCCCGCGCTCCAACAAGTAGAATAATATGAGAAATGTTTGCACGGTTGTAGCCATTACTATCAATAATGTTCCATACGGTCTGAAGCTGAGGGTAGTTTACCATTGGGAATAGATGTACTCGTAGAAGCAGTAATGCTACTATCTTCACAACTTTCTTAATAAAAACCATTTAATGGTAGCTTTTAAACCTCACTTTATGTGACTGTAAGTGTACCTTGGGACGCGTACTCACAAAGATAGACTCGTATTCTGGGGAAGAAGTAATGTTCTTCTTTGGGCTCTGTAATGGACAAAATGTAGTCAAATAATGCCAACTCTGATTATTGCCTTATATCATACGACACATGTGTGTGAATTAGAGATAACATAGTGGATCTATTATACTTGTGCTAAGTATAATAAGTACTTTTTATATTTGTTTTAATTTCCCATATTGTATGAAAACGAAACTACATGTTTCAATATTTTTCATTTTGTAATACCATTTACGTCAATGAGGTCTTGGAGAGTCTGGGGGGGGGGGGGGGAGGTGAGTGCGTTCATTGATTTTGGTTGAACTATCATTGTTTTAAAACTATAATTATGTTTTTAAATGCCAATTACATTAATTTTCTCTAGCAAAGCGGATCTTAAATAGATATGTAATTCACAAAGAAACATACCAAGGTTACATTTACTTTCGCTAATTCTTATCAGGCAACTGTGTCAGTTTTAGTTTTGTAACAGAATTGGATTGACATTAAATTGAAAAAAGTTTATAAGGAAAACCACGGAATAAATTGCCAATATTGTGAACCGAACAAGCTATTTGTGTTGATTATAGTGAACCATCTACAATTGACACACAAATTATGCAACTACTTTTATATACTAAAACTTAATTAAGGTTAATACTTTTCTTACACAATATGTTTAACATTTAAACACATTATTTGTTAGATACATTATATTATTTTGATTGTTTTATTTAACTGTACGTTATAAACTAAGTAATAGACAAACTAGACTTGATCTGTTAGAGCGACTATATAACTTGTCTTCAGAACGACCTATTTCTACAACGCCGTTGGCTATACACGTTGTACCTAGTTTCAAGATATGGGTCAAAGTTAACAATATGAAGGTATATACATCATCTCCACGTTTTCAAACCTTAGATTGGTTGAAACAGTTCCCCGTTACTTCAATTTCCCCTCACCTATTTGCATTTCTCTTATTCGTATTCCCATGCCAGAATATTTGCAACGGCGTCTAACTATACTCATGTGTCCCTGATGTATAGGTCGACAACTGAAAATGTAACGATACGTGCGGATAGTTCAGACCATTACAATGTGGGAGCCCTAGGATTTTATCTGAGTATTCACAGGGATAAAATAATTACATAACGTAAATAATTACCGAGTCATTGTAGTTGTTAGTGTAGTTGTGAAAAACAGACACTCTCCGCGGGTGTGTTTGTAAAACTATACCAATTAACACCTAACGTATTTACAGTTAAATAAATACAAATTAATAAACATAACCGGTTTATATATCAGTTAAAGCGGTAAACACACAGTAGGAAGGTATTCAGTAGCAGCAGGTGCACTGAACAACTTATGCACTGTTGATTCCATGCGACACTAGCGCGCGTAGTGGTAACCTCGTGGCGACTATTGTTACCATTATAAAAAGTACCTCAACGTGCAGTAGTACTACTTGATCGACTCTTCACGGATTACTGTGCTAGGGTCACAGCTCAAGAGGTATAGGAACTGCGCGTGCCTGTGTTCGTAGTAAAATAAAGGTTCGAGTACAACTACTGGATATATACATTATACAATCATTAGACATGTGTTATTCAACATCAGGGCTTGTTCTACATAAATGTAAGAGGAAATCTTAATGAAAACTAGTCCATGTCACAATTCAAACCAATGTAGGTTTCCATGTTATCAATTTATTATTGACAAGGAAGTTATTTCTCATTGAACTTTGTCTTTGTCAATAAAACAAATACACTCTTTGTCAGTAATGGAAAATAGAAATTTGTTGAATTGCTTTTATTTAAAAACTATTTGAATCTCTGGTGATTTAGAATTCATATATTTGCTTTTAATAATTTGCATAAAACGTACAACACGCCATTCAACTTTTCAACCAGAGTAAAACAGATGTTTCTCCGTCATAGATATTGGAGTGTCTTTTTCGAAATGTAACATTTTCGCGTTTTTTTTTTTTTTAATTTTTGGAATGGCAAGTAGTTTTAAAGCTTTCACAATATTCAAATAAAGCGCAGTAGAAGCATTTGTGACTGGAGTGAGTTTTTATCTCCATAATTAGCAACAATGAAACTGCCAATCAAGTGGTATAAACACACCAGTTAATTCTTCGCGAGAGAGTGGGTGATAAGTGTGATATTAACGTTCTATCACACACTGAAGACAATTAATTGTTGAAAGTTTTTAGCGGTGAAGTAAATAATTGGGAATCCTCATCGTTTATTTTCCATTCTACTTAATACGTAGCAACATGCTGAATACAAAAATAGTTAAAATAGTTTAATATACAAAATTTGAATTCCTAAAATTTAGATGAAAACTTCGTACATCGTTAAAAATAAGTACTTTAAGTTGCGTAACGTGCTATACGGTAAATATCTATAGTTAAGTATATTTGTACTTGTTTTCTTAGTGAGATTTTGGGGTAGAATAGATCCAGAGAAAGTTTTCTGTGGTATGAGGCGAACACTACTGCTGACGCTGTATAACCTTGTAGTTCAGTTTGTTGCACAACTTAAAATGACCAACGGTTGTGTTTGTGTTACAAGTAAATATTCTATTCAAGTAAGACAGATAAGGTGCGGCAAACAAATGACGGGAAGTTGTTACTAAGATCTCAGTTTAATTTACTCCACTGATATTACGTCACAATCTGGAACCACTTTATTTTTATTCAAGCGAAACTTGTTTTACAAAAGTTTAGTTCTTTTGTTGGACCAGTACTAAAACTCAACGTAGTCGCAGAAGGAAAAACTGTTATTGCTTCGTGTTTTTTTGATTAGCAGCCAGCGTGGTTATAAACCCAACATTTCGCAAAAAGTAATTAGAAAATTAATTAAAAAGAAAACGTTGCTGGCTTTTTACAGCAGTTCTTTTGATGAAGACCCTGGACCAACAGATAATAATGTGATCTTTTTCATGTTTATGATGTTGCCTTGTGCAATGGGCGAAATTGAGAGACAGACTTTGCTCGTATACCGTGGTTCATTATACTCTAGAAAAAGAATTCTAGACAAGGCTTAGATACACAATTATTGCGTGTGTATTTTTAAAAATAAATTTTAGCTAGTTTTTATTTCATGAAACTCTAATTTCAAATTTAAAAAAATATATCTTTGCAGTAATAGAGAACAGAACACACAAAATAAAGATTGAACGAAATTTCAATAACAACCAATCAAAAGTTAAAACATATATTTTATAAATATTACGCTATGATAAAAGAAAAATACTAATAACACTGATAACACGATAGCTTGATTTATTTTGGCCACCAAGACCATAATAATATTTTAATGCAAACCCAATGTTTAAAACAACCATGGGCTTGCAATTCAAATATGAATCTAATGCTAATCCATACTTATATAAGGAGTATAATAATAATAGAATAATAATGATATCGATAATTATTTACATCAAAAATAATATTAAATAATTAATTTTGTTTATAAGACTGAATAAATATTGAACATATGCATGCGTCACTGTAAATAATATTACCGCACAGAAAGGCACTTGTACAATATTACATCACCTTTTAACATCTCTCAACTGTGGCTTTATAACAAAATGATCTAATACCATCACAAAATAAAGCAAACATATCCTTAAACGACGAACCGAAAAGATTTATACCCAACTACTAACAACCCAGACTTTTATATCGGCAATGATTGAATACATTACCAAACAAGTAGAAACAAATCCACCAAGTAGACTCTTAAAATATCCAACGTTCCACCATTCAGTCCCAAGAGTCTCTCAATTGGTCTGGTCGATGTCTTAAAGACGCCTTTCTGACCATTTGCCACGTTAAGTGGCTCTCATTGGGAACAAAGCTTCCAAGACAAGACGCTACGCCGCGCTGTGCTGTGCGGTGCGCGATCTCCCTCGTGTCTCGTAGGGCAGAGAGCTGCTGATTTAATCGAGCTGCTAACCGCTCGACCGAAAGGAACCAGGCAATCAATCTTGGATCGCTGGCCAGCGCTCGGACAACTGCCGGCCGAACTAACCAAAAACCAGGAAATTGAGAAAAAGACTAACGGAAAGTATGTCTAATGGGTCTTGGTATTGTGGGATGTTGAAATCTCTAATGAAAAGAAAGGGAAGGGGGGCCTGAGAGGATTGATCAGTGTCTCGGCTCGTTTTAGGATGTTTAGTGTGGAGTGGAAATGAATATATAGACTGTTTTTTTATGGTGATGAAACAGGGGGGGGGGGGAATGGATTTGGATGAGACTTAGAATCTCGAGAAAAAACGTACGGTGACATCTGTGGAAGTATTCAATAACTATTCCATCAGAATAACTAGATGCAGATAGATTACAAACTCATATATTTAATGTCTACTCGACTCAGATATAAAACTGGTAGACAAAGAAAAAGATAAAATAATGAAACTCTAGTAAAAACACTGAAAAGAGTAAAATATCAAACAACAAAACTTTCTGCTATTGAAAAGAATACATGAACAATAAAAATTGGCTGAACAAAAGTTTTTAAAATGTTTACTTACATTTAAAAATATTTTTAAGGTTCACGTCTCAAGTTTCATTTGTTTAACACAATTCAAAACAAAAAACTGGTTGAACGTTAGGTTTTGGTGGAGGTGCCATGTCGACCCGACATCGTTGCGTGTGCGTGTGCGTGTGCGTGTGCGTGTGCGTGTGCGTGTGCGTGTGCGTGTGCGTGTGCGTGTGCGTGTGCGTGTGAGTGTGCGTGTGAGTGTGCGTGTGCGTGTGCGTGTGCGTGTGCGTGTGCGTGTGCGTGTGCGTGTGCGTGTGCGTGTGCGTGTGCGTGTGCGTGTGCGTGTGCGTGTGCGTGTGCGTGTGCGTGTGCGTGTGCGTGTGCGTGTGCGTGTGCGTGTGCGTGTGCGTGTGCGTGTGCGTGTGCGTGTGCGTGTGCGTGTGCGTGTGCGTGTGCGTGTGCGTGTGCGTGTGCGTGTGCGTGTGCGTGTGCGTGTGCGTGTGCGTGTGCGTGTGCGTGTGCGTGTGCGTGTGCGTGTGCGTGTGCGTGTGCGTGTGCGTGTGCGTGTGCGTGTGCGTGTGCGTGTGCGTGTGCGTGTGCGTGTGCGTGTGCGTGTGCGTGTGCGTGTGCGTGTGCGTGTGCGTGTGCGTGTGCGTGTGCGTGTGCGTGTGCGTGTGCGTGTGCGTGTGCGTGTGCGTGTGCGTGTGCGTGTGCGTGTGCGTGTGCGTGTGCGTGTGCGTGTGCGTGTGCGTGTGCGTGTGCGTGTGCGTGTGCGTGTGCGTGTGCGTGTGCGTGTGCGTGTGCGTGTGCGTGTGCGTGTGTATAAATTAAACTTATCATTTCAGTAGTGCTAGTTAAAAGTTTCTAATGGATAGAGACTAGAGAGAGAGGCAGCAACTTCTGTGGCGAAGTTCCTCTGTGTAGAAACTGATCGCCTCAGGCAGTGTAGGCGAGCAAGTAACACTATAGCTACTAGCTAGTCCAAGCGGCCTCTTCGCGAACTATTAGTTTCATGGGTTGTATAGCTGTCGGTATCACTTTGAGCTCTAGCTGTTCATTTAGATGTTCATTGTTGAGTAAACATGATTATTACGCACTTAGGAAGAAGACCACACACTGACTATTAACTCATCTATGTAGCTATTCGAGTGCGCGTCTAAATAAGTAGTAATGTGTGCATGAACTTTGCATCTAATTTCTCGAATTAAATCTTCAAGCTGAAAATAAATAAAACTTCAAGAAATTGGGGGGAAAATGGACCAATGTAAAACAGTTTTAAGTAAATAGCCAATGATAATTTATCTTGAACGACAGGTTTGATAGCTAGGTCATATGATATCGATAAGCGATTGGATAAAAGGAACAAATATAAGGAGGAGTAGGAGGACTAATCTCAAAGGCGTTAAGGGGAAAAAGGACAAAATATTGTAAATACAAATACAAATAAATAACATATTTACGTTGCCTTCGTACCAATGAGTCACTCAATCGTCAATGAGTCGTCTTCGTCAATGAGTGAGTTGTTAAATATTCATCACTGGAAATTTGTCCTTGAACTAAGTGGATAATTACTAACCATACTTTTGGTTAATATCTTTAAGAGCTGTCTATCTAATTAGTCAACTTTACTCGTCGTGTAGCTCAAAGATGACTGGTCAGGCGGTGTTAATAACGTAACTTTGTCACCCTTGCAAACTCGGATCCTCTAACTAACGTCTATTCGTAATTTACTTTGTTATAAACTGTCATCAAGTTTGTCATTTGTTCTCATCGCCTCCCACTACAACAATGTAATAATCCGGGTCATCACGTATGATGTATGCAAGCTCTAATATTTGCGTTAACAAGATCAACTTCAGGTAATTCTACCTACTGAAACCCTTTTCACAACTATGCATAAAACTGTAATAGAGATTACAATATTTGATATTTTTTAAGACTAGGGTTTAATTCTTACGAACCCACATTTTACTTACTATATTGTTTTAGTGTTCTTAATATATTACTAAGGGGAGGTTTATTTCTCGTGGTTTGAAACCCGCATGCTTATCTTTGTTCGTTCTACTTAATAAAGTTTGTCCCACATATTGTCTACCTTGCAATCATTGTATGTCATCTAGCCCTCATATTATTGTCTACAATTTACCTTTAAAGTTTGAAGCACCGCACAAGCGCTATGTTATAATAAACCACATATAACAAGCCACAATGAGTTATACGTGTCTGGTTAAATTTCCGTCTGCATGGGCCCGGGGTAGAATCTAGCCAAGGATGACTCTGCCAATCGAAAGAGGCGGTGAAATGATATATTTACTTTTTACACCCATTATCACTTTAAATATTTTTTTTTCATCCTGTATTGTACTCGTAGTTGTACTCCGAAGTCATACGACCACGTTTGCAAGTACGTCACTAAACCCCAATATGATAATAATAGTGTCGTAGTCCAATGGCTAGAATACATAAAATCAAAGTCATGTGTGACATTTAACTTCTTATGTTACCCATAATAACGAGTGTTATATACCAATCAGGAACACAGCTATTCCAGCTAATAACGATGTAGTTTAATATACAAAGTTCTAACAAACATTAATTGTAGATGGTGATTACTAGATAGTTTGCTTGAGACCAATAAAAGGTAGTTTGGTTGAACGATTTGTCAATGTCTTACAGATAACGACAACATTTGTGTTGCACTTATATTGTTCATAAAGTTAAACTTTACAATTAACGTTTATGTACTTTAAGGCGCACAAAAATATATCAACGAGAATTGGCTTTTAGTCATTTGAAACTCTATTGTCAAGATCCCGTCGCTTGCCTCACTTCCCGCTAACTGGAAACAATCTTTCTAAAATATCGAAAGCCGGGGTATTGTTGACACTTGGCTTTTGTCTTAAAGAGGCTTACGGGCGAGGAATTTCCGGAGAGAAAATATCAATTTCGTGATACGTGAGGCGAAACCGTAAGAAGGTCCCAATCCGGGTCCAACTGGGGAAAATAACACAAAATAGATTGAAATGTTTGGAAAGACCGGATGTTTATATATGTCCCCTATAGGGATGTCCTTAATTGTCAAGGAATTTTTTTTTCTTCATGGAAATAAAATGATTGTATAAAACACTCCCATAGCAACCAGGGGTTCTCCTAACAAGGGACCATTTCATCTCTACAACCGGAACGTAGAGTCTAATATCAGTGGCGGGTACAGGAATATATTTCTTAGGGGGGGGGGGGGGGCGGACGTGGATCCTTTCAGGGGGGTGGGGGAGCTGTGGAATGATCACAAATACATAGTCAGTAGCGCCGAAGGCAAACTTGTTTTGCTATGTTGTTTTAAGCGTTTTTAGAGGAGTACATGTTGTATGGTGACATGGTTTATTTCCCCTGATTCGATGGGGATCTAAATGGTATTGTACAAAATCACAAAACACATTATACTAACCATAAAAAAAGATTTTCAATTATGACGTATCTAATTGTTGTAAACTGTGGAACGTAGCATTATTTATTCTACAAGCCATACAGATTTACTGTCATAATGTTAAAATGTGTATTAATAGAGGAGGAACGCAAGGCACAGGTATAATATTAAATCTTCCGGAATATAAGAGGAATAGGAGGAAGAAATATAAGAGGAATATACGAGCACAAGAATTAAGATGTGAAAAAATCACTAAATGTCACATTTGTGTACCGTTGTTTTATTGGAAATGGTCTCTTCTTCAAACTGATTGTTTTGTGAAGTGTGTAGAAGTAAGTTTATATTCAGAATTAAATACTGATTAAAATGATAGCACACTTATCCGTCACTCCTCGCTGTTTGTTTTTAATTCCATGTTTAATTATAAGCCCACCCCACTCTACATTGTTATGAGAGATAATCTCTGTAAGCGGATTTTATTTTGAAAACATTTTGTTGCGTTCTTTTATACGAATATAACGCATTTGTGTGTTATTGTCGTAACAGCACAAAGCGTGTTATGGGAAGGCAGATAAAAATAACTATTTATGAATATCATCAGCCAATGAGTGTTTGAATGTTTCACACATTTACATTGTGATGTATTCATGATAATAATTCTTATAATACATCTTTAAGTTTGAAGTTTAAATAAATACATTATCTCTAATAGGAATAATTGTAGATGATTACATAACTAATAAAAGTGCGTGTGTAACGGAAATGCAAGACAGTTATAAATAAGCTCACCTCAAACATTGCAAAAATAGCAATCAAATCCAGTCTTTGGTTGACATTCATTTAATTAACTTTGTTGTGGAGCTTCTGCAGGTGGAGTGGTATTTTATTCCAGTCATTTTTGGTATGGAAGAAGAAAGACGAGGGTTACGCTGCAAGATTCCGCATCTTCGTTCACATCCGCTGAAAATTTGGCATTGTAACTTCTGTTTGTTTATCAAGTAACCGGGAGGAAAAACCTCAGCGTGCGAAACGGAGATAAAAATATGTGAGCTATAAATGACAAAAAACACGAACCGCAACCACGCATGTGTGTTTCTATTATAGGTCTGCATAATATATCTTATGTATTGAACGAAGGTAATATAGACGATGCACTTAACGGGTTTATTGTGATATGAGGATAAAACATGAAGTATGAAGCACGTAGCGTACTCTTGTCTAAAAGGAATAACGGGACAAAGTTTTGTTTAAGTTTGGATTGGAGTTTAAAGATGATATTTCTAAAGAGGAAACTCTTTGAAAAAATGGTTTTATGTGCTAAGATTAGGTTTGTGGAAGGTGACAGTTACCTCGTGTTTGGAGGCTATAGTGCGCTTTCTGTCGATCTCTTTCTTAATGTAACAAATAATATCAATATTATACATTGATAATAATATAATAGATTGAACAATATTAACAATGATTAACCGATGAACTGTTGCCCTTTAACTTTAAGTAATCATACCGCCTTCGTCTGTGGCGTAGACAGTGCGCGGGGTTGTATGTTTTTTTAAAGGGGGAGGGGATAGAGGAGGGGGTGCGATATGTGGAAATTTGCATTATGTAAGTGTTGAAGACAGCGCCCTAGCCACAGACATTTAAACTTGTTGGTCGTTTTGTCATGAAGAGATTAGACAATATGTCTGCATGGAAAGGTTAAAGGGGAAATGTTTACTATTATGTGATCCTCCTTCCTACGCCACTGTATTATTTCAGGTACCATATATGTTCACTAAAAGACGAAATTTACCAATTAACACTTTTCAATTCTTGTGTGGTACACTTAGTAAGCCGTAGACCTACCAATTAAATACAAAAGTTACATTTTCGGACCATTTTTAAAGACCATTCCTGAAACAAATGCGATTTTAAACCGGCACTTTTTATGCGAATTTATCTCCCAGCAACAACACATTCTTAGTCATATTTCCAAGTAACTACTTCATTTTTTGTGTGCGTACTTTCCCCTTAATTGTGCGCCGAGTTACCGTTGAATGTTTTCGCTTCCATTTTACGGATATTTATATACGTATTCACGAATAACAGTTATTTTTACAATGTTGTTTTTTGCAGCGTGAATATGTCCCTGCCTGTGAATTACAGCGCTGGTTAAGCGGCAGGGAGTGCCCGCAAGTGTAAAATACGGGCGCCGGATTGCAATGAACGAGAAAGTAAGAGCGAGAGATGGAGAGAGAGAGAGAAAGAGAAGAGAGAAACGAAGGCAAGGGTTGGAGGGCTAGTGAACAAGAGAGGGGAGGTTGTCTAGAAGATAATAAACAACGTGAAACATAAACCGGAGGAATGAAAATTGGATACAAGGAAGATTTTGGGATGTTGAGGAGGGGAGGTGGTGGGGGGTGAAGGGGGGGGGGGGCAGACGCACAAACTAAGCGAAACAAGAAGCGCGGAATAATCTTCTAAATGTTTTTTTTAGATCTTCCATAAGCCTGAACATAAAACCGAAATAAGGCAAAATGATACATTTTTATTAGTTCATTTTTTTCGTTCTTACAACATCCAGGTTTTTTATTTACTTGAGGGCTAAACGACAGAACATTTGTCAAGCTGTCTATATCATAATCTTGCTCGTAAATATTCGTTTTCACACCTTTAATATAATGTTATTTTATAAATATTAAGTGTGCCGTCCGTTTATGCGGGTTTGGCCCAGCATGACAGCTAAAGACGTGGGTTCGAATCCCGCATATTGCATGTTTTTTATAAACGCTTGTTTTTTTATCTTAGTTTTCCCCCCTCATCGTCTCGAATAGCATGATCTGCAATAAGAGGTAAAGCAACATGAATCATAACCAATCATCCATTATAAATAGTCTTTGTTAGTTACTATGTCCATTTCTATTTTCATTTTTAAATACATTTTAGTTTTATTAGCCTCGAGCAAAAATGTGTAGCAATTTACCCACTCTTTCCTGGACCAGGAGTCCAGGATACATTAATACTAATGATTCTATCCACCCTGATGTCTAACTATTAATGGCGTATGAAATATTAATACACGCTTATAAATATCTAGTAATTTGAATGATATGTTCAACTTCTTCATATCTTTTGTTTATAGGAGATTGATATATACAAATAAAATATTATAACTTTAATAAGAATGATAATATTAAAGTGATACACAATGAAACAGAGGGGTCGTTTTGTTAGACATACTTTAGGGCATGAAATAACAAGAATTAGAATATTTAATGGGGCAGTTAGAATAGGCCTACGTGTGCAACAGATAAATCCAGACTATGCTATGGAATGGATGCAGCGACTGACAGAAGAGACAAAAGAATGGATAACTGTGATAAAACGATCCACGTGTTGATAACATAGAGAATGTTTTTAGTAATACTGTTAGTTATTGCCTTTTTTTTTTACAAGGATTTCACATTTTTTTGTTAAATTTCCATCTTGTTCGTGTGATACACAATAATTCATAAATCATGATGCTCAACGTACTCGTAGACTCGTTCTGTACAACGTTGCCGGATGTTTAAAGCAACGTTGCAACATCGCCGCCCCTGCTATATTTACACGACCACTTACCCCTGCACATTCTACCAAATTATCCGCCCAATTTATCTAAAATGATTACAAAAAGAGATTACTCTGCGTTTCTTCTTCTGTGGAAACATTTTCTACTGTCGTTGTTGTTGAAAAGGCCTATATAAGCCGACTACGTTGGCTCTCTAGCACAAAAAGATCACTGTTATTTATCACGGTCTATTCTCATTTGTCAACTTCTAAACGTCTGTTTACATTTTATCGGGAGAAATTCCGGAACTTCAACAAAAAATAAATCTCTTCCGAAAAGTTTCGGTGAAGAAGCCACATCGTTTTGTGAATTCTGTATTTATCTGTTTAATACTACCCTTATCAAAAACGTTGTTTGAACTTTAAACGTATTCGATAATAGGCAGTGGTGAAGTCAGGAAACGACAAGTTTTTTAGCACCAAACAATTAAATTTGTATTAATATTTACATGTTATCGACTACTTTTAATGATATAAAGTAACTAGTGGGTCTTGCAATATTAAAATACGGTAAACTTAACGGTATTTTAATGGTATTCTGAGAAATGGCATTCATGATTTTGAAAAAGCTACGATTATCATTTATGTAATCAATTTAAAAATGTATATTTATCGAATTGATTTAATAACATCAATTACAATCGTACCAGTAATAAATTTTTCAAGTTTTCAATTTCATTACTAGGTTGATACAAAACCAAACCTCGGTATGAATTACTTTTTGATTGCTTTGAAGAGTTGTCAAGATTTCAACAAAAAACCGTTTAGGTCCCCTTTACCATTAACATCATGGCAATAACCTTCACATAGTGCTCCACATATGATTGTTGTAGTATTCTTACTAAATAGCTATTCTAAATGCAATTTGTCATTAAACATTTCACTACTGTACGTCAACAAGTTAAAACGGCACCAACTTCCAATGTCGTTTATATCAACTGTGTAAATGTTGTATATGCACAATGCAGTTTGTAATACAGCACGCCAGTCTGAATATCTGTCAATATCTATCGCCTACTTCCATCAAATGAACAGCTAGTCGAGGCCATTCGAATTGTTTTAAAGCAGCAAATGATGTCAAACTGAAACATAATAAACTATGTCAATGGTTAATATTAACAGCGCTTATTGCAGTGAACTAGAATTGCGTTTTAATGAAACATTGATTAACGGGGAATGATTGATATGAACTATGGCGGTTTGTATGAAACATTTCGGGAGTTGATTGTCTGAATGAAAGAGATATCTATATTAAGGTATAAACAGAAACTACAGAATGATAGAGTTTCGGCTTATACGTCCTTGCTTGCTCATAGGAGATAATTGAAGACAACTTTCTGAACTAAATGCATGGACATAAAAAATTATGCTCCTAAATCTACTCTTACATCTATTAAACAAAACACAACACGTAAATAGGAAACATTACGTTTAGTTGTTACTTTTGCGCCATTCATACCTTTTTGTTATGTGAACATCATTTGTTTATGCTCTATACTGAAACTTACAATATAGTAAAAATCGCTTTGGTGGAAACTGGAAACTGAAATGAAAACATGCGATTTGTTGGTGTCAATTCATAATTTAGCAATTTAATTAAAACTGAAGATTAAACGTCGCCATAAAACATGAAACAGGTACCTATACACAAATTTAAAAAAAATAGGGTACCAATCAGTAGATTCGATTAGGAACAGAATTACATTCAACCAAGAAATATTACTATTTCATATTTGGACTTCTTAAATGAGTTATAATACACAGGTGATGCAAGAGAGGAATGTTAATTAGTACTTAAAAGAAACTAAAACTTACACAATATCGCTAGTTCAAAGTTAAAAATGTAATTCTATGTTATTTATAATGTGAATCCATTTCAAAATTAAGGTTTTATTTTAAGATACAAATACAGGAAGTTGTAGAAATCTGTGTGATAAACAGCTGCAAATACAGATTTTATAAAAAAAAGCTTTTCAATTTCAAATTGTTTCTTCTACTATTGGTTTAGTTAAACGTTGAACGGAATTGACTTGGATAATACCGCCGTACACAAATCAGTCAATCACACACACGGCCTAACCCAATTACTACTGTGCTCAAACCTTTAATCTCCATATTAATTACTATAGTTGCAACACAGTAACTAAAAACCCATATGGTCCCGCAAGCCATCATGTTAATGAAAGCTTATGTACAGATTAATGGTTAATCTCGAGATTAAAGTTTAGTGGAAACAGACCCAAATTGTTGTTGGTAAATTTTCCTGGCGGCTGCATCAAGCTGGGCCTACAGTGTCATCGCTGGGGTGCAATGAGTGTAAGCGAGTAGATTGTAATTCCAATCTAGTTGTCCGTGGTGGCTCATACGGTTGGGGCAAGACCCAAGCTGTGTGTTATGTATTATGTATACCACTCTGGTGGACACTGCACTGCCTTGGGGCATAGGAACCGGATAGTGGGAGGCGCATTGTGCAGCTGCAGCCCTGGCGATGAGGTAGAAAGTTCGGTTGGGGACGAAGTGAGGAACTCAAAAAAACTAAGTGTAGCTTCTTTCAAAGTGACCATTCTCTTTTAACGCTCGCCCAAATGATACATTATGGAACTGTTAAGGGGAAAGGTGACTTGAAACTATTAAAATAACCAAAAATTAAAGGTTTTTAGAACGATACAATATTAAAAATGTGGTATTTGACTAGAATTTAGTTTCTGAAGAACTAAAATCTGGTTAACAAAATTTCAAATATTACAAGCAGACACGGTTGTCATTACGGAAACAAATCCATAATGAGTACAATGTTAAAAATTTTATAATTTAGTTCTTATCAAACTAAATGTTGTTAAAACGAACACTTTCTTAATATTTTATATCGTTCTTAAGATATTTCTAAAAACCTTTGATTTTGCGCAGGATTTATAGTTCGACTACCCCTCCAGGGTAACTTTCTTTTCAATGCCAAGACTCATGTAAGATCTCCACAGACATCTTCACAACAACACAACTGTTTGCAACATACTATCAAACAAAAAACTACAACCATGGTGGCATATGTTTTGGTCGTTATCAACTTCGTAACAGCACTTTGTTCATAAGTTGGCAATAGTTCGCATGCACACTTGTAGCTGAATGCGGTTAGCCTAGAAACAACCGCAACCCCCTCGGATGGCGGACCATAATACTTCAAGACAGTAACGTGTACGCAACCATGACGACTGTTAGTTTTGAGATTGATGACCTTGATCTCCAAGGGTGGAAGTTTGACGGAAGGGTAGCATGTTGTTGCGATAAGATTTATGATTGTTATCTGTCGTAAAGACGCACTCTCTGATGGCGACCTCGTAAACCACAACCCTGGTCAGGAGATAGGAAACTCGGGACAATACGACATGAATACCAAGGAATATCATGGCAAACCAATTCCAATAAAAATAAATGTTGTACTGACTAGGTTTTAGTCAAATACGTAATCTTTTTGTATTACACCGATATGCAGAGCGTTCCAATTATTCGAATTGATATAACAGCTGAGTTTGCGTGGTGTGGGATTGGCACTTAGCATGTTCGCTACTACAGCTGGTAGCTACAGTTATTTGAATTAATAATTACCAGCTCCATCTAGATACAATAAGATAACATAACAAAACACATTGTAATTTAGCGAGCACTGTCCGTATTATACTGGTGTATGCTAAATATTTCCAATATTGTAAATGCATGGGATTATCATTTTGATATAGATTCAATAAAACATGAAAGAACATACAAACCATGACATTATAAATATTTATCAAAAGTCTCTTGTACTAGAGAACCCACCGATTGGGGTGCTGTATGCACATTTTTCGATCTGATATAGAATTTTTGAGGTAACCAAGAATGTGATTTGGTGTGGTTAAAATATATTCGGAGCTATGTTTACTGATACCCTGCGAAAGTCGCGATTTTTGTCTGTTAAAATTAATTTAAAAAGTTTTTAAACCGTCACAAAGTACCGAATTAAATAACTGATCTTTTAGAGAACATAGTGATCTTTTTTATGCGAATGTTTCTTTGTTCAAAAAATATTTACGTTATTGATAATATGTTCTTATTTAGTTTGAATGGTATGCAACAAAACATTAGTTGTAACTTTACAAAACGAGAATAATTTTATTCGTGACATTTTAAAGCGTTTTAAATTAATGTAGTAGGTGGACAAACGGTAGCTTTAATTGTTCCAATACGCTGATAAAAATTTCAAGACATAACTCAAAAACACTGGAAACAATTTATATTGCACGCGCATGGGGTTTTCTTTGCCCTAACCAAACTGCTGTCAAGGTTAAAAAAAGAATAAAGGTTGAGTGTTGGTTATGATTTGCTTTGTTTACGTGTGCTAGTTGTTTCGTTGGTATTAATTCAAGGATATCCATGTTATTACAGTTGCCAACATAACACGTGTCCAGGACCTACGACAGCATTCCTTGCGGCAGTGGTAGCGGTGCAATGCATTGTTTGTTGTGTTGCCACACCTTCACATGACCCGTTGTTTGTTTGTATTTACATCATCAGTGGCGGAAAATATCGTATGTGGATATTGTTATGCAAAATCAACATTATTAACTGTATGCGACACAATGACAATAACAACGCCTAAAGGTAAAATGTGTTCGATTCTCACAAAGTGCAATATATTACATATGAGGTAACACTATATGGAAATCGTTACACATCTTTGAATGCATTGGGTTACGATGTCAGTCTAAAATTAGATGTTTTTAAATAGATGTTTGAATGTACATGGATCATAACTCGTGGATGGACCTCCAGCTAAATTAATTTGTTTCAATGTTGTAGTGCAGTGGTTCTCAACCCGTGGTACGCATACCCCTAGGGGTACGCGAGACATTCTAAAGGGGTACCTAAAAAATATATGAGAACTAAATTTAAAAAAATGAAATTGCATCATGGTTGAAAATATATTATTTTGAAAAGTAAATTTATATCCTAGGACCTAGGTTATATTCTGAATGCACTATTCTTACCAAAGCAAAGTGCAAAGTGGGTTATGTTTGTATTTTACCAATTTTTCCCAGAAAGAGACATTATAATGGCCGTTAACACGTTGGAGCACCGAATTTCCCTAGGCCTACTTAGTCGAGAAAACAGGCTCAAGTTACACATTAGGTTCTGCCCAAGGACTGCTACCTTATCATGTTTGTGTGCTTTGTTGATATTTAAAAAACCTCTAAAACTTACCAAAACGAATGTATAGTACAAAAGTTTTTCCGGGGGAAAACCCCCGGACCCCCATATTTTGTGACTGCCCTGGAATACACTGCCCGGTAAATGATTTTGAAACAACCACTTAACTTTTTTCCTGGTGAGAGCACTGCGATGTGTATATAGAATTGGTTTCACGCTTATATAATATGGGCGCCTTCCTGTTCTAAGCATGACTAAAATACGTTTGATTATTCGCAGCCTCGTGTATCATAATACAGATTAATATGGAGGAGTACGTGGTAATTCACGATGACTTTTAGGGGTACTAGGCTAAAAAAGGTTGAGAACCACTGTTGTAGTGTATTCCCGCAAACAGCCTAAAACTTTTGAAAACTACTTTTTAATTGTTAAAGGTAGTTTTACTTGAAGATTTAGAGAACCGAAGTAAAACGAAATGTACAAACTGTTTCATATAATGTTTTGTTTTTTCGCAACCAAAGAATCCAAAAATAGACCTTAATATGTACGAAATTAAAGACTTTAGAATGGTGTTTTCGTCCCACTGAAACTACAGGCGGTATTAATTAATAGACAAGAGCAGTGGGAGAGCAAAAGTAATCAAGTTTCCTATGTGGTACCTCTGCACACCATATTTTCCCCACATTAACATCCGAACAGATGTAAACAAAAAGGCGGTTGTGTGGGGGGTGGAGGTGGCCGTGGGTTGGGGCAGGTTGGTGGCGTATTAACCCTCGATACGTGGGTGGGTATGCAGTTTCTCTCTCTCACTCTCTCTTATGTCATGTAAAATGTGTTGTTTCCTTATTTATCACCTTCCTTATTTCCTTATCCTTCCTTATCCTTCCTTATCCTTCCTTATCTTCCTTCCTTATTTATCACCACCACCCCAACTATAAAGAATAGCACAATCGCAAACACAAAAACAAGGTCAATTCCGAAAAAGTTTACTAACGCGTACGTCATAGACGAGTGACCAATCAGCAATCGGTATTTATTGGAAATCTACGACAAAATCGTCTGTAAGGTTGTTGCGGGCAACCTTATTCAAGTAGATAGTACGTTTAAATGGGAATATCAGTTGATTGTTTCTATTTGTACGTCTAGGCCAGGAATAAGTCTTACGGAAGTTACTTTAGCATAGAAAGTATATGTATAAAACATTTCTTTAGCAACCAGCGTTCCCTTATTTACTCTAGGAAACATGTCTACATATGGGCAGTTCCTTCAATACCAGACTATTGATAAAAATCCGTTCACAAAGTATGCATGGTACCATATTTATAAAAAATCGATTATACATTTCCTCATCTATATAAACCCAAGTTTTAAGCGAACGAGGTCCCAAACACAGCTAGTAAAATAAATATGTACACGTATGATATGGGTAATATGTAGAAAATTTAATACAAATCGATTGTGTAAGACAACTGGATCATATCCCATGTTTTATTGAATAACAATTCCGTGTATTCATTCAATTAAAGCCACTACTCAGCGAACGGCAAACCGTCAATACACTTCTGAAAGTGTATCTATGTTTTCTAAGCTTCATCAATTATTTAGCTCGTTGAATGTGAGCTGAGCGGCCGGAGAGTAGATTCATCCATTCTGAATCCGTCGTCAGCTTTGCAGAGACTAGAGAGAGCAGAGGTGAGAGAGTTTAGATCAGGGACGCAGTATAGACACCTGTTCCCGTCCTGACTGCAGTGTAGAGAACGTCTGAGTTCATCGTCCAGCGCAGACCGCACTAACTTACTTCCTTACTTCCTTACTTCCTTACTTCCTTACTTACTTACTTACGTACTTACTTACTTCCTTCCTTCCTTCCTTCCTTCCTTCCTTACTTACTTACTTACTTACTTCCTTCCTTTCTTACTTACTTACTTACTTACTTACTTACTTACTTACTTACTTACTTACTTACTTACTTACTTACTTACTTACTTACGTACGTACTTACTTACTTACTCACTTACTTCCTTACTTACTTACTTTCTTACTTTCTTACTTTATTGTAATTAAGGCCAGTGTAGATTACAATGCCCTCTTGAACCTGATGAGTGATGATTGGTGAATGATAATGAGAAAGAGAAGAGGGGAAGCCTGGTACCGACACGTAGCCTACTCTTGTCGAAAAGTACCAAGGGGACCATTGGCTTTATATCCCATCCGAAAGGACGGTGTAACTTTGACCAGTCATAAAGGTTCCTTCACTAACATGGACTGCCGAGCAGTTGACGAGAACGAAGCTGTTACACAAGCTTTCGAACCTTCCAATCCGCTTTAACCAGCGGTAACTAGTGTTTCAAAGGAGAGTGGTCACCCATCCACCTACTGACCTAGCCCGAGGTTGCTTCAGTAAATATGGTCCTTAACAATGGACAATGCCTAAGTCCACATACCCTGCGGAGTCCCCAACTTTGATGGTTAAAATTCATTTGAAATGCTTTAGAATTTTGAAAAAGTCAAAACAAATGTGTTATCGTAGTCCCTCGTATGAATGTTTCAAGTTATGTCAACTGATTTGTCAAGGTATCGGTTGTGTAACGAAAAATCGATGTCGCGAACTCGAAATAAACGCCTTCAGTGTAGACGTCCATGCCAATAATGTAGAACCAATGATATTCAACAGCTATAGTAGGCTAGATCACCAGTCCCCCAACCTTTCACTTAGTAGCGAGCGTAGCAAATTTAAGCCATTTTGAATTGGGCAGTTTACAGGCTAATTCGGACCTTTCAGCACTGCTAGCGCTGCGAGCGGCAGAAAGTCGCGTTTGAGACTCCCATTCCCGCCTGTAGTAATTGCCCAATTCAAGATGGCTTCTAATTGACACGCCTGTGGCTGTTAGGTTGCGCATCTATAGCTGTTGAATATCATTGTGTAGAACCATCTTAAACAGATTTTTGTGACCAAATGCAGTTAATACTTCGTCTGAGTTTACCATCTCGTCCACTACGCAATATATAGGCACGAACTCATCAGATAATGTATTATTTATTTCCATTATGTGATAGGCTACAGAATACACATTACTGCCACAAGTGCTGTACAAATAACCCACGGATGTTGAAAGTGATGCCGCATTTAACAAATTAATAAACTTTGATGCAATTAATAGATAATTAATTGAATTGGCGTTCCATATTTAGTTGGTTGGTTTTTGGTTTCATATTACAGCTCCATTAAGCAAAAGCTGTTAATTAAATGAAAGGCGAGAGAAGGTTATATTAATGGTGTGTGTGGCTCGTTGGTGTAGTCAATAGTGGGTTTATTCTATCATGGATGTATCCCTGCTTCCAATGCAAGGCCTAGGGTTCAATTCCACAATTGGCTGTTCTTTTTTCACTTTGGAACTTGATTTAATCTGTCTATAAGAATGGATGTATTTGTAAACGGCAACTTCCGACCCGTCATACCAACAAAGCGCATAATAGTACATTGTACAAAATTAATATCTCCCACTGAAAATAATTTCTTGTAACTGAGTTGGTATAGACTACAAATTGAATTATTTATGTTTACGCTAAACCTGCACAGCGACTAATCTTGTTTGTTTGTTATGCACAGTCCGCCTGCTCTGGTGCAGGCCGTGTTACACTGTCGCATTTTTCTTTTTCCTGCACTTAACACGGATCCATTTATTTTTATTTGGTTCAATTAACTGTGTCCTAGTGCGGCAGTGTAGCAGACACTCTTCTCTCAGTAGCGTCCGTAGCGCGTCACTGCAGTATAGGCAACCAGCAGGGCGATTCTGTATGGGCTACGATAAATTTATCAGCGGTTTTAGTCGTTACTGAAGGCGAATGCAAGGCGGTCATTGGCTCATCGCCTTCTTTTAACAACTGAAACCGGTGATAAACGTATCGTCGCCCATACAGAATCGCCCTGCTGGTCGGTAGAATTAAATGAAATATAAAGAATTAAAAAGAAGAATTAAATAAAACAAAGAAATTAAATTAAAATATTGAAGTACATTAAAAAAACGAAAATTTAATTAAAATAAATGTAGCTCTAGTTTGCTTTGTTTTGTTGTGTGTGTGTGTGTTTGAATTAAATTAAATGTAGCTAAGGTTGTTTTAACTGTAGAACGATTATCAAACTCCAAAACCATCTATACCCCAAAAATATTATAGAAATTGCGTGTTGATTAATTTCTCTAACATCTCAACTTGACTAATTCTATCCAACAAACACAATACATGAAATTAACCCTTAACATTTTGTATCACTTCATATAGCACCACTTAAAGTGTAACCCTCTCACACATACTATTTTGTATATGTATTAATTGCATTCATGCAACCATCATTTTGGATTGTTATTTTAATTCATGTTTTTAGGACATTAATTATATCCTTGCCTGTTATATTAGGACACACTGGACAACGTAAAGGAAATTACATTTTTCACGAGTTTTGTCGTGTTGGGTGATTGCCATCACATACATTCAGTGGATTGTTTAAATGTATTTATTTATAATTTCACTAAGCGTATTTTTCAAAGCGTTCCCATGAAGAGTCTGAGAGACCACTAGAAATTAAGCTAGTGGGAAGATACAAAAGACTGATGGGTCTACAGATAACGGGAAAATATATGCAACACTAACGTATTATGTATGAATTAAATACGATAATAATACATCGCATTTAATCCAAACGAATTTTTTTTCCAATATCTATAGACTCTGATAAGAGCTGTCTGGTGTTATCTATACCTTCCCAAAGTTTCGATTTTAGAAGTTCTCGGACCAAAAACGTTAAATTCTCAAGTTCTTCTCTTAACAAAGCGATAAATGCTTCTAGACACATCTACGGATCGTCTAGACTGAATGAAATCAAGTTTCTAATGAAAGAGGCGAGACCCCGTCCAACGCGTCGGTCAAGCCAGCTCATGATGGATGGGTTTCCATTCTGCGTTCTCGACTTTGACGTGGAAACAGAATTAACTTAAAACAAAAGACTTCGCTTTGGACTCAACGAGAAAGTTTGGAATGTTAGCAACGACTTGAAATACTTTTTTTATTCAGAGCTGAAAGAATCGTAAAATATATTTATCAAACAATCAATTCTCAGGCTGTACCGCGTAGGCTATTGTTCATTATAATTCTTCTTTCAACGCACGCAACAAGGAAGTTTATTGTGATTTTTTTATTATTCTATTAGATTATAATCAACTGTCTGAACTGAAATATACTTCATTTCGATTACTAAGTAAAACTGCTAAAATGAAAACGAACTAAAAGTTCTACACATATTTACATCCAGCTTGAACCGGAAATCGGACCGCGGACCATCTATGTTGGAAGCATGAATAAACGCACTACTGGACCAACGAGTCACACGAGAAAAGAGACAAGGATTGTAGGAAAGGCACGGCTGCTTCCCTGCGATGCTAGCGCGGCAGTGCGGTCAAATACTTAACATGCGACCATTAAAAAACTACCTAAAGTTGTAACTCACATTTGTGAATCTGTCTCAGTTCTCTTGAAGATGTGATCTACGAGGTGAAACATTTAAAACCGTTCGAGTTTTGCAGTATCGACTCTTCAACTACACTTACAGTTCATAGGCATAGGAAATGCGCGTATGTGGCAGCCAGAACGTGGTATAGTTTCTCTACTAGACACATTCCTTCTACTGTGCTCTAATCTTCCCCAATAAGCATCCGGCAAAACACTTGACCCTAAAGAGTACTTTATACTACAACGTTTTATAATTAAACCTCATAAATCAGGTTTATTGCGCAGCTACCAAGAAACACATTCATTAAACAAGAAATATTCGTATAGTTTCTGATGTCACAACGCAGGAAACTCCTGCCTTGAAAAGAGCTGAACTATTTGGCAACACTGTACGATTCCGAATCGTTTGTTATTTGCTACGTACAACAGTCGCGACCAACCGACCCCTATTCGGTTGTTAACTAGGGTACAGGGCTTAATTGGCAATGTTAATTGTCTCATAAAACTGTTCTCCAATTAACTGAGAAGAAAATATATGGGGTCTTTCGAATACTAGGTAGGTACGAACAATGTCAATAAAACTTTTTGCAATTGGGGTTTTAACGGGACTTTGTGGGGTCGGACACGCGTTCTGACCCTCTCGTATGGAGGGGCTGGTTTAATATTGTGGCGTGTCCAGAGATATTCAAGTTCATGTTTCTAATCTAGCTTTGGACTTCAGTGTAGACTTAGAGGGTTCTTTGAAACTGTCATAATAACTTTTCGGGAATTAATATTGGAAGTAAAGCTACATGTAAAATAATCTAAATATGATTTAACTGTATTTTTCGTGTAAGCTATTGTAGTCCGACAATCCTTTTAAATAATGTTTGTTGCTTTATAGTATGTGTGGTTATGTATTGTAATAGATACAAAATAGTGAGTACAAGTTGTACAAAAAATTGAAAATAATATTTTTTGTTATTCAACTAGACTTGACTTTCCTACATATAAATTAAACATTTATTCACTATGAAAGTTTTACTTTATTTAAATTCAATTTATTTTTAAATTATTTGCTTCAGATGATTTGTTTAAATGAGGTGTATGATATAATGCATTTCTAATGGTAATCAAATTACTTAAGATTTCATTTATTTATATTATGAACACTAATGGAAATGTACCAGATACATAATTTGTCTACCCGTCTTTACAACATTGAAAACATTTTGAATACATATTTGAATATGAGAAGCCCAAGAGGAAGAAGATGAATGCACCATGTTTAGGTACAATCTGTAAGAGTTCCGGGTTCTAGAATATTTATAGAAAAGGAAGAGTGTGCGTGAAATATCCCGTGGGAATAGAGCGTTATCGTTGCTTACTATACCACTATGCGCAGCGTTCACTTAGAACCGTTATAGCTGGCTGCTGCATCCATGCACTGCAACATAGCAAAACAACCACGGAAATATTAATACAGTGGCAAAATGAAGTACAACCCGTTACAGTTTCGAGCTTGCATAGATATGCCAGTCAAATAACTTCATTACTGAAAGTACTAGGTGTTATTTGATCGATCCCTCGACCCCACCTCCCCAACATACATTTAGTCAAATGAGCAAAGGCCTTTTAAAAATAAAAATATATTCTGATGTGATAGTATATCGTTTTAAATGATTTCTCCGACTAGAGTGCGAACCTGATCATACGGTTCTATGTATACCGGTCATCTATACATTTGATACAACTAATGATTGTCTTTTACGGTGCCTAACACAAACTACAATGCTAGTCCAACAACCAAACATTTTTTTTCTTTTTAACCAGCAGAAGCAATTACAAATATTATCTTCCGTCAAATTATTTAAACACGATGTCAAAATGTTTCTAATTAACCAAGCCTTCTACAATATGAACGAATATAGTGAGTAACCCTTTACAGTAATTTTAAATACGACAGAATTTTCCTCACTACTTATGTTGCAGTTTTTAAAAGTTATTTACATTTTGTTTTCCTATGTTTTAATAAATATTGAACTGTATTTACTTTATGTATACTTTAGAGGAGTATTCAGACAACACTAATCAGCAGGGAGGATGGAATATTAACCTCTCTTGCAACCCGACCTGTTAAGAAAGTACAGATGTTCTTTACGACAATTCAGTTGTGCTTTAGTACTTAAGACAATTTATTTTGTTTAGTAATTAATCATCCAGAAACACGGATAAAACAATCAGATTACAACTAAAAAACAAAAACATTTACCCCTTTCGCAACGAGGTTTATAACCAACAGGCTTCTCCCAGCCTATCGTATATTTTGTGAATGCAATGAACCAGGTTCTATGGGACACATGGCGTAAAGTTCATACCGTGTAGATATTTCTCTGTCACATGTCCTAAATAAGCTCAAGTCTGCTGCATGAAGGTAGGCACGTTACGTAGGGTCTCTTTTCGGAACGCACTGCCCTTTAAGCAATAAATAAAACCGAGAAAATCCATTCTTTCCGGCCGATGAGATCCATTGTCGAAGATCATCACGGTTCGCAGCGCTGCTCTGCGGTCGTCGGCCGAAACAAACGCGTCTTACGGGCCGGTAAATCAAGCTCGCATGTTGAATATTTGTGGCGGTAGCACCGCTTTGCTCAAATCTGGCGTTGTTGCAAACTTGCACATTTGTTTTTTGTATATATTTATGTATTAAGTTATCTATTTACATATAAGGAGGATATATCTACAAAGTTCCTATTTGTCTAGCAATATTTTATATCATTTACAAAACGGGTAGTGTATTTCAGTTGTGGGACGTATTTCTTGTAATAAGCAACCAATAAATAAATATCTTAGAACCAATCAACTAATTATAATGAGATATATTTTTAAAGGTAATTGAATTACTGTCTATACTTTATTCTTTATACGTGCATTCGGTTATGCAGCAATAGTTTTGAAGTCTGGAACTCACAGCACGACAGAGCTCCAGCTTTGTTCTGACGTAATCTGGTGAAATTTACATTTCAGGCACAAAAAAATGACTTCCCTTCCTTGGCTAGAAGTATCACATTTTATGCTCAGTTCAGACATGTCCTAAGATGTAGCGAAAGATTTGCAATAGCGACGAACTATACTGGGCTACCTACACATTTAGCTGTCATAATATTATGCATGCTTGAACTTTTAGTACAGGAAGGATCATACAGTTCCTTTCGTTGATGAAAAAAATCGTTTTTAATATTTGAGACTTTCTGGAGACTCTTTGTCTTAAATATGACGAAATGATGGATACAAATATATTTGTAATCAAAGTTTATTGCATTGGGTTGGGAGGGGGGGGGGGGGGGATGAGGGGTAGAATGACAAATATCAGCACGAAAGCTTTGATAAAAGACAGGAGATCACAATATTTTTGTTTCTGCAGGAAACCTGCTCAGGGACATTTCATGTACCACTCTGACTCAGGTGACCAACTAGGTATTGCGGTATTAGGAATTGAGTTAGTAAGAATTGTCTGAGGGCTGTAGAAATAACTCACTCTCAGCATGCGCCCTGTGACTGAAGAAAACCTCGGAAAAAATCTTCAAAACGAAATCAGTAGGCCTACGTCCTGTTTTTTTAGTGCGATTATAATAATGTTTCTGTCCACTAGATAATTTGTACACCAAGCCGTGATACAGTACTAACAGTCGTTATTATTTCTACATAACATGATTCAGCTATAATTGCTACCGCTAACGTGTGCCATGGAACAATGTATATGTTTACGTTTGTTTAGTGTACAACAGCTTTGTCGTGTGAAATATGCGTGCAAGACCCCCCCCCTCCCCCCCCCCCCACCCAACCCCCCCTGTACATCACGCATACATGTTTTAAAATTCATGAATGACCCTCAAGGTTAATTTCCTGCCCCGTTTAATTCTTTAATTCAGGCAATACACCATAACAAATGAAATAAACTCATATGGATTGGATTTAAGGGTTGTGTTTGTGTTTGTGTTTATCTGCACGTGAATGCCTCCCCTACCATATTATGACGCGTGTACCGTGGGTCAGTGTTTGTGTTTGCGTGTATACAACATCTTGTGTGCGTGTGACCGACCCCATATGACGCACGTGCGTGTGCGTGTGCGTGTGCGTGTGTGCCTGGGGTCAGGGTTTGTCGCTGCAATGAGGGGACGAAACCACGGGGGTTGGTCACATAATTAACCCCAGGCTGAGGGTGGTTTCTGTCCGTCAATTATTTAGATGTGTCTCTGTGTCTGTCTGTCTGTCTGTCTGTCTGTCTGTCTGTCTGTCTGTCTGTCTGTCTGTCTGTCTGTCTGTCTGTCTGTCTGTCTGTCTGTCTGTCTGTCTGTCTGTCTGTCTGTCTGTCTGTCTGTCTGTCTGTCTGTCTGTCTGTCTGTCTGTCTGTCTGTCTGTCTGTCTGTCTGTCTGTCTGTCTGTCTGTCTGTCTGTCTGTCTGTCTGTCTGTCTGTCTGTCTGTCTGTCTGTCTGTCTGTCTGTCTGTCTGTCTGTCTGTCTGTCTGTCTGTCTGTCTGTCTGTCTGTCTGTCTGTCTGTCTGTCTGTCTGTCTGTCTGTCTGTCTGTCTGTCTGTCTGTCTGTCTGTCTGTCTGTCTATCTGTTACCATATTATCATGTGGCCTCCCCTTCAATACAGATAGAAACCTTTTAGACTAGAATTAATTAAGGGTTGATATTTCAACCCCGTACTCAACATTCAATACAATAGCAATAGGTTCTACTCTGTCAGTGACTACGTCTTATTCTATTTTGTGTCCTCAGTTTTAAATGAATATTAATCCCCCCCCCCCCCCCGTCATACCCAGTATTCAATATATTACTATTAGGCCTAAACGTTCTGCATTCTAGTGTTAATCTAGTCGTCTCTTGTATACATAATAATGTAATATATTGTATATTATAATATATGTATTATGTGTTAATTGTAAGACATTCACTTATGTTCTCTATCAAAAGGAGTAACCTATAACATATTCTATGCATCGGTCCAGTGAATAAAGAAAGAAACAACATAGACATAAAGATTCGGAACATCAAACGTTGCCATCTTTTCATCCTTATCCTATCTTTCTATTTGCCCATTATAAGAGATGTTTAACAGACGTAGTCAAGGGAACAAATACAAACTTGTATTTTATATTATGTAACTTCTCCAGTATAAATATTTGACGTTCGATAGTAAAATACGAAAGCGGAATTGCTGAAAGGTGCATTCGTTCATCTTTTACAGGCCATTATGTTTAGTTTTCATTCTATGAGAATGAGACTCTGCATCAATTTATTCGATATGTATAGAGTTTTTTTTTATTATAAAACATGAGAACTAAAACAAACGGATGGAATTTTTGGCATTATGTGTGAGATTTCAATGGTACCTTACGTACAAAACCAAATACTTATAAATTAACTGAGCATTTATTAGCTCGATAGTGTACAATGAAATCAGTTCTTGTGACTGACTGAGTGGGTAGACAATTAATAACAATTTCTTTCTTTTACATACACTAACTCCAATAAGTAGTATTCGAACACAGGTATTCAACATTGCAGTTGGGTAATTATTTCTATTTTCAATTTAGAAAATGTTTCTCAGCTGGTTTCTTCAAATGACACGCTGTTTTACTAAAATAGCACGTGTATTAAATAATTTCTGCTTAGCAAATAGTAATAAAACAAAAGCAATTTCAAAGAAGTATGTATACAAGCAGGCTACGTGCCAGTAAATTCAATTATTTTTTTGCTCCGATCATCATCATCGTCATCATCATCATCATTTTAAGACTACTATTCGTGCTCAAAAGCAACTTCAGAACATTACTATAGAGCACATTTTAATTTAAGCTGGACAAGAGACACATGTTAACACTAGGCGTAAATAATACCAAAAACATCTTGTTTCTGATTATTTGCTAGCGTATTTCTGTCGTAGAGCGTCAGCACCGAACAAGCAACGTCTGAGCAGCTGGTAACAAAATACAAGTAGTTTGCCAAATTACACCACTTTGTAAGGGCGTGCCTGGACCAATTAGGATGGGGAGCAATTACTGGGTACTAGGAAATGTATTGGTGCGCTCAGACATAGTCAATGGTTTAGTTACTTTAGGTGAAACATTTCGTGTTCATTGTCTATCCTAGTCATAAACTATATCTAATGGCTAAAATACTAACTAATGTGTTTAAGGATTACGTACCATTAACAATATTGTAATAGTTTTTAAAAATTCATGGATATATTGTAAACGTTGAAATATTAACAAATACCTTAATATTAACAGAGATGTTTTCCGTTTTTAGAATGTTCTTATTTATTTGGGAAAGTGTGTTGTTGCTACAACACATAAATCGGAATATTTTATAACGGAAACATTTATCGAAACAAAGAAAAAGTACTAAATTCCGTAGGGGATGACTTTTTTCCCTTTGTGACAATTTGAAAGCAATTTAAAACAATTTTGACACAGAAAAATCGAGGCTGGGTGGACATATCGCCTTAAACCACCAGGCAGATACACCAAAACTCAATTAAACACAAAGGCGTGATCACACGAAGTAAACACCATGACGTCATAATTCCCAGTTCCCGGAATCCAGACACAAACTCCCCCCACACATGTTTTCCTGATAATAGCTTTGTCTATATGATTTATGTGTCTTCTCAATTTAAATGTAATTATCAATTTCAGCTTACTCACGCGGTGTGTGTATGTGTATTATAAACATCTGGATACAATCGATATATAATATATCAAGTATATCGACTCTTGTCCAGATGGCCTGGCTGGGATCACGTTGGAGAGAACAGACCCCCTTGGATCAACGGTCCCTTCCACTTGTCAATATTATAGACAGCTCTCGATAAGGTAGGGGGTAGGGGAGCGAGGGGGGTGCAGGAGACGGGGGGTCGTTTTTCGAAGGGATATGGTCCACCATCACGCACATTATCTTCCAAAAGACAACGGAACGAACTTTGTTTCGAAAATGAAACTTTATTTCCAGTATGGCGAAGATCAGACTATTTAAAAAGTTTTGAGTTGTTCGTCCATGTTTTTCACTGCTGGCTGGTTCTGCCGAATGTTTTATATTAATTGCGATCTATCACTGTCACAGTGAGCCTTGGGAAAGATTGTTTTTGTCTAAGTAATCACGGATAGTTGCTTCGAATCGTAAATTGTGTTTATATTCTCTGGCATAATGAGACCATGACTGTGTACCGTGGACATTGTGTAATACAACTTCTGATCAAACATATCTCATTGTTTGTGATATCTAAAACATGCAAATGAAAACACAGCTACTATTTACCTGTTTTGTAATAATAGAAGTTCCAGGAAAAATAATATATGATGAAAAACTTTGTTTTACAATTGAATATCCTTAGGGCTATTTGAACTGCTTGAAAAAGCGCAATGCTTATGTAAATAAGTAAAACTGAATAGACTCATGCAAACATCGAAATGAAATTCATGAATGAAAGTGTGATTTTTTGACAAGAGAAGCAATTGACAATGTTTGTCTATAAAATATGTAAATATACTACTTTAAATCTATGCACTATATATTATAACGTAACATTTCTCCACCTTGATATGTATGCGCAATCCAGCATTTCCACAAAAAAATTAGTGTTCTCGAGAAAATAATTGTCAGCAAATACTACAGTATACAATCTATCTACGGTATTTGGTGTCAGTCTTTCTTCAATGGGGGTTACAGCTGGCCGCGAAACGTGAAGTGGAGAAATATTGAACATGAACAGCACAGCTATCTCTTGTAAAACGCTCATGGCATTGAAGAACTAATTAGTTACAGAGTTATACAGGAAATAATATAATAATAATATAAAATATAAGAAATAATAAAATAATATAATATATAAATAATTCATCAAAATTTGTAATTAATGCCGGCATTTATGGATCACAAAAAGATATTCCATAAGTTAATAGATTTTGAACAATGAATGATAACACACAAATATGTTACCCGTTGTAAGAGCGTAAACTTATAATAGTTCTCAACCACTATGACATGAAATATCTCAAGTCTTCATCCCCATTAAACTCTCTTCCACACAATCAAGACAACTCATTTCTACCCCGTAAACTTGAAGTGTGTAATAGATCCAACAATATCATCGGAGCTTTGTCTAGAAGATGGAGAAGATAGTCTCAACCATATTTCGTCTAAACCTGAATTGTAAATGAGCTGTGGATAAAGCCGAATGATTGCAGAGCTCATGTGTCGTGATGTACGTTCTACTGGAGAGATGTTGATTGCCGCGGCCTCGAGGGGTTGCAATACTACGAGGGTTGAGATGAGGGGGGGGGGGGGATAAACAGGCCTCCACATTCAACTGCTACTTGACAGAACAAAGCGTAGGGAGGCAGTGGATCTTGATCTTCGATTGAGGAAACAAAGGTTGACTCTTGAAAGGGGTAAATCTTGAAATATCAAGTGAGCTGATCTCTTCAGAAATGTGTTGTTTTTGTATTTAGTTAGGTACTTATTCAATCTTTAGGGTATGAAGTTATGAAACGTTGAAGTGTAAAGATGGAGATAAATGTGATTACATTGTGTATAGAACTGCAAAAGGTGACAATACTTGTATATACAGGGGTATGTGTCAGGAACAGAGGACAAACCTGGTAGAAAGTCAAAGCTGCTAGGGGCATTACCAAACGTTGGTTTATTGTTACATTTATTAGACATTTATTCATTTTTTGACTGTGTCAAGTTTGCCAGGCCTGTCATATTCTCTTTTTCCACTACTTCTTTTTCTTCTTCCCCGCGTCTTCCCACTTGTTAAGGCCATCTTCTTCTGTCCTCCCACAACCACAATAGACATATTTATAAATTGCAGGTGAATAATAAAAATGAATTTTCGTAGGAAACCTGCCCAGAACAATCCATGTCGCGTGGCTAACTAGGTATTGCGGTATTTGGAATATTTAGGAAGGAATCTCCGAGAACTCAATCCCAGTATTCACCTTGTGTGTGAGGAAAACCTCGGAAACAGCTTCAGTTATAATTGCCGGTATCTGGTTTATCAAACCGGAGAATCTTCCGCCATCTCTATCAATATTACAAGTGAACGATTGTAATGGAAATTAATTTCAACTTATCTTCTTGATGCAAATATGCCACAGAGGCAACTCTTTCGAAATGTGTGTCCGCCTCGCTATTTTTATCCGTCTCGGGACATGAGTGCGTTGTGGATTACAATCACTGTCGAAATTTAATTAATTGAGCCGTACGCATTCAAAATTAAACTTCACTTCCGTTCTCTGTATCAGGAGCTCGGGTAGGCATATCAAATTTTAACATGAAAAACTCTAGGGCAAGTTACGGCTGAATGTAACAACTAAAAACTGTTGGGTTCTGGCTTTAAGAGTGGCCGAGTAGTTTATATATGACTACACAACTAATTAGTAATTTCATTTTCACATAACCTGAGAAACAATCGATTTCTGTTATCGCTTAAAGTGCTTAAAATCCCAAAGTAAACGTCATGAGTATTAATGACGTGCTACGGTTCACCCACATGCATATAAAGTATGAACCACCATATCTAACCTTCTAGACAGATGTTGAGGCAGTAAGAGTGCACTCACTGCTACGTTTTGCTCTACGACGCATCGTTTAGCTGTAAAATGCAATTGAAGATTGATGCCAAGGCAGCCAGTAGTGTTGTATGGGAGTCTAGTGAGGGTGCCTATGTGATGCCAGAATAATCCCCGTTTTGCTCTACGACGCATCGTTTAGCTGTAAAATGCAATTAAAAATTTATCCCAAGGCAGCCAGTAGTGTTGTATGGGAGTCTAGTGAGGGTGCCTGTGTGATGCCAGAATAAGCCCCGTTTCCCTCTACGATGCACGGTTTAGCTGTAAAATGTAATTAAAAATTGATCCCAAGGCAGCCAGTAGTGTTGTATGGGAGTAAAGTGAGGGTGTCTATGTGGTGCCAGAATAAGCCCCCTTTCCCTCTACGATGCACGGTTTAGCTGTAAAATGCAATTAAAGATTGATGCCAAGGCAGCCAGTAGTGTTGTATGGGAGTCTAGTGAGGGTGCCTGTGTGATGCCAGAATAAGCCCCGTTTCCCTCTACGATGCACGGTTTAGCTGTAAAATGCAATTACAAAATTGATCCCAAGACAGCCAGTAGTGTTGTATGGGAGTCTAGTGAGGGTGTCTGTGTGATGCTAGAATAAGCTCCGTTTTGCTCTACGATGCATCGTTTAGCTGTAAAATGCAATTAAAAATTGATTCCAAGGCAGCCACTAGTGTTGTATGCGAGTCTAGTGAGCGTGCCTGTGTGATGCCAGAAAAAGCTCCGTTTCCCTCTAAGATGCACGGTTTAGCTGTAAAATGCAATTAAAAATTGATCCCAAGGCCGCCAGTAGTGTTGTATGGGAGTCTAGTGAGGGTGTCTGTGTGATGCTAGAATAAGCTCCGTTTTGCTCTACGACGCATCGTTTAGCTGTAAAATGCAATTAAAGATTGATGCCAAGGCAGCCAGTAGTGTTGTATGGGAGTCTAGTGAGGGTGCCTGTGTGATGCCAGAATAAGCCCCGTTTTGCTCTACGACACACCGTTTAGCTGTAAAATGCAATCAAAGATTGATCCCAACACAGCCAGTAGTGTTGTACGGGTGTCTAGTGAGGGTGCCATGTGTGATGCCAGAATAAGCCCCGTTTTGCTCTACGACACACCGTTTAGCTGTAAAATGCAATCAAAGATTGATACCAACACAGCCAGTAGTGTTGTATGGGTGTCTAGTGAGGGTGTCTGTGTGATGCCAGAATAAGCCCCGTTTTGCTCTAGCAAAGCTGTAAAATGCAATCAAAGATTGATCCCAAGGCAGCTAGTAGTGTTGTATGGGAGTCTAGTGAGGGTGTCTGTGTGATGCCAGAATAAGCCCCGTTTTGCTCTACGACGCATCGTTCAGCTGTAAAATGCAATCAAAGATTGATCCCAACACAGCCAGTAATGTTGTATGGGAGTCTAGTGAGGGTGCCTGTGTGATGCCAAAATAAGCCCCGTTTCCCTCTACGATGCACGGTTTAGCTGCAAAATGCAACTAAAAATTGATCCCAAGGCAGCCAGTAGTGTTGTATGGGAGTCTAGTGAGGGTGCCTGTGTGATGCCAGAATAAGCCCCGTTTCCCTCCACGATGCACGGTTTAGCTGTTAAATACAATTAAAGATTGATCCCAAGGCAGCCAGTAGTGTTGTATGGGAGTCTAGTGAGGGTGCCTGTGTGATGCCAGAATAAGCCCCGTTTTGCTCTACGACTCACCGTTTAGCCGTAAAATGCAATTAAAGATTGATCCCAAGGCAGCCACTAGTGTTGTATTTGAGTCTATTGAGGGTGCCCATGTGATGCTAGAATAAGCCCTGTTTTGCTCTACGACGCATCGTTCAGCTGTAAAATGCAATCAAAGATTGATCCCAAGGCAGCCAGTAGTGTTGTAAGGGAGTCTAGTGAGGGTGCCTGTGTGATGCCAGAATAAGCCCTGTTTTGCTCTACGACGCATCGTTCAGCTGTAAAATGCAATCAAAGATTGATCCCAAGACAGCCAGTAGTGTTGTATGGGAGTCTAGTGAGGGTGCCTGTGTGATGCTAGAATAAGCCCCGTTTTGCTCTACGACGCATCGTTCAGCTGTAAAATGCAATCAAAGATTGATCCCAACACAGCCAGTAGTGTTGTATGGGAGTCTAGTGAGGGTGCCTGTGTGATGCTAGAATAAGCTCCGTTTTGCTCTACGGCGCATTGTTTAGCTGTAAAATGCAATTACATATTGATCCCAAGACAGCCAGTTGTGTTGTATGGGAGTCTATAGTTGTATGTTCTAAGTACTGAAACAACGACAATCATAAATCTACAACAATCCTAACAATAAGTTAAAACAACTTTGTACTTTAAAGGCGTTTTAATGAGAAAAAGCCATTAAACGTCATTAAGATTGCCTTTTCAATTATTATCGTACGATGCTTACTCAGAATATCATCAAAAATATCCAAATTTATCAAACGCAAACTACTCAATTATTTACAAACCAATCCACTTTAATTGCTCGAAACAATTTGAGTAACCTTCCGTTAATTCAATCAATCTAATGGTAACTTCCTACACGACAATGGGAACAATTACTGACGGCCTCACGAACCAGTGGGTAATGCATACGTAATAACTTCAGAGATCTCTATCTTAATTGAGCACGGTAGTTATTACAGTGAGTGATGGGTAAAAACAACGCTGGGGGTCGGCTAAACAAGGCCCCTTGCTAAATTCATTCAATAATAAATTGCGTTAGTACAAGGACCTTGGAGAGAGAACTAGGCTCCTGATTAGGTGACTTTGTTAGGGGTAATATCATGTTACCATGCCCGTATGTGGCGACTTATATAGACACAATGTAATTGAGTATACCCTTTATTAAACGTTTGATATATGTGTTAATATAACTAAGGGTGGCGGGTGGGAGTCTTGATTAGAAGGATGAAAATAACTCCCATGTTAGGAGGGAGGGACTTTAAAGTGGGGATCGCATTTTCAGAATTCTGTTCCGTGTTGCCTTGTCGTGTTAGATTAACATTCTAAATACAGAGTGAGTTGGCAACACTGTGTTATGACGTCGTGTTGTTCGCAAGTGGATGTTTATGAATGTGACGTGTGGAAGGGTGTTTGGTTGGGTTACGGATGTCTGTGAAAATATGAACGGTTTTAACTGACAAGTAAGTGGAAGTGTGGCAGCAAGGACGTGGGTTATGCATTAAAGATATTCTCTCGTGGTTTTTATGCCAGAATAATGTGTACGAGAAACTTGATGGAGAATTTAATTAAAGCGTGAATATGTTGGAAATGATAAAATGTGTGCACTTTTTTTTTAAAGGTTTTAAGACATCGATGTTTACTTCTTCAGTCAACTCTTATTATTGCACATATTTTAGTAGCTTTCAAAATAGTGATGTGCTCTAATATAAATCGACTATTTACCATTGGTGTTTCGTCTTTTTCTGCTTTGGGCTACAATTAAGTTTTCCTGTGCAAGTTTGTCACTAGAATTGTGCCCCACTACTTCTGACAAATCAACGTAAGTAATCATAATTATGTGCCAATGTTTTATAACTAATCGTGTGTAATGAGTTAATTACGTTATATTAAGAAAAAAAACTTGTTACATCTCCAAGGATGATTTACGATGATGAATGATGAATATCAAAATCTGGTACTGTTTCCTTTCCTTTGAAAATTAATAAAACATAACTATAAGGGAAAGTAAACTTTTGAATGTTGAAACAGATTTATTTATTGAAAAAAACTTAGAAATATTTATTAAATCAATTGTTTGATTTCCCTAACCTAATTTAACCAAATCTAACCTATACTAACCTAACCACACATAAATGATTCAATAACCATTCAAGAATATTCTTGTAACTCGATAGAATTGTCATAATACTGAAATCAGCAACTAAATATACTATACTCTAGCATCAAACAACAGCAGTACTGTATTTTTACTGTTTACTTCTCCAAATAACAAAGCTAAAATTACTGTCATAATTTTGGTGTTGTCATTTTTTTCCAAGCACGTCATTAAACATTTAACTTCCTGCCTTCGTTGATGAATACGATGCTCTCTGCATAGTCACACATTTTCGCTTCTACAATGTTAAATGGGAATGTTAAAGGTAGCTTCCTGTTTCAGTTTATACCTTCGTGTGTGTTTTGTTTTAATTCAACTTAATAATTAAAATGTTTTGAAATGGAACAAACAACCTGAAAGGATTTACCTGTAGTATTTTTAGCTCACGCATAATCTACGTTAGGATAAAATATAGTAACATGATTATTGCGAAGGATTGTAGCAATTTGAGAGTGTGCGAAACTGTTATATGCGTTCCATATTATTGATATAAATAGTTTTGAAACCGTAATTCCCGTCTTAAAACGGGTAAAATAGTTCAATGGTAACTCTGCCTGCCGTACGGGGAAATTAAGAGATCTGATGTTATATAACCACATGGGTAGGAAACAGAAACAATCAATTTATCGATATCAAAATGAGCCGAGTGCTTTTGAGGTTTGTTGTATAAAATAGGTTTAAAATAGTCGAAATAGTAGTTCACAATTGGCGAACAAACTTTTAGACACCAAATATCTATCAAAACACCCGATTTAACAAAATACCTTACGTGTTTCAATATCTTTTCTACGAACCAGAGTCAGCGACAATCTTCCTATTGTTGCATATTTTATGTGCGGAAGTTTTGATTGTAAACCTCTATCGCGCAAGGAAGAAGTTATAACACCAACTTCGCGAAGCCGTTCAAAGTCTTTGCCATAGCTCGATGCAATATGAGAAGATTGAACTAAAACGAGCGAACACACAACCTAACACCAATATTGAAAAGATTGTTTTCCCTGCCAATAAATCAAATAAGCTCTCTTTGATATCGTTGCGTTGCTTTCCTAATAAAACTATATCATAATATCACATTCCTTAAAAGAATGCAATATTTAATATTTTCCGTTCTAACCGTTGTAGAATAAGATGCCAAAACGATGATTTTTTGTGCTTTTTTTGTACACAATATATTGAGTTAATATTTCCAATATGGAGAAATAGGTCAAGCCATGTTTTTAAAGTTTAATAACTGAAAATATACTCATGTCTATAGTTTCCTAAAATTAATTTTAAAGTATATGTAGCTCTAGTGTCAGTGGAACTCCATACATAATATTTATAAAATTAACAGCACCACTTAGAGCAAAACCAAAAGTTAATAAATTGACCTTAACAATTTAACAATAAAATCAAGACAATTTAAAAAAAATAGCATAGCTACCATTGATAGCAATTTTGAAGAAAATAAAATCTCACAAAGATTAAACTTTTTAATTTGTAATTGCGACGGTAATTCATTATCGGTTCTGAACTTAAACGCAAATACACTGATTATATACTGATTATCAAGAAAGATTTAAATTTCTTAATTATGTAATATTTATTGATATTTATACCACGTTTCTTCCAACTATATCAGTGGTTTAATATAAACGAGATGGTAATAACATTGCATATTAACGTCGGCACCCTAAAAAAAATTAAAATAAACTTACACAAGATACATATTTTGTTGGGGCTCTGATTAAACGAGGTTGTATCCAAAGTTTAATAAAGCAGGCCTGCTTTATTTAACAGCACGTTATAAGAAACATCACGTTGTAGTGCCGTAGTAAAGGGTGTCTGTATTTTCTCGCGAAGACTCCTAATAAGGCATTTACAAACATGTTCACGATCCCGACATCCTTCGGCGATTCGCTTTTATTTCCCGACAAGAAACGAGTTTCGCCGAACGAATGGAAGTTTGTCGTTTCGCGTTTTATTTTCCGTGTGCTCCATTTTGCATTTCCGTTCCGCAAGGTTTATAGACTCGTCCAAGGCGGATCTCATCGCATGCTGTAAATTCACATTGGAAATTATTAACCCTAACCGTTGGTGAGATACACAAAACCGAGTTCGTAAAACAACGTAATGGCAATGACCGCTCGCTTTCAATATTAAACCGCACGAAATTAACGAGGTTTTATTGAAATCTTGAGAAAGCTTCAAGATACTGAAATAAAACTAATATAAAATATTGAACTAAAAATATCTTTACGCTTTTGCAGTGGTTTGTAACACACTTATATCATATCACCTAACATACTCCACTTAGACACGCTAATACATGGAGGAACCTATATGAATGTTCAAAATTACACCGTCCTTTCGGATGGGACGTAAAATCGATGGTATACCCTTAGTTCTTTTCGACAGGAGTAGGCTACGTGCCGTTACCAGGCTTCCCCTCCTCCCTTCCTCATTATCATTCACCAATCATCACTCATCAGGCGTAAGAGGACATTGTGCCCTACACTTACCTTAATTACAATAAAGTAAAGTAGTAAATAACGTGGTATTCATTTAAAATCACTACTGCTCTCTCCTGTTTACTGCTGCATATTCGCACAGTGTTACGTAATAGTGCCGTGACAATGCATACCCACCTACAACTGTAATAACGACAATCATTTGCCCTGATTTGAGATTCTCTACAATCATAACCCACAGTATTATGCGCATGCATTTGTTATGTTGTACCGTGCAGGCAGGCAGGCATGTTTGTTTGTTTGCGCCGTTGATTGCAGCGTTCAAATTGAATGCTAAATAACAGGATAGTGACTGGCGCGCGCGGCACCGCCTTCAGTAACGAGAACTTAGTTTCTGAAGGTGGCTACATAGCAAGCTGTGTGTTGCTTCATTAATTAAATCAACAGAGTGATATACCGTCAACATCTGAGGTTTCCATATTAAATAAGTTCGTGTTGCGGTTTCATAGTTGCTGTTGTTGAATTGTTTTGTGTTTTGTTTTTTACTTGTGGATAGTTTGTGTGTGATAAACTGTTAACACGTTCAGTAATTTGGTTTTGTTTATGTTTTATTTCATTTGTTTGGGTTGACGTTGTGAATATTGAAATATGAACAGAAAAGCGGTGATGTCCCCTAATTATTTGAAATGTATATTCAAATTCTTACACAAAAGTAAGTTTATAATGATTGCACAACTTATTCGAATTGTGTTCCAAAACGAAGTTTCCAATATTCATTTTGTATAACGAAACATTTATTGAATAGGAGTTGAGATTATATTACAATCAAGCCATCAAGGGTTTTGTTAAACACAAAATGCATACACGTAATTATATGTAAACATCAATATACATTGAGATTAATACAATCCTACAGTAAATATTTTACCGAATACGAACTTCAAGTCAGCAAACTCATAAATTACAAATGCTGCAACTAGTTTACAAATTTAAATGTGTCCCTCTTTCGTGAAAGACTCGACATTTCAAAATGACCATTTTTGAAATAGGTTAATTTTAAGCAAATTTTTAACCATACTTTTGTTTTTTCATTGTATTGCTGAACTAAGTTGTGTATATATACTCCATTACGCCGTTATTTACAACATTAAGTACCACATAACTCAACATAATGCAAACCTTATTCACATCGAAATAAATTATTAAAATACCCATACAGTTTCCGGTTCGTTCGCGTGATTTACTTGTCGGCGTTATTGCCCTGATCCGGTTCCTACTAGTTCGTAATGAGCCAATAAAAACGCTTGTATTTCAAATCGTTCGCCCATTAAATCAACTCATATAGGTTAATTCGCGCATGAATTGGGTCGATTGAACAGTTTGAATGTGCACGAGTGCATTATCTAGTCTTGTGAGGCGTGTTTGGACATGTTCAGCTCATAGAATTACGTCACATTAATGTTTAATATCGGCTTGAAGTGACTTTAAATATCTTGAGATTGTTTCGTGGTTTTACTGATTGCTGATAATAATGGTAACTACTTGAACAACGAAGCGTCCTTGGAATATTGCATCACATTATGCTGAGCACTCTAACATCTCGCTATGTGTATATCGTTAATGATAACTGCATACAAAGATACGAAGATATACCCTGAGTCAATGGCTGAATTACATTGTTACATGTACAAATTACTATAGTCGCGTCGCGTTAACTTGCAAGGTGTTGTCGTCACGGATTATGTAATAGTGAAGTAACGCGTGTGACTACCAACCTCAATCTAGTTGCATCCCGTTCTCCTGCCTCAGGTATTGTAATGATAATATAACGCGCATGTTGCCAGACGTGGTGGGGTCGCATTCCATTCACGGTTGGTGCAGCTAATACAGTGGACAATAACAATGCAGCTATCGGGCAATCTCGAGTTGAATACCGTTGAAATAGACCGTGTGGAGCGACCGTCTCTTCTCAGAATTTTAGGGGACACCTTGCTTCTTACGGCGTCGGCAGTATATCTTCAATTACTGTACACTATAAACTGCTACTAAATCCTAGCCGTAAAGAATCAATGAAAGGTTCAACTTTGAATCCTACACAAATTATGGATTTGTGTAGCTGCTGCAAATGTGATGATAATACAAGTATAATAAACCAAATGCGATTTTAAGTGACACGCTTTAATTCAGATTTGTTTTGCAAAGTAAGAAATATAAACTGTTTCAGTCCTGTCAAAATTCATGAAATACTCTTTATAGGTTGGTGATGCAAAATATAAATGTATTTTTAAAGGTGTTTGCTTAAAAATAAATGGTTTCCAAACTTTGCCTATGAATTATACAAATTATTGATTGATCGAATGTTTCAAATTGATAAACTTTGATGCTAAAATATTGTATTATCTATTTACTCAAAAACAGTTCTTTTGTAAATCTTCATGTTCTAACTTATTGCACTCACTCTGAAAATATGGTTGAAGAACTGAAGTTCCTGGTTTTCCTTGTTTTCATCGTGGCAACCAGACTTCCCATTGTTGCCATGGTGAACACAAGTTAGTAGCCGACTGAATATTTCATAATACCGGCCTAGGTGAAAAATTAAAATAAAAATCATAGTCATCGCCCCTCAATAAACACCAGAACCCCCCCGGTCCGGTAGTACCGCACTAAAAGTATTGTTACGCAAGACAGGGCAGCCACCCACCCGGTAATTTAGTTGTAATAAAGCGGCGTGGCGCGCAGTGCGGGTGGCGTCCACTGCGCAGGCGCCACCATCGCCCGGTGATTGTTGTCGGAGAAGGGATGACGCTGACGGTTCAGTTGACTCGTATACGCGACCGTGGCAACGTCGCACTCACGCCGAGCGGCCCCGAAGTCGGTCGAACCCCGCCCGAACGAGACGTCGGGAAGTTTTTAACGTCGACAACAATCGCCCCGCGAATACGTACGGAATTTTAAAAATGCGATGAATATTGTGGCATTTTTGTTTTGTTTTTGGGAAGTCGATTTTTAAAATGGTACTTAATCTATTCTTTACCTGATGTTTTTAAAAACACAAAAATAATTTAAAAATTAAATATCACCCGATTTACCATCTTACACATTAAAAATTAAAAATAAATTAAAAATTTAAACTATTCACCCCATTAAAAAAACATATATATATACGTGTGAATCTAAGTGTTGTCATCATAAATATTGATTTGCATATAAAACAACTTTGAAACTTTTCCTCGCGATTAACGCTCAAAAAGGGCCCAAAGAGACCCCCCTTTAAAAAGTGCCGTCAACAAAACACTACTCTCTAAGTGTCCGGCTGTGCTGTGAGTTTCATATTTGGTTTTGAATTTGGAGAGTGTACTCGGCTGAAGGGTACAAAAGCTAAGTGGTGTTCCCAGCGTGCAAGCTTCAAGTCTACTTACAACGACTTCATCCGTTCACTTAACAACAATGACGTACTTACTACCCGTGACACTTCTCCTCTTCATATCGAGTAAGTAATAACTTGAGCTATTATTCACGATGCTCCTAATGTATACACGAGTCCCCCCCCCTCCCACCCCCCACCCCCTTCGCATTATCTAAAGCATTCTCATTAATATTGTATGCGTCTTCAAATTGATGAACGCATAATGTTTATTAATGAATGTATATTAAGTGATGAATTGTTAAAATCTGATATTAAATCGATGACAAAACCAGATGTTACGTAAATCACCGTTTTAATTGGTAATTGGTAATTACTTACGGAAAGTGATTAACCAATTAACACGCAATTTCGCATAAATTGTAGTCGAAGAACTTTTATCGGTATCGGCAATTGATATGGTCGTTGCAACAATGAAATAAACATGGTTACTAATGTTGAAACAACGGAACTATTAATCTTGAATTTTAGAAAATGTGAAAGGTTATTTTTGTGTTTATACGTATAAGAAACAACATAACACGTTTTTGTTACTTCATTATTGAATTAGATTCTACATTTGTGATGCACGGTTTTAGAATACAATGTGATTCGTCAATCTTAACTATGCTGTAGTTTAACCTATCTGTATTTAGATAACTCCCCATTTTTTTTTTTTAAATATCGTACGTGCAGAAACATCCCAAGCGATTTGACTAGCGATACAGGATTAAATCATAACATAATTATGACTGTTGAAAAATGTATCGATACTCAAACTCGAACTTAGCATTGGACGTTTGATCGAGGATAAAGAAACGTTTCAGTCAGAACTAGAGGTGGTGGGTTTCGAACTCAAACCCTCTCGAATTATTGTCCAGTACTCTGATACCTTAGCTGCCTGTAACCGTTTTTCAATACTTTTGCCAAAATCCTGACTCGGGTCACAGTAAAAAAAAAAATGCCAATAATTAAATCTGTGAACCGGGTTTGTTAATAGAATATTATTCATAATATTGTAATGAGAAATAATTTTGTCTTTCAATTTTGAAATTCTAATTACAAAAGTTAAACAAGTTGTTTGATTGAGGCTTTTGCGGTCTTTATTTATAAGCGTTGTTATCAGTATGTCTTTATGACTTCAATATTTGGTCTTATCAAATTAGACATTGGAACCTGATGTAGATTACACGTTTGATCTCTATCCGTTAGGCGTTTACATGAGTTACTTAATAAATACTGATATATTCTTCAGTGGATTAAGGTTCAGTATCCGGAAATGTTAATTAACTGAGGGAACTGAGGGGTGGCGGGATTCAGCACAAAACCCCTTGAACATGTAACCGATTTAGAATATTTTATCCAAAACCATAGACACACATTTGTCTACATTTTCTCTATTTAGGGAGGTGGTATAGACGGGTGACATTTTAGTAAAACACGTGTACAAACATTGTTCGTTATATATTGTCACGTTCAAACACATTAACACATTCGACTTTGTACGTATTATTCTCGTGGAAAAATTCTTCGTCAACAAACTCGCAGCGAAAATATGTAAACATTTCCCGCGCATTTTTGGTCTGGATTTTTTTATTTTATTTCGTCTCTGGTTTTCTCTTTTCGCCCTTGTAGAGATTCCCCAAGCTAAACTAGCCAGAAGTCGAGTCGTTCGCAGCAAAGTGAAAATGCTTAACGAAAACTCAGCATGCATGAAACATAATTGTTCGGGGAGTTGTTTGTTTTCCTTCCCTAGCGAGTCAACTATGTGTTTCCACTTTTCTTCACATGAATTGGATACAATGTCGAGTTGAATGAATTCCGAACCCGTTCTATTGTAAATAACACATAGTTGTTCTGAGTTAAGTTACAAGGAAGCGGCCGTATGTAGATAACATTCATTGTTTTCATGTTAAAAAATAGTTTAAAAAGTGTAGTAGGGTGGATTGCACAGTCGGGTTAAGTATGTGATTTGTTTGTGGTTGATATAAAGTTTGTTCTTCTTGTGGAAAAAAACATGTAATAAAACAATTCCATAGCAACAATTCCTGTTCTTAACTTGATATTAAAACTATAAGTTTTCAGTCTTCAACTACCAATACAGTTGAGCAATGATCTTGAATTATATTTTCATCCGACGAAATGTCTTGTATTTTTAAATCTAAACATAATTAGTTTTTCTACACAAAGGGTAGTCAAAAACATCTATGTATTTCTTTCGTATAGAATTCTCAAAGTTAATAACGTTTAAGATGGACTTTAAGATAATAACTCAGATTGTTCATGAGGAAAATCGAAGCCGTAATCTCTTAAATTGTTTTTGTTGTATGACAGTGATGGCCCAGTTATGATTGACAACTCATACTTCACGTTGTACCTAATCGGATTTCAGTTGTGATTCACACTGAACTCTGGACTCTCTATAGCTCATCGCCAGAATGTGTCGGGTGCTAACGCGTGTGTTTATACTCAAATGCGGCACCTGCGTTCTAGGTTGGAACCCTGGCCAGGGCATGTATATCTTACGCGGCAATGTGTCTCTCTTCACATATCACCCACTCATCGTCGCGATTACCATTGTTGTCGAAGTATGACGCGGCTACAACCAGACTATCATTGTCATGAATTTTGATAAAATTCATTTTTTCTCAAACGTAAAATGATACAACGCATTCTTACCTAGTCAACAAAAAGCAGAGCTCAATGTATCCTATATATAGCAGATGCTCTACGATAAATTAAACTTGATTTAATACACGTTTTGAAATCCGCTTAGCAAACCCGAATATATATTTATAATTTATTACATACATTTACATTTTAATATATCCTGACGGAATTCGTTTATGTATATTTTAAAAATATATTACTCAAAACGACGTGACTGTAAAAAAGCGACCTCATACAAAGTTAGCTTCCTTATTTATTACGAATGTCATGGTTTATAATATCGCCAAGACCGCGTACATGCTATGAGGGCTGTGACTCACAGCGGTTTCGTAAACCGTCACTGTATCTTATCATATTCCTAACATTGCAGGACTGACTTTCTGAAGGATCGAACCATCGAACGGATTTTTCCGTAGACAGAGCGACATCATGGCAGACCGCAATGAATCATGAACTTACGCACGATTTTGTTAACTCGTGTAATACTCTACATACATAAAAAATAAAAATACGTTTTTAAATTGAGTTGATTTCAAACTAATCTGATACCAAACTTTGGGTTATTTGCAAAAAATCTGATGAATGACATTTGTTTATGAAACAAATAAATTGTGCTCCAGAGAATCTAGAATTTCCTATTGAGAAGTTATTTGTTACAATTTTATGTTAATGCAATCGAAATTTTAAATTTTGTGATAGTTTTCCATAAGCACGTTTTTCTTGTTGCTATGATTATGAATGTTGATAAAAAAAAACCTTCTTTTAACTAAAGCAATCTGCATCAGAAGGCCGCTACTGAATTCTCTCAAATAGATAAACAGTGTTATTGTTTACAACATTGAAAAAAATTCTGAAAACGTACCAAAAGTAATCACATTTCCTTTGATCTAACGTCTCTGAAAATTAAAATTGATAGTTTACATTATTCATAAAGAATATTTCTCTGATTTTGACGAAACCTCTCATTATGATTGCTAGGGTAATAGAATAAATTAGTTATTGGACACCGGCTGCTATTTTGTAGAAAATAACGTTTACATTCCCATTGTTCTTGGGATTCATCGCTTCAATCAACTTTGACTTTTAGAGTGGCCTCATGGACAGCTGTTCGTGGTTATAGCTTGGGGCTAGTCTGGCCTACTTAATTTCAATAACTACATGGATGAGCAATCAACACAACCTTCATGGCAACGCTATATCTGTCTGTATAGTTATAGTCACGCTGCTAAATGTTTAACGAACACAACACGTAAACTCAATTTACCACTTCACTCAATTATTGTAATTTAATTAAATGGAACTGTAAAAAGAATGCTTTTCAGTTTTTTAGTTGCATTAATTTGTATGTATAGCAATTTATTTTTTAATGCATAATGTAGATTAAACTTTCCGCGTACAAAATAACAATAAATAGAAGTAACATATCTATTCAAAGTAGAGTTGAGTTTATTTTCTATAAATTTATCATTTTGGATAATCTATTTTTTCTGTTCATCAAAACCTTGATTATGACAGGGCTTGTTGTGTAGATACTTAAAATTAATTCAATTGAATCTTCTTAAAATGCTAGAATAAAATTATTAACCAAATCTCAGTAGGGATGGGAACACCTTATTTTTTGAAAATTAACATTTTTTAGTGTTTTCCAAAAATGTGTTCACCACGGTTTAGAACCTAAAACCAAAAAAAAACCTTTTCTATGAATTATACGTGATAGTTCAAAGTGCATGCCCTGCGCCATCGAGACTAAATAAATGTCCGAACCACAACATCCTTCTCCATTCAATAAAATAATGGGTTCTAAAGGGTCAACAAATAGTCAGCCAGGTAAATAATAACACTGCGCGTTTGACACACTCGATACGTTAAAGCCAGCGATGACGTCACAGACAGCAGATTCGCGTCGGCAAAGATTTATGGACTGACAAATAAACTCTGGGCGAACGAGAGAGTTCGGGAGCGGGGGAAATGTTTCCCACTTAGTCTAACACATCTGCGACAGACATTGCATCAAAACCGATACGCAGAACCATTATAACAACTCTCTGTGCTCTCTATATATATATAAACACAGATGGGATGTAAAATATGATTACCTGCTGTGCTGCTGTGGTGTAACTGAAAGTGTAGTAGGAGAACAATTATTATGGAATTTTAAAATTTTCGGTTCGTAAATTAATTTTCACCCAATCATTTTTATTTATTGATTTAATGTCTACCCTATTCAGTAATAAAAATTGATTTGATTTACAAAGGAGGACCATAAATAAAACTAGGCTATGCAAACAATTAATAATAATGAAATGATGAATAACAATAACAACAAAAACAAATGAAACTACTCTACCGTATAAACAAATTTAATTTAATTTATGAGGATATGTAGGATACTTTCAAACATAAATTGTAAATAATTTTAAATGTTGTGTTACTCGATGCTCTAGGTGGTTTATTTCTGCTTTCAATGCTGAAGGTCCAGGGTCAATTACAGGTTCGAGTTCGAATATATTTTTAAATCATCCCTTTGCCCATTCATCATTGTTTTGCTCACGTTTTCAACTTATACGTATATCTGTCTTCTCCTTTTCATTCATGCCTGCCCTCTTTGAGACCTGAGTACCCCCCGCTCTCGCTCTCCAGCCCGCTAACTGGACTCCCATTATAACGACCCCGGCAATGTGTGATGGATCTGATTCAACCGACGTCGTATGACGTAGCTGTCGTATGACGTAGCTGTCGAGTAAATCGTAATACAAATAATAAAAGTAATAGTAGGAGTCCCTATGCTATGCTATGCTATGCTATGCTATGCTATGCTATGCTTTGCCAATGTATGCTATGCTATGCTGTCTTAAATCGATATTTTACAACTTAGCAATATTTTAACGTGAAGGCACGTGGGATGGAAAAATGCTGGGGTACGTGCGCAGAACACTGGGTTTATTCTTCAAGGTTAGTCTTAGTTATGATAGTTTTTGGAAACATTGTGTTTGAAAGGACACGGGAAGTATGTAAGTACTATTCGCATACTCGCGTTCACAGATGCTTTGCTAAAGTTATTAAAGTTACATAAATTGGAAAATATCTATTTGACATGGCCCACTTTTATTCTGATGGGCTATAAGGTAATGAATGTATACTGACCTAGGTCAATATGTTTTGACTCTTTACTCCTTCAAGTTGTATACAAGAATTTGATACATAAGAATGAATGTACAGCTTGTGATTTGATTTGCATTTCAATGGTTGGTTAGGTTTTACTTGTGTGCAAAAAGGCTTTCTGATCTCATCGATGACGTGTTATCACATTTAGTGTCTTTAACAGTCTTCTCGTACAACTTGTCGATTTACATTTATATTTTAATCGTTTTATACTAGTCGATCTATTTGATGTTAGATAGACGGTATATTATGCATTCGAAGCCGGTTTTGTGTTTTACTTTGAAAATAATGCAATATAGTTTGTTGAGCTTGGAAACTAAGTAAGCACAGCTGCAGAGTAGAGCAAATAAGAGCAGTAATGTACGTCTGGTGATCAAACACTAACAGCGTCTCATTCTTAAGGTGACCTGCAGATGTACCGGTTTGACCGGTACAGTACCGTTATCGTAACACTTGTACCGGTGTCCCGAGAGACTCATTGAAAATACGTATTTTTTACCGGTTTGTAATTTTTTGGGGAAAAGATGTTCCAGTATTCTGTCAATAAAGACAACGCGGTCGATTGTAACAGTGGGGGGGAGGGGTAAGGGGGCTTACAGTTGCTGGTAGGCTCTCTAGCCCTCGACACATGCATTCGCAGACGCTGACTCACGCACTCACGCACTCAACTCACGGGAAGCAGAGTTTATTCCGTCAACAGGCGGCTGGCGAAATACGACCGGGCATTGACCTAACATGCCCACAAAAATGTACCCACATTCATTTAAATACGTAATATGTATTTTTGTAATTAAAATTAATATAAATAATAATGTATTGATATTTATTTTGTTTTAATAATTCATGTTAGAGAGCTGTTTTCTGGGCATTTTGTGCACGCAAATTTAAATTTAAAATGGTTTGCCTCTTTCGCCCCAGATTTCGTGCTTGTCCATGGAGTTCGTAATCTTTACACTTTGTTTGTCCCGGTTTGCAATATTCAAAATATGGCCACCTTACTCATTCTGTGTCTGACCCACTCGATCTTGTACGCTACATCGTGCGTCATCGCAATAGGGCACTGTTCAAACTTTCTGCCGCTAGAGTGCAGCGCCGTCGAGAAAAGGTATCACCCTTCACGCACGTGTCATGGCTGCGTAGTACCTGCCGTAAGGAGTCGTTATTATTGTCTTAAAAAATGGATTATAAGAAGTGTACGGTAGTTCAGCTGAAAGAAGAACTAAAAAAACTAGGAGCTATAACCTCTGGGACGAAGGAAGTTCTCGTAGAAAGGTTATCATTTACATATTTTTACAAGAATAGATAGGAAAACTATATGGCCGTGTTTGAAGGCCTAGCGGCAAGGCCTGTGTTATACAACTTACTAATTTGGGGGAATACAGTATTGTTTACAACAGTTTGCAATAGACGTTAAACATATTTATTTAAAGTCGATCGATGATAACTGCACATGTAATATAAATCATTCAAATTGTATGTACTGCAAGTTGAGATTAAGCTTGTGAATATTGTAGAAAAAAGTATGCACCTACCGCTATTAGTTTTTTATTTATTGAGTGTTGAAATGCGTTGGAATTCCCTATGTTATACATTGTAACTGAACAAAAACCTACACTTTCAATCGTATAACTTTGCGTAGCACCTTCAAAAAGTAATATATTGTATCAAATTTTCGTCCTGAGTGTAGATAACTTCATGACTAACATGAATACGTTTGAAAAAGATGGTCGAACGCAATCTGTTTTCGAGATATTTGCGCTGGTGTGTCAATTTTACCTCAAATCTACTCAAATTAGAAACTATAAATATACTTTATTAATAACAAAAATATATAATTTCAAGACGTTTAGTATTAAATGCTACTCACATGTTATAATTCTTGAAATTCATAATTTAGATTTAAAAAAAGTATTTTTTCATGTCCATTTAATTTGAATACTTTAGTTGTTGTATTGAATGGGTAGTTCACTTCATCGATCGACTTTAAACTCCATTTCAGGCTACAAGTGTGGAACCGTGAAAATCTTGACAGATTGTTGGTCGAAGTTCAAGTTGTTCCAGCCAGGTCCAACGACAGGTTCCCCGACGAACTTTGTTTTAAGCCTCTAATATATTCGACAAAAAACATTATAATTTTGTCAACATTCTGTTTATTCATACCTGGTTTGAACAAAGAAGTGCAGGTGCCGGTCTTAAAAACGGGCGTTCACTTTTTCTAAATAAATTCGTGAGCTCAGTAAAAGGTTAACCCCCACAATTAAGAAAGATTTTTATTTTGTATCAGTGTGTGCCGCGCAAACAAAGAAAAAGGAAGAGTATACAGTAAAATTGCACGTCAACACCGAAGAAATATTGCAGGCTGCTTGTATGTGTCCTGCAGGAACCGGTATGTCAGCACAAACCTAAGCCAGGACGATGTTTGGAAGTTGTTGGGGTTGACCGTTGCAACGAAAACAAATACAGACACGGACAGAACAGATGAGCTGCATGTAACCTACTTATAAACAACCAGTGCTCAGTACCCATCTTACAATCAAGACTTGTTCATGCTGGAGCCTACATCGATGATCATGATTATTGTTGAGAATCATTGGCTGTCTTGACATTAATCATTATATGTGTTGAAATGAATGAAGTTGTAATGAATGAAGTTGTAATTCTCTTCTGTGAAGTGCAAACTGCAAACTCGCGAATGGCTCGTCGGTACGTACTAATTGCCACTTCTTATTTTTATTCTCCATGCTGTATTTAAACTTATGTTTTTAGGAAAAGAATGTAACTTGATTTCTTTTTTCCCTCTGATCCATTTTGTGTTACACTGAGGAACACACAATTAAACCCCATGATGATTAAAACAAAGTAATGCAGATACTGTAGCCTTCGTTAAACACGTTCGAACTGTCAAGCGTCACGGCAATACCTTTTGTCGACGGTGGAGCGCTCTGGCGGTCACGCCTTCTTTTGAAGCTTTGGATCGCCCTATGCCGAGCGTTGCTGCGATATGAAATAACACAGGTTTTCTCGACAGCCAATAAACTACCTAGTGTATCCTACCGAAGACTGAGAGGGAGTTTTGGTGACTTTCTACTTTTATTTTCGTTATAAAATAACTAGAAATTTTGATTGGTCCTGGAGATTTTTGTAATAGTAAAAAAACTATATAATATGTATATATTCATCAAAAATTCCAGATGATAGTAAGTAGTAATGTTCTTATTATATGGTCTGAGTATTAAGGGAATATAAACAAACAAAAAATATCAACTACGAAAAACACAATCGCACGAAATAAACGCAACAAAAAGAGGAACAGAGTGAAATAGATTCCAAGTTATTATTAAAATAATAAAAAATTAAAAATAAATTAACAAGAAATTATTTTTTTACTTTAATAAAGACAAAACATATTTTCCGACTTTTATCACCCAAAAAACATCATGATTTAAGTAATCAGTTTTAGTTTTCATATTTCTTAGAGTGAATTCGAACCCCGGTGACAGTTTTATGGCTTTCAAGTGTGACGATATTATCGAGTGAAATAATGAGAAACGACGAAGAAATAAACTGTCTATGATTTGCATTCAAAACACTTCGTGAACTAGATTACGTACAAAGTAGTTACGTTAAGCCATTCGCGCAATTTAATATAATAATCTTAACACGGGACGGTAACCTGCATAAAGCTTCTTAGGGACTTACTGGGGTGCAGTCTGGATGCTAATGGCTGTAGTTGTCCATTAGTGTTCAATACGAGGTGATAAAATAGAGCATGAGGTGAATTGGGGCACAAGGGGGTGTTCGCTAGTTCATTAAAAACAGAATGCAAATGAAATTCTAAAATGTATGGTGCTTTCACATCGAACAAAATCAGACGCTTTATATATAATGGATATTTACTCAGTTCATTCAACACAACTATATGTTGCGTCCTTTAAGGACTTAGCTGCAGCCCTACTCTAGTCTAGTTGAATACCGTATATAGACAATCGGATTTAGCCGTGTTCTGCATCATTCAAAGTTGTGATTTTCAATTGCGTTTTTATAGTTGTTAAAGTTGGCATAAATGAATTGAAGATTAAATCACAAATTACTAAACAAATCAGTTGTATTTAAAAACAAAAATACTCCTCAGCGAAATGAGGTGTATTGTTTTCAACTGAGTGTCCATGGCAACGTACTGGTTCTAACCTTTGTACAAAACAAACCATAAATACATGAAACAGATAATTCAGCATATTAGTTGTGTTGTATATGTATTTATAATAATATTTTTTTTGTAGGAATCTCTGTAATAGGGTGCACATCAGCTTTACCTGATGTACCCCTCTACAGGTGACTAACTAGGTATATTAGGGTGTTCGTATAGTTGGGAAGGAATGTCCGAGGGCTGATAGTATGACTCAGTCCCAGCATTCGCCTTTACGACTGAGGAAAACCTCGGAAAAAACCTTCAGTCAGGACTGCCGGTGGCCGGAATCGAACCGAAACCTCCCTAATTAGAGTCTCGCGTCTTACCGCTGAGCCACCTCTATCGGTATTCGTGTGTAACAATTAAAAATTAAAGTTTTATTTTATTTATTCTCATGCATTCTTTAGAATACAGCAGCAAGGTTGGAGCGCTGAGCCTCAGTGATTCATGATTCAGGGGTTGGGTTCACAAGAGAACCTAAGTATATTTCTGGTCTTAACTGAACCAGGGCCATATCTAAAAACAAAATTTTAAAACCGATGATCCACCTCATTGTATAGAACAAAACACCGGCAGAGAAAATCAACGACATAAGAGCTGTTTCAAACCAATGCTCGGATATATAACACGTGACAAAGTTCAATTTATATCCGTGAACATGCACGGCTTTTCTTCAAGAGTTTATTTCTCTTGTATTGTTTAAAGATCTAACAGATTTACGAAATCAACCATCTACAGTTGGTACTTTTCTTCCGTTTAAAAAACGTTGGCATACGTTCCTCAAGTCAACAAAGGGTTCAGACAGATGAGTGCCAGCCTTGTGTGTTGTTCAATTTAACTACAGAATTAGTCGGTGTACATTTGAATCTGTCAGATTAACGAATAATTATCTTGCAACAATGATATTGGGAGATTGGGAAAATAGGTATCGATGCATGACTTACAGTATAATTTATATGTTTATATATTTAAATTAAAAACAAGACGGGTTATTCCGCCACGTCGTTGACACTTACTTGGAATGTCGACGTTTCTGGGTCTCATATGGAACCTGAGTTGTCCTGATGACAGGGTCCATATGAGACCCAGAAACGTTGACATGCCAAGTAAGTGTCAACGACGTGGCGGAATAACCCGTCTTGTTTTTAATTTTAATAACTCGAGCCACGAAAGCTTAAGTGTTTTAATATATATATACTGGCGTGCTTCAAATTTATGTTTACACTATTATTATATAACAACCGGTCGAGGTGGGTCCCTTCTCGTGGTGACCACTGCCCGCGTGCATTTCATCTGTAAAATATTGAATTATTAATTCTATCAACTATCAATCTTATTTAACTATACATAAATGTATATAGAATAGATGCCCCAGCGTTGAGTAAAAGAATTGATGTCCTACTATAATATTCTGTAAATGTATGATGTTAACGGTTCAAATACGCGACTACATAATTGTTCCTTCTTACTTATCAAATAATATGCTCTGGAAATTATGAAGGTGTAATTAAAATTCCATATCAGAATTAATTAATAAAGCACTACGTTAGGTGCATGAATACACTTGTTCGAAATTTGTATATTAATAACTACGAGATTAAAATACGTAATATATGCACGCTAAAAAAAGGACGTTTAATAATATTTATCGAAGCTTGCAAGACTTGGGAATAGGTTAGATCGTTAATATGTGTTTGTGTTAAATAGATAACAAATTTAATTTGAATGTAATAAATCACAAAAGAAACAAAAATATATTAAATTATCGTATGGTTAGATCCTTGTTGAAAATGTATGAGATTCGGTTTGGTGGGTAGACTGAGAAGAAATGACAATATTTGTGTTCATTTTTTACTTAATCTGTCTGTCTGTGTTTTTAATCTGTCATTTTCATTATTATAATCTCCATTTAGATTAAATGAATTTAATAAGTGAGCGTGAGAATATTTTCTTATACATCATCTGTAATCATTATATTTTTAATGGACTTCGGTTGTATTATTAACATTTATGATGGTTAAATTACCGAAAAACAATATATGAAAATAAGAATTAAAAATTATTTACATTTGAACACAACCGTATTTGTAACAGTTATTTTTCCTTCAAATCAGAACCAGATAAAAGAAAACCTCTTGAAATAGGAATAACATTGTAAAGGCTCATCTATATTCATCCCTAGTTCCCACAAGTCGATACCCAGTCATGCCAAAGAGTCACAAAGCCGGGTGAATTTCATGGCTAACGAGGATTGGCGGAAATCAGCCGTGAATCGTATCGCCGAGGTTATCTCTCTCCAGCAGAGACCGGACGCTTTGCCTACGCCTCAACAAACCTGCCTGTATTTATACTCGTAAAAACAAGTGGATGGATGATATTTGAACCATCCGGCACGAGAAGGATTCTGATGAAACAACAAATATATATGAAGACGTTTCAACGAACAAGTCTGAAATAAACAGTTTCGTGAGAGTTATTATGATTGGGGGTTGAAAAACACAAAACCGACGTATAAGTAACATGGTCGAGCTAGAATATAACAAAGTGAGAGCGCACAGTTGTTTCTGTCAACTTGCCCTATCCTCCTCGATTCAGATACAGATTAACGCTAACTGATTACCTGGACCAAATCGTGTGTCTAATTCTTAGTGGCTACAAAGTGCTGCGATATCAACCCTTGCAGAACTCCTACATTAGCATACGTGAACTGAAGCAGGCTACCTTGTGGAACGCCAAATTTATATCTGTTAAAATAACTTTAAAATGTGTTTAAATTGTAAAAATTAAAACAAATAATGACATCCCCTACAGAATTTTCCATTTAATACCCTTCACTGGTCAAGCATTGTATGAGTTTTTACAGGAATTTTGAATTTGACTATAATATAATTTTGAGTGTGTCAGCATACTTTTTATAGTAGGTTAAACGTGAAATAAATTTAGTTCTTATACATCATACTTATTGAATTTCATTTAAAAAAATAGTAATTGGCTTTAACGTTTTTGGTAGAATACGCAAAATGCTTGTGTAAGTATAATTTTGTTTAGTTCAAAGTCTTACATAAGTTCTAACTAAGTGGTATTTATGGAAAGAAGTATTTTTTGAAAGTGTGTTTTGCATTCAAAATCCGATGGTGTTTTGCAGTGCAAAATCCATTTATGGAGTTCTCTCTTAAATCACTTTATCAAACGCATTCCATTTTCTGAACACGGTGGAAAAAAATTCTCACGCCAGTAGTTTATTTTGTATTGATATTTATTAGTATTGAGTAGTTTTCAATGTGTGTTTCTGGCTGCAGCTACGGAAGCTCGTGTACATTTACGGGTAAAATTGCGTCTGTTTTGTTATAAGAGGAAGGTTTTTATGAACCAAACCACTTCACCATGCCTTGTGGATCCATAAAAATATTCCGAGTAGAACCCTTATTTTTTATTAAAAGAATGTTTATACTATGTGGGTAAACATATACGTCATGAACCTGCATGTACCTACGCCTTGAAACTGTATGAGCTCAAAATGAGCTCATGATAGATATCTAAAACATATAACGTCTTAAATTTAAAAGCGTTCTTCCTAAAATTTTAGGGATACTAAAGTAGAGAGTGGCGTATTTCGCCAAATCGGTTTGTATTTATCACGTAATTTTCGAAAAACAGTTTTATCGAAAAATTGCTAAAATTTAAACCATACATATTTACAGTCAGAAATACTTGAAGTGGAAAGATATTGAAGAATTACGACTATCAAAAATTCGTTTTTATGGTGAAAGCCATATATTTATGTCTCTGATCATATAGGGGACGGATAATCGCGTATACCAAGTTTGTCTTATCATATTATTAGAACAAAATTATTTAATTGAGTGAAAGTTTGAATTAAAGTGTTCGTAGCATATTATGCTATTATCAATACAATAAACATGTCATGTCAATAGTAAATATGTGTGACAACTAGAGACACGCTTGAAACATGCAAAACACCATGTTTGTCACGTCATAAAAAGCTTCTAATAATACCACATTTAAGTCTACATAAATATTTTATTGAAGATGTTCCGATGTTTTCTCAGTTCCATTCTTCCTTGTCTTGATCGTGATATGAACCAAAGAACTCAACCCTAGGGAGTTTGTTTTCCGCATCGCCAGACAATAACATCGACTCTTAAAACCTTAAGCCCTCTTAATACAACCATTCATCGGATTCAGCGAGGCCGCGAATAAAGACTTGAAGGCAAAGTATTGATATTTCATTGACTTATCAAACTGATGTTGCTGAAGTGAATTTGATAAATAATTCCCAATCATTAATAGAGTATCGACAAAGCCTAGAGATGACGTTTCACCCTGAATGTATACAATAACATTGCCCCAGCTCTTCGCCGGTATCCACAAGGTAATATACATATCGGCTTGAAAATATGCAGTGAATAATGTCAAAGCTCTCTACAAAGGACTGTCGGAAAGAAATTCTATAGGGAATTTAACGAGATAAAACACAAAACAAAAAAATGCGCTAGAAATATCATATTTTGTTTTCGCTAGAATTATTGCTTTAGCGTTTCTATTTTAGTGTTAGCTACGTTATCAACTTCACTTTCACGTTTGACCTACAAGTTTCGTGTTTTTTAATCAAAATCAATCCAGGATTGATAACAAGAAAAAATTGTTTATGAAATTCTTACAAAAATAAGAAAGTGTATTAAAATACAAATATTAACAACGAAAGTAACAATAACAGTGGTAATGTTGATAATTATGCCCTATATACTCAGCTGTGATTGTAATCCCAAAACAAATGCTTAACTTCCTCCGGGATATTAAATGAGCATCAATTACTAGTTAATTACTCCTTTCATTAAGAAAAGAATGTATCCTAACATGACAAAGCTAATTTGTCTTTGATGTGTCTCCTTTGCTTCATTAATTAGCCTGTAAACATTGTGTTTACATCATGCATCTACGCTCCCGTAAATTAGCATTCTCTAAGTAGGTCCTTTCTGTGTATGCTAATCGTTTGCTCTCTCCCATTGTGCTCTGCTAAACACCTCCTATTTACTCTGTTACTCTGTTACTCTGTTACAACTTCGTCGACTAACTATGATACTCTTCAAAGCTAGGAGTTAGGTAAATAACAACTTGAAAATTACAAATATCTGCTGTGAAAACTCGACACAATAAACAATTGTACAGGTTTATATGTGGAAAAAAGTGAAAGTATGTTTAATACACAATTGAAACCAATTGAAATTTGAACCGAAATATGTAATATATATGTTTTTTTTAATTCGTGATCGTAGTGGTTAACTTGGAAGTAGAATTGTGTAAAAATCTATCGATATTTGAGAATTATGTTTTGACTGTTAAGGTTTTGATTTGAACCGGAATAGATAGGTTATAATGAAGGTTTAAACTAAGTATTATTGACGTGTTTTACGTGAGTATGGAATAATAACGTTTTTAAATGTATGAAAGTACTCAATACATGTAAAATGTAGCGTTGGAATACTTAAAATGTGATCTAATTCGATAACACTTCTAAAATTAAGTAGAACGTTATTCCTATGGACGTCGATGATATATTCGTATGTTTATTTTCTTAAATAAAGAAGTTCTCTTATTATAATGCGGGACGTTTTTCATTCTCACAAATACAGAGTTTGTTGATGAGAGAGTGAGACAAAAATATGCGAAGATGAAATTACTGTGTTTGTTGGGGCCGTGGGGGGGGGGGGGGGTCGAGCTTGATTGGGGGCGCGGGGAGAAGGCGTAATTGTACGTATTTGTTCTAAAATTGAATGCTTCTATGTAATCAGTTCCCTGTGTCGACATGACATGCTTTACAGTTACCGGAGCTTTATTGGATCACAAATAAAACGGAACTCTCGAGTGGGACATGATAAAGTTGAACGGACTCTGGACTCGATGCAAGTTTTTCTCAAGTTGAACATTTTTATTTGTTTTTCCGTTGAATGATACTATAGGGAAACTCTGTGTGACGCTTTGATACTCCTTAAAATTCCAGTGGAAACTCGCGCTATTTTTGAATTTCAAGTCATTTTAACGGGTTTCTAGATATAGAATAATACACTTTCTAGAATTTGGAATTGCTTTCATGCCATACATCTATGAATTTGTTTGAAAAGCTTTGTATTTTGCGTCTTTCCACAAATCCTTTAATTTTTACATAATATTATCCCTTCCAACGCATTATTTTACATTATAAGACATGTTGTCGTTTGTAAATAAGTGTTTTGCATATCGTCTCGGAAAATGCGTTTTTTTTTTTTTTTTTTTTACGTTTTTTGAATTTTTTTTATTTATTTTTATTGACTTTTCTACTTTTGTTTAGTTTTTGTTAGTAGTATATTTAATTCGAACACAATCGGCGCCAAGTCGGGGTCACAAGAGTCGCATAACCTCAGAGATGCATCAGCCGGTGTCACTGGACATTGCGGTGACAGAGCGAGGACTAGACTTGTTGGCGAAGAAAAGTCATTTTAGCCGAGACCTCCCTTTAATTAAACCCTGTCTGGCATCGTCGCGGCGAAATGGTTTATTTATCTTGCGAGGAGACGGACAAATAGACTAAGAAGAAAATTAAATAAAAACTTTTCAATTTGTACTTTCTATAATCACTACGTGGACATAAATTTATCAATCATTTAGTTATTTATTGACGTTTCCACCTACAACTGTAAATATTATTTCTAACCGTATGAATTTCAGTAATATCCTACATTGCATAACAAGAATATAACAGTAATATACGCTGTTATATTTCTGGATGTAAGTGGTTAAAACAAGGGCAATATTATTATAGAGCTGATTTGGGAAACTATTGATAACCATATTGTCAACACACTTAATAACCAATTCACTTAAAAAACAAAATTTATGTTTAATTCTCGATGCTAAAAGATTTTCTTTTGGTAAAATTCTTTTCAAAAGTGTCCGGAAAATTACTCAAGATTAATTGTTGTTGGAATTGTGGTTGTGGTTGGTACATAACCGTCAATTCACAAGAACGACCAATGTCATTCAGAAAGATTTTTGTAGGTTGATATTAGGACTGATTACTTAACTAAGAACATTATTAATGTGGGGGGGGGGGACGAACGGTTACTCCTATGTGTCAGTACCGTTCATAATTTAATGATTATAGATCTTCAGTCGGAAATCATTGGGGGGGGGGGGGGGGGGAAGGGGGGAGCGATCACCCCATCGCCCCCATCGCCCAGCTCTGTTGTTTCCCTGAAACAAAACACGACCAGATGACTATTTTTATAATCGTATATAACCGTATTATAGAATGTTTTCATTGTGCCAAGGAACTTTACGTCGTCGGTCGGTCGCATTTTATAACTTCTTTGGAGAGCTATGGTATCTAGGAAACCGTGATGAGGATACTTTGTGAGATGGTCGTTCCAAAGCCAGCCCACTCGTGTGCGAGATTGATTTTCATTCGCGGCCATTTCACGGTTTATGCCTCGTATGCGCCCCCTGCCCCCCCCCCCTGCCCCCCCCCCGCTGCCCCCCACGTCGCCGTTTAAACGACTCATTGTCGGCGGGGATTGTGCCGCGTTGATATATCGCCGTCGTTTCAAGGGAATGACAACTATCGCTCTTCCAGGAGTCGAACTGGAGACTTTTCGCGCCGAGGGAATCTCATCAGTTTACGATAAATTGTTGTGAATATTTAGGAAATATATGCGAACAAAACTATTTTTTTTTTTTTTAATAATCGAAAATACAGATACATGTCTCTGTGATCTCAACTGATAGGACATAAGGTTGATTCATTAAATCCAATGTGGTTTTCAAGTAAATGACGGCGACACGGAAGTCTTCTGTGTGACAGTTTATCTCGATTAGCATCGTTGCCAAAATATGAGACGTGAAGCCCAAATATCACCATCATTCTGTTTGATATCCATCTTGGCGGCAACAGAGGTCAATCTTCTTCGAAGCTGCCATTAGATTAGATTAGACATAAGACCCAACACAACTCACTGGTAATTCTAGCATTAGGAAATTTAAATTGTTTGTTTAAAGTAATTAATTCAACCTATACGTTAATTTGTAATTAATACCTACCAAACATAACCAACATTATGTAAACAAGAACCACATAATTATGCGTTTCGAAACCATTTCACAGAAGGCTAAAATTAATCGTTTGTCTCTACATTTAAGTAAATAAATGAACGCAAACGCAAATGTTGACAACTGGCAATTCGTACACGCCGCTTAATAATTGTGTTTATTAACAAATCACTTAACGAAATGACAACCAAAGCAGGGCAAGGCAAGGCAAGGCAAGGCAAGGCGTAGAGTAATTAATTAAACGATACAGCTTTGTCTTTGTTTGTATGTCGTGTCAGTTTATCATGAGAGTGTCCGTTCGAAGAGTGTTTCGTGTCGGTTGAGGGGTGAGAAGGGGGGGGAAGGAGGGGGGGGGGTGTCGTAAACAATGCAATCACAGTCACAATCACGCGAGCCGAAACCACGCCCATACTAATGCGACCCCGTCGATTACAATTACGGCGCCGACGACGGGTAAAGGTGGTTTGATTTTATTGAGGTTGTGAATTTGATGAGGTAGGTGGTAAAAGGTGGCTGGCGTGAGTGAGAAGTGAGTTGGGGAGGGGGGGGGGGGGGAGGGGAGGAAGGGGAAGCTACCTGAGGTAGAAGGGTTGACGATAATTAACTTTTACGAGCTAAGCAGGGGTGGGAGGGAATTTTGTGAAATGTCTACATGTTTGAAGTAGTATTTTAAACAATTATAACAGGCATTATCAATGTTTAATACTCATCTCGTTACACAAATATCCGGTAATTTTATCTATATTTTAATTAGTTTTTAACCGGCAAAAATAATTGTTGAATTTGATTTGAAATTGTGGTTTGATAGCGATTTCCAGATTAGTACCGAATAAAATAATACATTGATACAGTCGGTGAATTGATGAAAATAAACTATGCAATAAGCTATTTATTTTATCGAAATTAATTTTAAAATATACTTGTTCTTAAATCATAAAAACGCGTCTAATACACGGTGTTCTTTATTTTAAAGAAAGTTCAACTCGTGAAACATTATTTTTGACTCGAAACGTAATTAATAAGACGAATGGTTATATTGTTCAGAATTATTATATTTTCCTTCGTAAATATTTACTGAAACTATTTGATTATTCCACATCAGAGATAATAACCTTAACCATCCCGATAGCGTCACTAAACTGCCCTTAATTACACTTGAAGACAAGGTTGGGGTAAATGTAAGATAAAGATTTACTAAAAAAAAATAGTAAGAAAGTTTGAATGTGACCCACCGAAAATATTCTTCGTTTAATTTGGTCAACCCTAACGCGATAACATGCAAAGGGTCTCTAATAAGAAAAAAGACGTCCACACTAATTGGAAGCGCAATTAAAATCCGAACAAATCATCGAGGCGGGTTGCTTCCGAACGAAACGTTGTGTGTTGTGAATGTGTGCTCAGTGCTTAAGGGATTTAATTCTGTCTTTTTCGTCGCATCGTAGACCTACAAGCAGATTAACTTTAAGGCGGACATGAAATGAGTTCGCTCCTGAGGAGATACGCAAGTTATGACTAAGGGGGGGGGGATGGGGGGGGGGCTTGTATCGATTACAGCGTTTTGAGTTACATACAGAAATACAGAACGCAGTTGATAGAAAAAGTGGCTCGGCGATAGTGGCCATGGACTCTTAGATGAAAGGTTTTTGTTTCGATTCCTCCCCGTCGTTTAAAGCATTTGGTGTTTGACGTTGTCGTTTCTGAACATGTGGGCTAAAATGTTGCATAGTAACTAAGGATGTACAAATTAAGGATCCGTTATGTATAAATTTAAAAAGAACATTATCACACAATAATTTGAAACAATAATTACAATTATAACGTTTTACGAATTTTTCAAATTTTAGTAACCGCATTTCCGTTACTTTTTTAAATTATTTTCCAACTATTTAATAAAAAAATATACACTTATTGAAACCTTTATTTATATTTTAACTACAACCGTGCAAAATTTCAGATGTTTCAAATTCTTCGTGATGATGATGATGATGATATTTGGGGTTTCACGTCCCTATTTTTTGCAACGAGGCTATAATCGAGACGATGACATGGTCATTATGAGGATACAAAAACGACACATGACATCCAGGACAGGAATCGAACCTGGAACGCAGTGACCGCGGTTTACTAGACCAACGCCTAATCGACCTCGGCCAACTGCGCCGGCTCCCATAATTCCTGAAAGCAGAAATTACTTACACCTAAATGCCAAAACTATCATGTGAAATTTGAATGTACAAAAAGTGTTTCCACAGTTTGTAAGTGCCGTGTTGAAAGTGACCTCCTACGCCCACTGTGACCTTATGAATGGAATCTATCTACTGTGACTGTAACTACTTTGACAATTCAGTTATTCACAGCTAGTAGTCACGAAAAATGTCAATTAGCGGTCACTCTTTCCACAAGTCTCATTTAAATATTTGACAGGTGTTATGGATTGTTAGGGCTACATTTACCGCCAGTCTACTTTCATGTGGTAGACTTTATACTTAATAATAATTTTTGTACATAGATTGATGTGTAAAAGTACTTTCACATTTACTTTTTTACTTACAAAAAATAAATACTCGATAAATATTAAGAAATTGGTATGTGAGTGGTCTCTTTTTGTGAGCTCGAGCAGCAAAGCCACACTTGTTCGATATCTTTATAGATTCATAAAGTTCAGTTACTCATTCTGCTTAAGGTTTCGACCAACATCGCGTATAACCGTCTTTATAATAACAATACTTAATAGTTAAACATTCTTATAGACTATGCTATATATCTATTATTCTAAAAATTGTACTTATATATGTTGGACCCTTGTAGTCACCCAATGGGCAGCAGGAAAGTATATTCATTTTTCTTTCAATCTTAATATAAGTATAAATCCAGATGATTAAATCTAATCTTAATCCGTTCACTTCTAACATTCTTCAGAACAATGTGTAATTATGTTATTTCTTGCGTTTGTATTTAGAAATGTCTTAGATTAACTGTTTAATTATTAGCGTACCAACAAAACATTGAGCATTACGGAGAAGTATTCGTAAGCACAAACGTTCTACACTGAAAAATATAATTTCCTCAGGAAAAATTATACGATGAGAACGAATAGTCTGCAATTCTTTACGCTTACCTCTGACGTCTCGTGCAAACGATTAGTCAGAGCGGGATGGCCTCGTGTGTTTACTCAAGATATTAAAACGCTAAGACGCTCCTACTCCAAGACTTGTGTACACGTCAGAAGTATTAAACCATCTCACAAATTAATTGCTATTTCTCTTGTTATGCAGAATAAAGATTCTGGCTAATGGAAACGTGCGATCTTGAAGGATTAGCTGAAGATTAATCTAAGTGATTGCTCTCTGCTCTCTACTTACAACAAACAAGGAGTCTTAAGTTGCCTACTTATCCTATTCTTAGACACAAATTTTGTTAAGTAACAACGAATTATATTTATAAAACACTGGGTATTTTAGGAAACAATACATACTTTATATTATATTTTTCGGTCATACTGAAATACGTACTTAGTTTTATATCTTTTAGAAAGCTGATCAGTTTGGAATGCAATTTCAAATAGACTGAACACACTAAGCAAAATTATTAAGCGATTCAGCTGAATTCTGAAACAAGACAGACGAATTAGATTTGAAGTGAAAATATATTTATACAAAAAATATGATTCAATTTATATTTACCAATTAAAGCTGCTGTCAAAATACCGGAGCTTATTTTGTCCAGTGAAGATAATTAAATTGCTTTGAAAAAACGTGATGTGCAATCAGGAAGAACTACAGAACTGGGAAAAAGGAATTGTTTAAGGGGGAGGGGGGGGGGGGGGGGGGGGAGGGATTAATAATTTCATTTGCAAAGCCTTCATGTACGCTAAACCGAACACATCTGTACCACGGTGGATTATATAAAACTTGAATGTGCAGTTTTTTACCGCATTGATGGTAATGGCGAGAGACTTTGATACGGTCGCACTCAAAGCTCTGTACTTTAATGAACCCAAGCAGGTCGGTGTGCTCAACTGAAAATCAATAATTGCAAACGAATGGGTAACGAATATGAAAAGAATATCGAGTTATAAAAACCTGGCTCATTTTATAAAAGGATGTAATTTTGTTATTCGTCTGCATGTTAATTTTAAACTAACATCCATTTTGCTTCCTTTAACAAAAATGGTTTGATAATTATATTCAATGAAGAAGAGGATGTGCGTAACTATTTTACAAGCGTATTACGTTTTATCATATCTGTTAGTGTTACAGTTCATTTTATTTTTCTTTGGTGCGAAAGTAAATTTATTCTCTCTGATGTAAATGAGCTTCATTATGAAATATGAAAGAAATTTGTTAAAAAATAATTTTAAAAATATACGCACACTAATTTCAGTTTCGCTGCTCCAAGTATTTAATTGCTTTTTTGAACGTCGAAGTGCATCAACACTGGTGTAGGACAGAAGTTGGATTGGACACCAATTCCTTGGGGTGTGTGGTTAAACCCTCTTAAACAATTTATTTTGAGAGTTGGGTAGATGGCGACCATGTAGTTGTCTCTGTTCGGCGGGTCCAAGAAATAATCCATAAGTGGCAAATAACAATTCAATATAATACTTTAAATACGCAAATAGCCAATACATTATCCTGTATTCACTAACAGATACCGTTTAACCGTAAGTTTCATACTGTTTATTCGAACTTTGCAAGGAATTATTCCTAGCATTCATAACATAACCTAACTCTTGCTCGTAGAAAACGTGTTCGTGTTACCAACATTGACTCAACTAACTTCAGTAATTTACATCTGTGAAACTCGCGCTTCGTCGCCCCGATACCCGCGAACAGTATTGTGTTGCACAGCGCTCACTCTACGACACAGTGCCGCGACCTAAGCCTACTGTAACGTGAAGCTCGCTTCTCAGAACATAGGCGTGCCTTTACCATTGTCACCAACCTAAAACAGTTCGATCTTCTACTCACGCTAGTACGCTAACTCTTCATTAACTAATTCCATAATGCCTGCAAATAAACAAGCAAAGAAGAACGGAGAGATTGACCTAGGCTTAATGGAAATTCAAAGTAGAATGTCTTCCTTTGAAAATAAAATCAAGGAATCGCTAGATGGCTTTCAAATCCAGTTAAGCCAGCAGCAAGATCCAACCGTAAAGATCGATCTTCAACAAAAATTCAATGAGTTAGAAACTTTCGTGAAGGAAAATGTCAAGCAAATGAAAACTGAAGTTAGATTGGCGTTGGAGAAATTAACGCAGCACGAAGAAAAACTAGACAATCTTGAGCAATACAGCCGACGCAATTGTCTGCTGGTCCACGGATTGGAAGAAAGGCCCAATGAAGACCCATATGAAGTTACGATTCACCTCCTAAACTCCGATCTGGGAATGAACGTCTCGATTCATGACATAGATCGTTGCCATCGCTTAGGCTCCCCAAGCGGTATGAATTCGAGAAAAAGACCTATCATCATCAAGTTCATCGCGTACCATACGCGCGAGACCGTCTGGAAGAGGAAAAGAGCCTTGAGGGAGAAGAAACTACTGATCACCGAGTCACTAACGCGTTCCAGATACGAGCTCCTGTGTAACGTCCAAAAGATCATCGGCCCACGCAACTGCTGGACTCAGGACGGCAATATTATTGCAATCCATAATCAGCGAAGAGTTAGGATTAATTCTAAAACGGACATAGAATTACTGCACGCACGTGATTAGCAGTAAGCTAACATTTCCTAGGCCTTGTACTGTGCGGTACTTGGTGGATCGCTGGCTTGTTGTCAACAGGTCAACAGGTTGGTGACTTGCTGAGTGTTTCATAGTGCCGGGTCTACTAACTAAACTTTCTAGGTTCCTGCCGAGTTTTTCGTATTATATTTACATATAGGCCTAGGCCTAACGTACTTATTTGGTACACAAATACAGTACTACCCTCCTATCGGTATATGTTCCTTACCCACACGGGCACCTAATTAAGATTTCTTATATCAAACTGTATTTATAATAAATTTGCCAACACGCATACATTTGTACACATATGGCAAGTGAAACTGTCTTGGCAAATTTTAAAATCAACTGCAACACTGACTATGTTGATTTGAATAGAAGCTATAACTGTAATTTTATATTTGATGAGAGGAAACAAACTATAATATGCCCAACTGCAAATGATATTAAGGTAGCATATGAAAGGTGCGATGGCATAAAAATTTTCCATCTAAACATTCGGGGAATTAACTGCCACTTTGACGAGCTACTAATACTTCTACAGGATAGTAGCGTTTCATTTGATCTGATCATCCTTACCGAAACTCATTTAAAACACGATTCATGCCAATATGTCATTGATGGGTATTCCACATTTAACTTTACTAATAAATTAACAACTTTTGACGGTTTAACGATACTTGTCAAGGACGAAACCTTCGATTCACTTAAAATATCGAGAATTAACTCATTTACTCAAGCTAACGTTGTCAAAATTACTGCATTAATAGATAAAGAAATATACTCAGTTATGGCTATCTACAGATCTCCTGCAGGGGATGTGAAGACTTTTATTACTGAATTATTATCAGAAATTAAAGTAGTGACAAAAGGAAACAAAATACTAATAGGTGACATTAACATTAACACCATGGACAACTCTCAATTATCCAACGACTACCTAAATAACTTAAATGCTCACGGCTTTCACTCACTTATTAACGAACCAACTAGAATCTCAAAATCATCTTCTACCTGCATTGATCATGCTTTTATCAATTCTACTAATAATAAATTTAAATTTAAAGGTGCAATACTACAAACGAACATTACAGATCATTACGCCATATGTGTTGCACTAAGTACGAGTACAGAGAATGATGACAAAATAACGTCCGACATAAATCCAACTTCGTCCAGCAAAATAATTAAAGTAGTAAACCACGTAGACTTAGATCTGTTGAGACAAAAACTTGAAGTAGAAAAGTGGGCATTAGTTCTCCAAGAAATCAATCCTAGTAAAGCTGCAGAATCTCTTGTGAAATCTCTTCAAACTTACATTGCAGATGTCACTACCACAAGAAAAATAAAATCGAGAAATCACTTTAAACTTAAACCGTGGATCACATTAGGTATCATTCGTTCAATAAGAAAACGTGACAGTCTGCACAAAAAACTCTCCAAATACCCTAATAACACTGAGCTGAAAGATTACTATAAAAAATACAGAAATAACCTTAATCTACTTATTAAACAAACAAAAAATCAATATTACCGAGATAAAATATTAGAAGCTCAAGGAGACAGTAAAAAAATATGGGACATAATCAAAGAAATTTCAAACAAAAACACAAGACATTCGGAAATAACGAAAATAACAAGTATTTCTACAGGGATTTTGACAGATAACCCACAAGAAATCACTGACACTTTTGTCAACTACTTTAGTGATATAGGAGAAAAAATGGCTAATAATATAGAGAGAGTTATAGATAATGACCCCACTGATCATGAAATGGAAACAGCTGATAACATCTTTCATCCAAATTCTATATTTCTAGAACCAGTCACTACACATGAAATTTTAGATCACATTAAAACAATGAAACCATACACGGCTACTGGTCCTGATCTTATAAGTACTCGCACTATTAAAACCATTATGGATCTCATAGCCCTACCCTTACAACACATTATAAACCAAAGCTTTGTTACGGGAATCTACCCTGATGTTTTCAAAATTGCTCAAATTAAACCAATATATAAAAAGGGAAATAAAACTCTAACCAGTAACTACAGACCTATCTCTCTTCTATCTAATTTCTCAAAAATACATGAAAAATGCATTAAACATAGGCTTTATAATTACCTAGAATCAAATAAATTAATTTCACCTAATCAATTCGGGTTCCGGGCGAACAGAAGCACTGATGATGCAATACTTACCCTGACTACGGAAATTCATACCATAATTGACAACAATGAAAAAGCGATCGCAGTTTTCTTAGACTTATCGAAAGCCTTTGACACTGTCTCTCACCTTATTTTGTTTAAAAAGCTTGACAAACTGGGAATAAGAGGGACTCCCTTAGAACTAATTAAAAGTTACCTTTATAATAGACCTCAAATGGTAAAAATACAAAACACGGTCAGTAAAAATCGTATTATAAAATACGGTGTACCACAAGGGACTGTTTTAGGACCACTTCTCTTTCTAGTGTTTATTAATAGTCTCTGTTCACTAAAGGCAGGATGCAAAATTATTACATTTGCAGATGATACAGTCTTAATTTTCTCCTCTAAAACCTGGAATGATGTTCATAAATTAGCAGAAAATGGGTTAAAGGAAGTCAATAAATGGCTAATGATCAATTTACTAACACTAAATAAGGAAAAAACTACATACATCACATTTTCCCCCAGAAAAAATACACAACCAATTATATCTACATTACAAATCCACGCTCATAATTGCAACCCCACCAGCACAAATTGTGATTGTCCCTCGCTATTAAAAACCAACTCTACGACGTACCTTGGACTAATTGTTGATCAACATCTGAAATGGGATTCCCATATTCAGTCACTAATTAAAAAACTACGATTTTCCATGATAAACTTCTACAATCTACGAAATATTTTATCTTCTTCTAATCTAAAGCTAGTCTACTATGCAACAGTGCAGTCTATTATTCAGTACGCAATCATTAATTGGGGGGGTGCTTATGACAACCACATAAAACCTTTAAAGACAATACAAAATATGATCTTAAAAATAATGCTCAAGAAAGAAATGCGGTATCCCACTGAAAACGTTTATGAATGTGCAGGTGTTTACCAAATACGTAAACTATATGCTCTGTCTCTATGTAAATATGCTCACTTTAATAAACTACACTTTCTACCCCATAACCCCACCATTAACTACAACATTAAAACACGTTACAAAACCAGCAACAAAATATTTCAAAGCAGAATCAACAAAGGCATTACTCAGCGACATGCAATGATCATAGGTATAAAGATGTACAACCAAATTCCTGTAGCAATTCGTAAACTCAAATCAAAAGATACGTTCAATATTCATCTAAAAAAGTGGCTCCACAAATTTCCCATCAAAGACATTAACGATACCGTCAATGGCTTCAAGTGATGAATCTTGAGTCCTGTTCACTAAAAGACTCATATTTATATTTTGTTCTCCTCTTTTCATAGTAGTGTTAGTTATAGTCTTATGTGTTTGTAATAACATTAGTTTTGTGTAAAACTTATTATGTTCCTTCTCATTAAAATGTGGGCTTGTAGGCCTAGTCCAAGTTTAATTATAATTATACTTAGTCCTATCATATCAAATACACCTGTTAAAGTCTATTATAATAAGAACGTATGCCCCGCCTCAAGATTAATCTTACAGGGGCATACAAATATTGAAATTGTATTATGTATGTATGTATGACTAACTTGAAAAATAAAACTTAACTAACTAACTAACTTAACAATTGTTCTGTGTTACATCTCCCGCTATTGTCACTTCCCAGACTTAGAATAATACAAGCTATTAATATTTTCTTCTAAGCTAAGAAATACCGAAAATATTTCAGCTCGAACAGGCAAAGGTTGAAACAGGTGACACGAATGGCTAAAGGACTTCTAACTACGCAAATCAATATGAAGCAGTCAATATGCAGATCGAGGAAACTTGAAAGAGAAAGATTCTGAACGAATGGGGCAAAGACAGGGGTATACAAATGTTGTTAGCACCAAGTGTAGTAAAGACTTTTCCTGGTTAGATGGGTGAGGACTGAGGTTTAAGGTCGAATAATGTGTGACAGTTGAAGAACCAGACCTACTGATGCTAAAACTGAAGGTGTAATTTTGTATTCTGGTCGTAAGCATGTGATTAAAGACACTAATTTTTATTCGACACAAGAGCAATTACTGATATTTTAATACAAATAATATAAAACATACTCTTTTATTTTTAATTTCTGCATTTAAAAAAAAAAAACGTTCGCCAATGGGGTCTGGCGACGGTATTTGTGCACCCCTGGCCGCAAAGAAGTATTGAGGAAACGAGACATGTCTAGGGGTATATTATTATTATTATTATTTAATATGTTTCATCCACACATAGAGGTTCGTAACAAACACAATTTACATCACTTAAAAGACAAAACACAAACCAACAACCAATAAAACAACAAACTACCACGTAATTAACTAATGATATACTATTTCATGAGTTGTACCTGGCGTTACGTATTTTCGGTATGACTAACCTAGACTAGATAACATCTTGAAACTGTTTTAAATACAGACCAGGACACGATTCATCGTTCAACTAAAACCTCACATTTATTGTGCGATGTAGCAGTTTTGCGACGACAGAGAGAATACCTCGGTAGCTGTAACATGTTGTTGGTGACCTCACGATAACATAGCGAGCCAATTACGTTTAACGGGCTCACTTTAATAACCGATTTTGTTAACACCGCTAATTTATCAAGCCAGTGAAGCAGATGCACGCGGTATTGTCCCGTATATCTCGAGCCAACTGTGTTCGAATTACTGGTTGCTATGCTCAACAACGCTGTGGTAGAATACTGTGTACACGACTATACCACTAGCCTTAATATTTATATATTTTTTTCGCACATTTTTTCTTTGTGTTCTTTGTTATTTAAATACTTTTATGTATATTGCATTTACACTTGATTTGATTTTATTTCATTTCTCAATTATTTTTTCTTGTTCTTGATTTTTTTTTCTATAATACAGTAGTTGGTTTTGTTTTGCTGTTATTGTTATTTATGGTTTCATTATTATTGATTGTTTGTATAGCCTAGTTTTCTTTAAGGTTCTCCTTTGTAAATCAGTTTTTTATAACTGAATAGGATAGACATTAAAGCAATAAATAAATAAAACAACAAGTGTCTTATATTCTGGTTGGCCGTCTGGACCCAGGGTAGAATATACCCAGAGTGACTCTGCCAGTCGTAAGAGGCGACAAAGGAGACCCCCTCCACTGTACCACTTAAAGATTTCTCCTTCCATTTGGCCCTGCCCTCCCTTGCTGGACTCTCCTTATGGCGACCTCCTGGATGGATAATGGAGATGATTTGGAAGACGCCATATTATGACCTAAGGATGTCGAAAACACCAAATAATTAAATAAAATCAAATTTCTATTCTGGTTTCAATCAATTTAGAAATAAATATGCATGATAAACCACAATAAAGAGCCATATTGGACAAGTGCTGAAAATTGTTTGGTAAATAATTATTGATTTCTATTCTACACGTAATTTATGTATGATAGCATCTGTACAAAGCCATATTAGTAACATTGGTTTGCGTTTTCTTAGCGCATTGATATTGCATATGCACCATCAATATGTGTTTTGACATTGAGAAGTACATTAAATTATCAAATTAATTTTAGATTACAAAGCGTTGAAGCAAATTTAATTGATGGGGTTATAAAATAGAGAGTGGTGCGTCTATGCCGTCATCCCTGCTCAATTATGTGGTGTATTCAATTACAGTCGCATTGTATTACTTTGTATTCACTTGAAATGGATACACCTTTAAACATTAAATTATGAAAAAAATAATTGCTTGGAAAATTTATTTATGTAATAAAAAAAAATTTTTTACCTTGAATTTAACTTGATCAATGTTCATTCCATAACGAAAACATTTCATTTATTTTAATTGAAAGAAATTCTTAGAATTCTCAAAAATCAAATGCGAATAACAATAGAGGATACAAAGAAAACTATGAATACTCCAACAGCATTCTACAGCGCCGGTTTACAGGAATGTTTGAACACCGTCGTTATACTCAATAAAAAATAAATTCACCTTATATATAGTGGATTATTGACGCCGCTTTTTACGTTCGGTCACCTGACGCTTCACTAATTCAGATCTGTATTGGATCTTGAATGAAAGAGATTCACGCAAATATATAACTGAACCTCGCAGTTCACTTTGTATCACTCCATGACACCAAATAGGTCTTCTGTCAATATCTAGACGTTATATTTCCATCTCGGTTCGTCCAGGCGTTGGTTATTACGAAACCGAGAAACTATTAATAGCAAGTTAGTAGAATTTGTATTCCTTGTTTAGTTCAATTTAAATTTTAGTTTATATATTGTATCACTTCGTGAAACTAACGACAAAATGCTCATTACTATTCAAATTAACGTAATTGAAGAGACAAAAATAGCACAAACGTATTTAAATTTAATACAGAGATATAATAAAATGAATGCAAAGACAAAATGCTGTACAAAGTTACTTTACCTTTTAAGGCCACAATTTGTTTTTAACTATAATCTTTCCCAAGAATGATAAAACACAAATGAAGAAACCACAGCAACTAATATAAGCATTTTCAAAAACCTAAATAAAACAAACATCATAATATAAAAATCACTGATAGAAGGAAAATTCAATGTGGCAGTGATTGCAGTTGCTATGGTGATTGGTTTGTTTGTTTTTTTTGGAAATGATTTGAGTTGATTTTTTTATTTGGTTTTTATCGTAAAATATTTTCATCTACCAGATTTTTCGAGGAACAAAATTTAAATTATCATAATATCATTAGTTGACCGATGAATTGAAAATGGATGGATGAAAATGGACCAGACAGTCCCACCCACAAGTACAGATGTTCCTATAATACGTTTCAGAGATTTCAGAGACACGGGGTGATCTAGCTTCGAACAAATGAAAAGAGGAGCGGAGACGAAATAAGATAGATTGATGTCTTCATTTAGGTTAGAGGGTATTAATACATGTTAGGTCTTGTATTTTTTACGTCCAACAATCCTTACAATGTAACGCATCCAATAAAAGTAGTTAACTACAAAGAAACCACACACATTATATCCCATTAATCTACCATTGTTGTTTTCAACGGGGATAGGTAGTCTTGCTATTTAAATCGCACAAAATTAACTTGTTCAAGGCGCAACAGGCGATATAGACACATTCGTTAATAACGAACATTTGGCTTAACCGGATTTAAAACCATTTGAACTGTTTAAACCGTGTTGTTATTTTGGAAACATTTTAATGGATTAATTATATAATTTTTTCCCGATGAAAACCGTAATAATTGCAATATTTAAAATTTTGCCCATCTGGTTTTCAGTTCTTAAAAATTACAAGTCAATTAGTTGCTACTTTGTTAATTGTTCTTAAAATATAACTAAAAACTTTGGATTTGGTGAGGTTTCGATAATCGAGACTCACCTTTCCCCTAAGCACGAAAAACTAGTCAGCACATCATCACACAAGGGGTGGTGAGGGGAGAGGAGGGGAGAAAAGATTAGAGATAGGATTAGTAACGTTGGCAATGAATAATACATCGTGCTTAGCTGTCGTGTTGTGAATATCTCTCTCGACAAGTCGTTACATGTTCTCCCCTCCAGCGATGAAGCAGGGCGGTGTAACTCGGACCTTCTATACCGGTAAAAGTTTGCGATACTCCGACGGAAGCATTTCCACAATAATTACACCGCCTCGAGCATATCCGCAGAGGAGACCCAATCATTTTTCAATATCCTGAAAATTTGATATTCGCCCGTGTTTTTTAGGGGAGACGAGATATTAAGGGATGCGAAATTGGGTGGAGAATTTTTCGAGGTACTGAACATGGAAAACATGGGGTGGGGAGTTTTAACTGGACTTTCTTAAAGTAAACTTTAACTCAAATATGGGATAACGTTCCTTCATGAAATTAGGTTCGGGCATATGAGCCAAAACGCTGCGTAGTCTGGAAGCTAACAGGTACAAATACGCTAATCAAGATGATAAAATAGTTTGTTTTGAGGGCTGTAGTAAGTTGATAGTTTTGTAAGTGGTATTTTTTTACTTTGATAAACCATGAAATTTATTTTAAAGAAAATCTTTAAACTTTAAAAAACTAAAAATACCTGACAATATTTTAGATACAACACATACTTTTTTAGGTCCTTGTGCGATATGTTTTATATCTTACTGCGAAGATAATGAATGATAATGAATGACGGGTAAATGTGGTCTGTACCGCACCAATAAAACTGACAATCTAAAACAGCTGTCGGATAGACTTCAATATACTTTATAAAGCGGAAACTATATTGATTTATTATTACATTTACTTTGGATTAAATCAGAGCAATTGAGACGACATTGAAATTATGTAATTTCATCTTACATCCCTCTTTGAATATTGTATCTGTGGAAACCTTTAAACATTCCAAATCTTTTGGTTTTTAAATGTCTTCCTATGATAAGAAGAGAATGTGTTAAAACATTACAAACATATTATCATTTCTATTCTTACTATTTTAATTAAAAGTACCGTTTAGGTTCCATTCGTGTGAATATCACATCAGATATTCCAGAATAGTTCCACATCATTTTACCCTCATAAATCCCAAGCGTGTAATACTACTCTCATCTCCCCTTAACGCGACGCAAAAACGCAACCGTACAATAACGTAACATAACTTAACCTGGGCTGTGAGAATAAACACGTGTCGACCGGAGGATCTTTTCATTGCGTTCCATTGTGCTGACATTTAAGCCGCTGACGCTCGGCAAGAAATTGCTTCCATTATCCAGGAGGAGAGAGAAGAGCTGGAGGGGAGAAATATATGACATACATGACTGGGAAATGATCCTGAATGCAATTGTTCACCACGTACTGTGTAACGCGCGATCCGTTAAGCTTGAACGCGACGAACTATTGGACGTACGTTCGGAAACGGTCGTGATTTCACGAAGGTAATCGAAGGAGTTACTTGATGGCGTACTTGAACGTCTATACTGTACGACGTTAGGGATGGCCAAAATTAGGTACGTAAAATGATCTTGTTTGTAACCTGGGAGGAAATTACTGTCAATCTGTGGGCCACATTGGTTTATTAATAATAATTAGATAAATAGATTGCTTTACTTTTTATAATATTAGAAACACAAGTACAACGTTTGAAGCCCTTTGTACCTCAGTCTTAACTGAGCTTCCCGAAGAATCCCATCGCAATAAGGGCGAAATGTTGTATTATTCCACCTTTTTAACACGGTTGTACCTGGAAAACCTTGATAGCATAGTTGACTCCGGCCGTGAATGCTGCCGAAATAGATTTGATAAAACGTTTAAAATATTTTCATCCTTAGCCTACAGTTATTTTATTGGAGGCCAATTAAAGAAAATACAATTATATCGTTTTCAAAATGGCAACCGCAATGATTACAATATTTTAACTTTTGTTGATCCAATAATTTCAATGAAACTTAATTTTTGTTGGTAGGTAACTTAATATTTAAATGTTTCATATTACAATAATTATGATTAATTTTGACATTATTTTGTAGCGTACTTAAGACCATACTAAACACCTTTGCCTTTGCCCGGTTGTAACAGTCTAGACTAACCCATCCCTACATCCGGCCCGAATGATCACTTTGACCATCCCTGTATACCCACGGAACGGCACCTCCACCAAACCCCCTCAGTGTGGAACTTAAAAGAATTTATATTCCCCGCCCGCTATCGTGCGTCGAGAGTCGAGACCCGCTCTGATCTTCTCCTTTACGGTAATTGGAGAAGATCTGGCATGGCGATATCACCCCGTAGTCGTCGACGACGCCGCGACGCTAAACGCTAATGCCGACGGACAGGACGACACAATGGGATTTTTGTTTTCGAAAGCAAAACGTCTGAAACAGTATTAATGTAAAGTTTGGGAATTACTAAGCGTATATACATATATTTTGCCAAAAGGAATGCAGGACAAACTTTGTGACAAAGTGACGTGACCTTTTGAAGAATATATAAAATGGTTGACTCTTTGAAAGAAAATGGTGGAAATCAAATTTTATGTTAAAGAAGAAAGCTGTATAGAAATATTAGGACGTTTATACCGAACTTATGGCGGGGATATATAACAAGTATGTGTTCCGAAACAACCTTACAGATTCTCTAGGCAAGTGGTTCGTGTACGAACAGCGAGCCCCAATTTACAAACCGTGGTTATCGCGCACCTTCCAAGTTGTGGATGGATGTAAAATGGTATCTTTCATATTCGTGTATCATCCACTTATCGTTTTGATTAGCATATCCTTCAATATAAACGTAATTGGCAAATATTATAATAATTAAAGACAAATTACTTTTTTATAGGGTTTCATGTGGTTTATTCAACAAAGGTAAAGATTTCTTACGCTGACGTTATTTGATTAACTAAGGCATCCTTTGTTGTGCGTAATACTATCAAACCATGTTTATTTGTACATTGTGGCAATCACATTACGAATGTTTTCTCACAATTTGTTTTATGAACACTTTTAGTTCAAACCCGTGCGCGTATCACATGCTTTCTGTTTTTTCTTTTTTTCCGATTGGATTTACTACATATGCATAACGATTACGAAAAGAATTCCGACTTCATGAAAACATATTTTTTGTATAAACATTTTTCGCCTAGAATCAAATTCATTTCTTAGATAGCCCGTTAATACTTTTATATAGACGAAATCGTTTAATATTGAAAGTATACAAATGATGGCTTATGGTTTTGACATCCATTTCCATCACGTTCATAACCGAACACATTTAACAGTTTCCGATATTACATACGCGAGCTTGTACATGGTTGCCGCTATGTACTTACAGCGTTGCCGCTATGTACTTACAGCGTTGCCGCTATCGGCTATGTGTATCAAAAGCATGCATGTTTACAAAGCGCTACCGAGTCTAGTCTAGATTAACTTAACAATGTACAAGGAACTTGTTAAAGGTTTGAGCTGATAGAAAACTAGGTGTGCTTGTGCATGTTAATATACTTGAGGTTTACGGTGTCTTGTCTATGCGGTACCAGGAGCGAAGTGCACGGAATGGTTATTATTCACATTTGGAGATGTGTTGATTTTAATTAAGAAGGAAAAATTTATTTTTAAATCATCATTTAAACGTTAGAAGTATACAGGTGAAGGTTTACAAAGAACAACATTACATTGAATACTTGATTGTGAAATTATATGTTAAGGATGCATATTTATTGCCAGACGAATGGGTTAAATTATTTTTATTTCACTTTTCAGAAGAGTCAGCTCCAATATAAATGTTTAACATATCTTTTTGTACGTTTATGTATTTTGTTATACGTTTTATAAATAATGTATTAAATGTTTTATTTTTAGAAACTAGTACGAAATCTGTCCAACGATTTTAAACTAAAATACAATCTTCACTTTCATCATAGCAATTCGGTGTAGATTGTTCAAGGCAAGACAAGTGGTAGGAAAAATCGTTAGGTAGACAACGATGTTTACTGGTCCACAATATTTTTTTAACGAATACACAGAAATGTAAGGACTGTCAGAATATAAAAAGGAATTAAGAACTGTTTCAAGTCAACCCATGAAGTGATAATACCACATAAATAACCAGTCCGGATAGGAGTATACAAGAAAGCGATTTATTTCCACTTTGATTTATATAAGGACATCGAACTACGATAATTTATTGACTACGACAATATCGTTTTAATTATGACAAAAATAATTAAGAACCTATCAACGTAATAACATAGTTTCTTATATTTGGCTTACTTTGATCTCCTAATCAAATGATGTATAGTGTGTGCTGCGTTGTAGGCATTCCATTGACGGTGGCGCCTTTCAGCTGAGCCATTCAAGCGGAGCCAGTCGGAACTAGGATTGCAACGCTTCTTGAGTGATTATTCAGAAGGGCAAAGGCCAAAGGGATAGTACTAGAGAGAGAAAGAGAGAGAGAGAGAGAGAGAAAGAGAGAGCGAGCATTCGATTAATTGAACACAGCTCAGTGCTCATTCCGTAGAAACTATTGCTAAAGATAGCTACGGAAAAATAACATAGATGAGAAGTCTAGAGATAAGAATGAGAAGGAGTGAGCTATCAGATAACGGGAAGGCTTCTCATTGGAGGGTAGCATTACTCAGTAAGGGCGGATACAGCTAGCACTATCTAGTGGTAGCGTCTTCAACTATTGGTAACTTCTGGTAACATGAACAATGTTATAAATTTATCTGTTTAATGCCTATCCTGTTAATTTGTAGAACTGATTTAAAATTGAAAGCAATAAATACAACTATTTAATGTAAGGAAAATTACAATCGAGAAGAATCTTGAGAGAATAACAATGCAGACATTACCAAAAATTTGATAGGATTAGAGTTACATGCTTAGTTTTATCACACCGATTAATGTGACTTTGGGAAATGTGACTTCTTCGAAAATCCGCTTGAGGAGCGTAGTGAGCGATATGGTAGATACACTTACAACAACTTGATAACTATAGCTTTGTTCGTTTGTCCTGTGATCACTACTCCAGGAGTACGGTATTACGAAAACCCCGTTTTTCTGTCCTGGAGTAAGTGTGATGGGAGTAGCTGCGACAAGTTCTTTTGTCCAGTGGTAACTTACTACAACTGTGATGGGAGTAAGGTTTTTACACCTGCTTCCCGAGTAGAAGTAGGAGGAACAACTGAAACGATCTCAACTGTGACAACTCTGTTTTTTTGTCCAAGTGGGAGTAACTGTGATTTCTACTCCCATATCCGTTATAATGACATATTTCCGGATTACTCCTGGCGTAAAATACTCCTGTTGAGGCAGGACAAACGAACAAACCTTATTTGTAAATACAGTACCGGTAACTTTTGAATATTGGAAATTTCAGAGCGAGAGAATAGAAGAGTTTTTGTATAGTTACGTTACAAATATAATATGTGTATACAGTTATAACAAAAGGAGTGAGGAACAATGCTGAAAATACAAACTAAACACTGTGTTTAGTAACAAGCAATTAACAAGCTGTGAAAGCCCTCAGCAACCTCCCAAACATTGGATTCGTTTATTCAATAATATCATCATTTACTTTCATTTTTTGTATATTGTTTTTTAACTTTCAAATACTATTTAATTACTTTCAAAGTCCAACAAATTATCAAATCTCGTATTCCGAATACAACTCTAGAAGGTACTACTTCAATCGTTAACTATTTTGTGCCTATCTATTCAATTAAAATAGTTTTCATGGAAATTGAAATTCGTTTTGATTGCATTTATTTGTACATAAAAAAAATTAAATTTTATAAAGACCGTACTGAATTCGCGATGGCTTTACATTCTAATTGTCAAATTCAAGCTTTATTCAATTATTTGCCAGAAGATTTTCGTGTAGCATTTCATGCCCGGCAAGAACAATTCTTTTAAAGTTAGTATTTATTTATCAACTATGCTCTTGTGCTCGTGCGTGTGAAGGAATAATGTACAAACAAAGAAAAAGAAAAACAGAACTCCCTACGGAACTTATGGACAAGAAATAACGCAATTATCATTAATAATTCAAACATTTCTGTAATAAATATCGGATATCGATGCGCTGCTCCGATATCCTCCGAGAGTTTGCAATTTATATCTCCCAGGAGCCTTAGGTGCAAATCTTTCGATTCCTGATTTTGTGATGGGTAGTGTACCTGCCTGCATGCCCGACTGGATAGAGGGGGAGGGGGGTTGGGATTACAGCGCTCCAGCCCTCGGGCTCCAAACGAAGACCCCACAACCTATCTCACATGCGATCTACGAACTTTTCCGATCAATGTTCCGAAGGCTTTTTATCATAGAGTGGAAGGCAGCAAGAGAGACAATGTCTGTTATTACATTGCTCGGTTTCTAACACGGTAGCGAAATACTCTAGGAAAAGCAATTTGGGAGGCGTTGACGGTTTTTTCTTGTGCGGAAATTTAGCTGAATGGCACTATGATGACAAAGGGAAAGTCGTTTTACTCGAGACCTTTTTGCTCATTTAACTAACGTCTAGTTTGTGGTTAAGATTTTTTTCTCACTGGTATATTCTCATATTTATGATGTCTTTCGCGCATCATTAGTGGGTAGGGTCATTATTTGCTTTTCTCTGGTTTCAATCAGTTCATTGCATAACTCATAACTGATGATAGAAATACATCTTTTAAAAATCTTAAAACACTTGTCTTGTGTATTACAACACTCAAATCAATAGAGTCTGGACTATTTTATTGACTATTAGAAATTCACGCTGAAAAATGATTTGTGTAAAAAGTTCGAAACAAACTTAAAACCTAAGCCGTGACAAACAAACAAACCCCGTTATCTTATATCCCCTCACATTTCCTCTCTGCATGATGTTCCAACATTTTCTCATCGATGTGAGGGGAGACCGGATGAAACGTTCTATAAGATGCATATTGAATCCACTTCCCTTTAGAGTTCAAGTCTACCTTGCGCGAGATCCCCGCAAAGTGACCGCGTTGAAGATCGCAACCAATTGTTGCCGAACAACGCGACACCACTTCGTACTAAAAAAAAAAAAAAAAAAAAGAGCGCAAAATAAAAATTTCATCTGTCTATGGGTGGGGGGAGGGGGGGGGGCTATTTTTTTTTTATCTTCTTTCGTCGACGCATTATTAGTGCATTGTAGTGTGTGGTAGATAGTTGACTTGAAATGTAGTCAAAATTAAAATATTTATATAAATGATTAGGTCATAAAAAGTAACATGAAACTGCGACATAATGAGTTAAAATTAATTGTCATAATTGGTGGCGTAGAAACTATTGTAGTTGAATTATTTTTAAACGTTATATTGTCAATTACATCAATAATGAATGCATCGTCACGATTTGCTCTCAATTTGATTAGGGCCGCGTGCATATTTTTACTCCCCCGACTGTAAAGAGGTAATACTCTATAACAATATAGCTGAGCAAGTCCACGCAAATGAAATGCAAATAGGGAGTTTTCCTGTCTCAATATTGACGAAGCCGACTGCCGACTAAGAAGAGATATTCTTTTACGGTTGAATTAATTATAAGTTAATCATGTGAAGTGGATGTTTGTCCAAGTTTCTGTTTTACAATTCACGGGAGACCGTATGTATGAAAATGATGTTATTAATATAAACACATAAATTGGTTCTACTATGAAAATAACAGTAGCTAGGAAACGCTCTGTGTGACGCGTTGATAAGCGAGCACCTATTGAAACCGCTAACTTATTGAGTTACTAACTTTGTTTTATAAGACATAATAACTTTAATCTTTTAAATAACAGCAGTCATTACGATTGTCACTTTGGGACTGAATCAATTTTAATTCTTTGATTTCCAAAATAACCATGAGGATTATATTTGAAAGATCTTTAATCCAGTGTTGAAAGTTCTCACGAAACTAAATGTTGGCCGCTATTTTTATTATTGTGTAGTTTTCTCTAGACATTACTAGTTCTCTAGTGAGACTATCCTAAACGTCGTTAATCGATGAACAAATGATATTTTCTCCCAAAGAAAGAAAGGTGATATTGCGACTAGACAAAGCCACAGGTGAATCGAAAGACCGTGGCACCCCATTGCGTGTCGACAAATGACTGTGTTTGTTGGGAGGGTGGTTGTGGAAGGGGGGGGGGGTTCAGGGGACGTGATTGTGAGCGTTCAGTCAAAGAAAACCTAATAAGCAAGTAGAGATATAGAGCTTGATAAATAGATGATACAGACAGAGTCAAGTGAATTGACTGTGTTCTTTCTTGCAACGGTTATACACGTACTTCAACTAGGAACGTTAACCACCTAGTATTCTTATTTTAATGAGAAAGATGTTATTTCTTATTTTTTCCCGTTATGTAGACATTTTTTATATTCTTATCAGTCAATAAATACACATTAATTTATTTATTCCCGTGTTTTTTTTTTTTTTTTTTTTTTAAATAAGAAATTGGTTTCCTCTTTCGTACATTAATACTGAAATTGATTTACCAAAGGATGATTCGATTTTTAGTATATACTCTATACAATAAACATTATGTAAATGATTTTTAAACACATTTATTTCGGCAATTGCTTCGTCAACTGTTACAATTTTGATTGTCAATGCACGTGATAAAAGCTTCGTTGAAAATGAGGAACATAAATTTCAAGACAAGACACCAGAATATAATACACACTAGACGTTTTTTACCCAATACGCTTTGCGATTTGACTTCTTATAGCGATATAGAGACAATATTTATTGCGTCTAGACTGTGGACATTACTCAGACGAAATTTAGGTTCCAGACAGTTTAAACCACATCTGATTTGGAATGAGTGTATTTAGGTTTCAACGTTACTGGATGAGTAAGACGAACAAAATGATAATATATATTATCTATGTTTAACATTTCAGATTCAGATTGCCTATAATTCAATTTGCCACATTTGATATTGAAAAGATTACATGTAGCAAACTTAGGGTTTCTTCTAGCTGTATTTGTACCTCTATTTTGTATTTTGTTGTTGATAACATTATTATTAATAATAATTAAACAATATAATTATTATTGATAAATGCCGTTTCAGCGATGGTAGGAGATTTCACTTATTTTCTGCATTATTCAGCTGATTGTTAATTTTGATGGTGTTCGAGGCCAACAAGGTTTGTTAAGTCACTTTAAATTAAAGTCCCCTACTGCAAATCAGTTTAGTTACTGAGTGGGTAGACTCTAAATGTGAATGTATTTATTTATTCATATTTTGTTTGAAGTGTTAAGTACATCTGTAATAACAATTTCTATAAAGAATCGATTAGGTAGATAATATTTGGTAGATAACACTTAACGGAAGTTAGACAAGCTGTAATATCTAAATTGGCCATGATCGTTCAGATAATTGCAACTGTCTGACTGTATAAAGCGATACGCGCCAGGTCCACATTCATGATAAACAGTTACTACATTCCTGTTTGTTTTGTGATTGCTGCCCCACAATTAACAAGGTCATAAGTACATAGCACATAGTTCTGGGCAAGCGTTTGTTCTAATTGTTCTAACACTGCACAAATACCACAACGCCAACGCTATATTTACCTAAAACCCTGAATAATCGGGATATGAATTCAGTGATGATAATGCATGGGTTGTACAGAAAACGAAGAAACATTGCTTATCAATTATATAAAATATCGGTTGAGTATTAAATAATCATGATTTGATTATTGGTAATATCTCTACAATCTAATATGTTGGCAATACTTCATAATATACACATTGTTAACGAATATATTAATAGTAGTGTAGAATATTCTTTCTTTCCACGATTTTACATTTGTTAAGGTGTAAGTTTTTTGTCTTATAAAGTGTGGTTTGTATGTATTTTATTCAAGATTTAATACACAATTACACATACGTAGCAAAATATGTAAACAGTACCTGACAGTGTGAGAAAAGAAAACCATCTAACATTAGGGTAAATGAAAGAATAAATTTAGTAATAATGTTTGAAATAAAATGCGTTTGTAATAAACAATGAGCTATAAAAATAAATGTCAGTATTGAAGAATATAAATAATCAAACAGTGCCTAACGTATTGATCACAATGTAATTGATAAATCATATTATATCGTAGTGAACCGACACCTTAGTACTGAGCTATAGTAGTGCGCTCGCGCCAGCACTATATAAAATACACCGTACATACACGATTAAAACTAAAACTACTTTACCGTAACTCGAAAACGATAGAATTCGTCAGTTAAAGTGCTTATTGATGTGTTGCGAAGCTAGCCCTGCGGACAGGCAAACCATGTCGACAACAACCACTACTGCCAAAGTGGATTAGTGGTCGAACTGGACGGAACTTTCCATGTTTTACTCTATACCCGTCATGTATGATTAATTATTATTACAGCGATGCTCTTCCTCCTACCCTTAATCTCTTGTTGCTTTACGTGTAGCCACCCCCCTCCACCCCCCCCCCTTCTTCTACATCACTCTTCTTAAAACAAGTGGCCGCTAATAATGGGGATGGTCCGAGAAGATAATTTATCAGCACTTGCGAAACAATTTTCTAGGCCGGAAAAAAAGAAAGAGAAAAATAAACACACTTGCGGCCGGGCGAAGAGAACATTAAAGGATTGGTGGGTTGGTAGGAATTTTTCCACATTATGAGGTGGCAAATGGACCGGCTAGACTTGAGAGTAATTATTGTTAGGCCTTTATTGGGGTTGTGTCATGTTTTGTAGATGGTTTACTAAATTGAGTTGCTTTTTCTTCACTGCTGTGTAGATCTAGTTCAGTGTTATAGCTTCATTATGCAATAACTTCCTCATCGGTTACACAAGGGTAGTGAACTATTAGACCAAGGGTGATCTAGTTAATCTTACATTACAGTTTATAGGTCTGCTTCATTTATGCAAATATTTATCCTATTTTGCTTTATAACCTCAGCAATGTTCAGTTTTTAAATGCGCTTGTAAATTATTTCGACACTTTAGGAGCTACAACAAATTTGTGCTGATTATTAGCTGAGTCAAATTGATATAAATGGTAAATGTAAGCTTTTGTAAATGTTACATATATTTTGGAATTTTTGTGGATGCATCAGTATGGAGTGATCATGAGCAAAGTCTCGTGGTTCACTCATGGTAAGATTGAAAACAGAGGGGTTCATAGCTTTTGCTGTGGCTTTGGTCTTATTGCAAGAATTAGTTGGTAGTTGAGAAGCAGAAATGATTGATCCGTGACAGTAATAATATCATAAATATAATACCATGGCTCTATCATTGTCGGTTAGGGATCTATATCCGCCGGATGCTGGTTTAAGATGTCATTGTTATCTTTCTAGTCCTCATCTTCTTCATTATTCTTCCTATTTCATCGTTTTGTGTATGAATTCTAAAATCCACTTTAAAAAAAAGAAAGTTTTAAGTCATATTATCTAACACTGTACTAAAAGTAGGAATGTCAGTTTTGAAATTATTCTTACATTTTCAGGGAACATTCTGAGGAGTAACAGGCCAAAAGTTGGAGGTTTTGTCTAATTTTTCAACGTAAAAGACGTGCTTAATTATGCATTTATATATTATTAAACTTTTTTTAACATGCCCTTAAGTTTCTTTCGTGACGGCCGAGTTTCATTTAAAAATGTTGAATTAGGTTCAGTTTATAATTAACTGTATTTTATACTTTCATTTTTTGTCTTGTTTAACTAATTTACAATAGTTGAACACTCTTAACTATACTCTATCAATTTTCAAGATTTTTCAAATTTTCTTCAAGTTTGAAAACTTGTAACAACAGTTTCTATTATATTTGAATGGTAAAAATCGCGTTGGAATTTAGGCTGGTATTTAAAATAGTTTTCTATCCCAGTGCCGACCTCGCTACCTCCTAAGTAATCATATCACGAGCGTTATTAATCTTTGAGCTGATCATGAATAAATGTTTTAGTTAGTAAAAAGAAGCTAATCTTGTAACTGAGTGGGTAGTCAATAAAATATACACATTGCTTTATGTTTTTAAATCATATATCAAACTGGCGTCTTATCGATGAGTTTGTGCAAACATAGAGAAGTATAAATATTATTATTATAAGCTACTACGTGGATGGGTAAGAAATTACCCTTAGACATCGTTTTTTAATTCAACTATTTCAGTCCGTAAACGTTCAAGCATGACAATTATTAGATTTTCCACCAAATTATAATACGATGGCCACCACTTTCCCAAAGTTTTCCCGTGCTACGAGATGAGCTTTTATGCACCTGAGCTTACGCCAATAAAACCACACACAACTTTATTTAATTGTCCCGCAGGTGTGTCAATTGGTGAGCACACCGGTACTCCCGTACTCAAAGTTCTGGGTTCAAATCCCATACGGACCAAACTTCCCAAACATCACACACAAGTATTAACATAATACTAGATTAAGTTCGACTCAATTTCCATATTTTAAGTGTTTAACACAGAGAGATTTATAGGTGTGAATTTTTAACGGTTCTTCTTCGTATTTTTAAAACGAAATTTAAAAACAATATTTGGGAATTTTGCACGCCAAAATATTATCTAATTCAATGGAAAGTATTCAAAAACCATTCATAAATTAGTAAATTTCAATCAATCAATATCTGTTCTTGTACCAACTATAGAGTCGTGTATTGGGTACATTACATTTCAATAATAACTCTTTTGATCTTATTTTATCAGTCCAATCAAAATGTGGTAGTATAAGAATTGTATTCCAATTATCAAATAAATTATTAACGTCTACCAACAGCTAATCCCTTCATACGTTTAATTATTTAAGATAGAAACCGAACTGCCCCAGACTCCGTTCAACTCTATCTTCCTACAATAAACACAACACAATCCCAAATTACCCAAATAAAACAAAACAAATGTTTTTAATTTATTTTTTACAGTTTCTCTTCAATAACCCCCGCGACTTGGGTTGGTACCTTCGTACGTGAGGGGCGTATTCCGGTGACAGCCCTAATTGACTATACCAGTCGCGCCGCGTAGCGCCTTTCTCCTCAACTAACGACTAGAGGATTTGTTACGCACTAATTAAGACATCTTCGTTTCATTCTCACTCTGCCTAATTAACTCCTTTATTTATTTAACTAATAATTGTTTTCAACTTCCAGACCCGTAACCCGAACTGGATTACCCTTTGCGTCGAGTACAGATGAAACAGTAGGGTTCTTATATGTTGGAGACTCCGGCACAATCGTGTTACCTTACCTACTTAATTACTTCTGTAGGCAGCTTTGAGTGTGGAAACCACCGCTAGCTTGATAAGCAGGGTGTAGAAAGTACGGGTATCTACACTAGAGAATTCTGATTGGACCGTGTCTATATGGGACGCTTGGTGAGCGGACGAAAGGGTAATTTAATTGTGGAGAAAATTTCTAGCTACGCTATGTATAAAGTTTGCGGTGCGCATTGCAGTAGACGGTTGGTCAAGAAGTATTCTGTATAAAGGAAAAGGACACGTATTTAATTACATTAGATTAGAAGATTGCAAATAGTTTATCCACCTAGTATTCAGTAATATAGAAAATATATATTTACGTTTTAAATTTATTGGATATTGTATTACAATTATTTGATATGGCCTTTTCTTGGTTAAACCTATTTTATCAGAACATATTTCTCAATATTTGAGTCATAATTCATGCATCCATTACAAAAGCACTAATGGTTCTCGTATTCTACTCTAACCCACTAGTCTATATTGTAAATTGACAGGTACACTCACAGAGGGCACTGTATTGACACCATATGTAGCTTTGCATGATTTACACCAGACAAACTTCAGTCTAAAAACATTATTTACTAACCGGTCAATGGCCTTTTCAAATATTCTTTTCATAGACTTTTCAAAGTGTTTGTAAACGAACTAATGACGCAGTTTAACCCTCCGCCCTTTGGCGTGAATGTAATTTCCACTATGCGAATGGCATTACTCTTATTTCAAAAACATGTCCATGTGAAATGAGGATACTGAAAGCCTTCAAGTCTAGTGAGCTCTACTAATGTGATGAGTGTATCCTACATGCAGTGATATAATCATCATGGTATCCGTTGTTAACAGGTAGATTTAATTAACAACTGCTGCCACCCTTGAAAAATAAAAAAAACTTTTCATTCGGAGTTGGCAGGGTATATAAATGGTTTTGTAATTTTATAAATGCAATTAAATTTCTTTTTCTATTCTACCTGTGTTAGGTTTTTTTGAAACTAATTGGTTGTGATTCGCTTGCTTTCATGCTAGCTCTTCTGAAAGCTTTTGCTGTTAGACCAGATTTAAGCCTTTTAGGTTCATCGAATACGGGAATATTACCCAGTTCCAAATACAGGTTCGTTCAACTGAACTATACAGAGTCATTTATTTACAAACACCGACAACATAACTTTTTCACTCCAATTATCCATGATTTGATATTTATAATGATGCGAACAGTTACATTTTTCATTTTCCTCGTTTTATCTTGAAACATTGTTTTGTAGTATCTGAGTAAATGCATTTTAAGGCTCTGTTTACTTATTAATTTGATTATTACTATGCCTTTCACACCACTATACAATCATGGAAAAAGAGAACGGGGCTGTATTTTTTAGTCTCCGCAGAAAATAATTTCAAATACATATTACTGAAATCATGTTGCAATATTACAAATAATTAATCTAGTGTTGTTAATAAACTATTATTGATTCTAGAGAAACAAAAACATATTTGCTAAAGTGAAATATTCCGCACAAGCTAAATATTAATTTCATCTTTATGTGACAAGACTATTCGATGCTGTTCAGTTCTGACGTCATGCCCTATATGTCCACCATAACTATCCATGTGGAATATTCAACTTACGTTTATGACAAACAATATTAACAAAAATATAAAAACTAAATATTTCTGAGCTCAGAACATTAATTTAATAGGCAACACGCGTACGATTTTTTTTGTTAAACCAAACACTTAGTTTAATAGTATTAGATACAAAAAGTATATTAATGCAAGTCGCACGTAAAAAAGAAATTTTTAAATAGGTTTCATGTGGTCGTATTTATTGAAGTTTAAACTCGGGGATCTGAAACGCGTACTGGTGGCTGTGACGCAATGATTGTGTAGACGTGGTGGAACAGACCAATCGCTGAGGCGGTGAGCGTACAAAGAACAAAACTATGACGTCAAATCCACTCTACATGGCGGCGGCTCGTTTTTCGCGCCCTTTTATTTATCGTTACTAAACCAATTATTTTGAGGCATAGACTGATCCGTTTTTCAAAATTCAAAGACACAAAATTATTAAATGAGAGACAAGGTATTTAAAAACCGATTAAAATTTTCATACGCGTGTTCCCTATTACAAGAATCCACAAAAAATCAGGAATATTCCTGAACTATACACAATAATATTTTTGATAGTCCATAAAATATTGAAAAAGAGAAAACACATTTTTCGAGAACAGCTAGAACATGTTTTACTATAGTTCGTAATTCCCTCGCCCTCAGCTCGAACACGTGAAACGTGAGCCCCCCCCCCCCCCCCCCCTCCTACCACCTCCTCTATGCACAGAGAAGTGTCAACGCAATTAGTATCGATGTTCGAAAACACTCTACGGTGTGATGTGAGCTATTCGTGTTAAATTAAAACTCACCCTGTCTGAACATCACCCGCAGATGTATGTTACCCAACAACTAGACATGTGAACAGTCGTCATTCGTTATAGATCCATAGACAATGTTCGGTTTTTTATTACACTGTTTTTGGAAAATTTAAATTTATTTTTACAGGGAATTTTCAATAAAAAGTTCAACAAAAATTATGGAGACTTACAAAATCATGTAGTATGTTGTGATAACTTTTTGCAGTAAAGAAATGATAATATAAGAGACGGGAATGCTGCCAATGTGATAGCAGACAGATATATTATAACTGTAATAATATTGTATTATTATTTGAAATAATATTGTGTTTTTATTTGAAATGATGTTGTATTATTAGTTGAAATAATATAGAACTGTTATTTGAAGCATAAACTGTTGCTACATGTAATACATGTTTTCTAGGGGAATCAATTAAATACAAAACAAATAATGATATTAACCGTAAGAGTAGCATGAAAGAAAATTCAGAAGAAATAGTTTGATTAATTTAATATTTCTTTATCACATTTCTGCTAGCAACCTTATTTTTTCTCAGAGATATTTAATTAGTATTGGACAGCATGGCAGGCGTAGGGGTAGGTTAAAAATATTAAACCGTACTATTGTACTAATGACAAATTATGATGATAGCTTTACCATAACAATTATCACTCAGTATTGCAATCCTCACAGATTATAATTTCGATCAACATTACAAAATTAGTCTGAAACCCATAATATTTCTGACAAGACAAAATTAACAGTGCCAATTAAAAATTCGTCCATTTTATACTCGGTTCCATGACAAAAAGAATATAAGAATTCTCTGTTCTTAACATTTCCACACTTAATACAGAGTGGGGCTATCATCTTGTTCTTTATTATTAGGTGTATAATAATGTAAAGCTTCGTTGAATAATTGTCTCACCATCTTGGCGCATTCTTAAATCTTCAAGCAAGAAATACCCCCCCCCCCCCAACCCCCTTAAAAAATTATTCTTTCATTTCATTAAACTCTTTCGTAAGAATTACGCTCTTTGTCCTACTAATGAAACCTTTCACATTTCTTTTGTTTGAAAACTTGTCTGAAAACGTACCGTGTTTCACAAAACGGCGTCTCACGTTTTCGTCGCGCGAGCTTCGCACGACGCATGCGTGATCACTCTGCAAGGAAGCGAAACAATGCTGCGTCTATGGCCGATGATTTACACCGCCTGATGAACACAGCAGACGCTGCTCTGATAGATAGCCGCAATAACAGCCATACGATGATGTTGTAATGTTTGTCCTAAGTTATGGGTTGCCTCATCTTTGCTCCCTGGGGAATACACAATACAGCACCCCCACGGATATGGGATTAGCCGGGAACAATTTACCGAGTGTTGCTCATGGGAGATCTTTTTATCGATATGTTTCACGAACATCAAACTCTTTCTTCGTCTCGATTTTTAAATTCTCCCCCCACCCCTCTCTCTTCCATCACCCTCCCCTCAAACTCTCCTCATTCTCTTTTTCTTTCCATACGTGTTTCGTTACGATTTATATTTTGAATATAAACATTGTAAAGCGCGGAATGTTTTTTTTTTCTTCTTGGTGGTGGCAGCAATTCTTTTGATATTCAAGTGTTCGAAATGAGAACTGTGAACAGCGTGATGTGGCTCGACGGAAAACAGAGGAAAGCCAGAGGCTTTTTCCCGAAACATATTGTAAAACAACACTCAATAACTCGCCAATCTGTAACAGAAGATATTCTTGTGCTGTGGATTTTCGGAGGATGAAGGAATATTTGAAACGTTACGTTGTAATATTTTAGAGCGCTTGGGTGGGGGCGCTGTTTGTTACTGTGAATATTGAGAGGAATGGAATTGGATTTCAGAATCAAACGAAATTTGTTCATTATACGTGGTTGCATGGAGTTCTCTCATGTTTTATTGCATATAATTACTGTTTAGGAACTCTAGATGACAAATTTTGGCAACTTTCTGTAAATCAGATGAATTTATTACAGTTGAGCTCACATTTACTTCTGTGTCTTTAAACCATAATGTGGACTTGTTGGTCTTACAGGAGGCTTAGTGCAAGCACACGCGACTCTGATTCGGGGGACGTGGGTTTGATTCCCGCTCAAATATTGGGTTTTCGGTTTCTTGTTCGCAGATAAGGATAAGTGGTGTGGCTTTCCTGACTAAGATATTTTTGTAAATTATTCATAACCATATCTTTGTAACTAGCTCGCTGAAAGTTGCAAAAGTGTTACCAATACAATGCTTTCTAATAGAAAATATCCTGAAACTGTTTATAAAAGGCATAGTTTTGTTAGGAGGTTAAACATATTGGTAAAAGCGGACAAAACGGATGCACTGTCACCTATAGTATTAAACAATAAATTGCACGATTAAATATAAATAAATGTTGTGTATTAAATTTGTTTAAAAATTGAATTTCGTATCTGGAATGTCTGCAACAGTCATATGGAGCAGACCTATTACTATTTTCCATTTTTCTTTGCTGATATTCGTTTGAAAAGTAGAGTATTGCTTTTAACTTGCAAATAACTGGACGTGTTTGGTCTTTTTATCATTGCAATAATTCACAAACTCAAGAAAAATGTAAATTTTATTTTTCAACCGAATATATTGAGAAAACAAGATTGAAGTTTAGAAAACTTTAAACGGTTTTACTCGGAGATTTTTCAAACGATTACAAGAAAATAAATGTAGGTCATGTTTTCTTATGGCTCAAATGAATCCTGTTCAAACTGACTTTGAAAACTGGTGCTTAAATATTATCGAAATTATTATATATTACTTTTTTTTATATCGTAATGAATCATTTTGAAACGAACATAACTGAGACACAAGTAATTGTAATTACTATACCTTTTCCATATAGTTAAAGGAGGTCTAATTAATGAATTAATGAATTATTTTACTTATTTATTTTTAAATAGATTAGAGAGATGAGAATCCTAAAAATTAAATTATTTAAAAGTTTTTTAAATCATAATTTAACTCAAAATAGACTAGATGCAATGGGGTGGCAAGCATATGAGCTTCTGTAAGGAGGCGATTACTCAACGTTGATTTATTGAAACTTATCAATGGCGCAGATAAGGAGGTAGCGAAGCAGCGCTATCTATTGTTAGTTTGAGTCTCCTATACCCGTTGCTTTTAACACAGTATCGAACACCGTAAGACAATCGGACCCTTGTTGTCAACAAACACTTAAATACCCTCTCAGTGACTTTGATACCCAAGTCAATGGCACTAACTCTGGATTTAGGTCACTGTTAACTGCCACTCTTCGTTTTATTGTGGATCGAATGAAAATTTAAACAATTGTTCCTGACTCTGATCGTAACCTTTTATTTCAGTAGCTTAACAGAGTACATTCCAAATACTGGGGCACATTAGCTGCGTTGTTGGGTACCTAACTTTGCGCCACGCTTAAGATGCACAGTGGGTGAAAAACATCAAATACTCAATAAAAAAAACACTGTAGGACTTACACAGTTAAAAATTTTTCGATTTTATTCAACATCGCGTCACGCAATATTTCGACAGCTGCTCTGCTGTCATCATCAGGCACGACAACATATGATGATGACAGCAGAGCAGCTGTCGAAATATTGCGTGACATGATGTTGAATAACATCGAAAACAATTTAACTGTGTAAGTCCTACAGTGTTTTTTATTAAATATTTTCCAGTTAACTAGAGTGTTTTTTTTTTTATAATATCAAATACTCCTTAATTGCTATATTCACACAATCAGGAACTCCTCACGAACTAACCCGAAGAGGGGTCGATAAAGAAGATGTCTTGATTTATTTATGTCGGTAAGTGAACATACATTTCTTGGGCCACAGCAGAGTATCTTGAACTATGTCTAGTCGTTAGTAGATATATCGAGAGCGTAGAAAGAATTGCCTCCAGCTTTAGTTAGTGCGGTCTTATCTAAAAAACATCACTCGTGGGTGCAAAACAAGAACACAACCATAGATAACGGATAACAGTAGCCACGAAGCATCGGTGTGTTAGTCTTAGTACATTTTAGCAGGCGATACATCCTTGGCCACTTACAATGGGTGCATTTTAACTTAACAGGATTAGTTCTATAGTTGTGATGATTAGTTCTATAGTTGTGATGTTAATAAATGTGAAATTGTGTTGTTGTCCACTTGTTTGGAACTTGGTCACCGCTTATCTTTACGCCAGTGTTAAGATCATGGATTGATTTAAAAAAAAAAAAACTCCAGACTGAACCAGTAATCCAACCCTAGACCTTTTCTGTGAAAAGAGGAATAAAGGCAAAGGACAAGTGAGCTACAGTAAAATAACCATAAAATATCGGTTTCTACCGCTCTGCGAAAGTCCCAGTTTGAGACAGATTTTTTTTTTTTTTATCTACAAACTATTGCACCTGTATTTTACCTTCCGTAAGCTGATACATTGTCAAGACTTAATATACGTCACTTGCATCTCACCACAGTTATTCAAAACACTTATTAATTGAGTACATTGATCCAGTAAAAGGTAAACTTCATTTCAAAACACTTATGAATTGAGTACATTGATCCAGTAAAAGGTAAACTTCATTTTTGGAAAATCTAGATCTCGAAAAACCTTCAGTCTGTATTCTGTATTGCCGGCCAGGATGATGTTCAAACCAACTCCCACCCGAATTAGAGTAGTGCTTGACTCTAGCACAAAACCACTTATCTTGGTACATAGTGCGACGTATGTAATATGCAGAGAGCTGCCTCCAGCTCTGATTGGCTGGTTTATCCGAGTGGTAATGCCGAGAGCAAACAAGACCTTCGTTCGGAATCAACGCTCGATCCTCATCGACATTCATGATGTTTGCTAATCTAGGTAAGGAAGGTGAATTCGCTTCGCATTCCATGAAATATTAACTGTGAATGCCAAGGTGTCATTCTTGAATGTCTGGCGAGGGATCGCAATTTGTCGTGCGGCAAATAGCAACGGTGAGATCTCAGAGGTCTGGTAAACTGGGTGAAGAGACGTTTGGGATTATCGAGATCATTTGTGGAAATATACCGCCATTGTTGTAGCTATGTTAAATGTTGCGGTTTTTGTTTTTAAATCATATTTTAATATAACGCTTTGTAGTATTGTAAAGCTGTAAAGTAGTTATCAAAGATGTTTTTGTAATGCCTAAAACCTAAGAAACAATGTTGCTTGCTACTAGCTGTGATTTTATTGGAATGTTATTAGAAAAATAGGAATTAAAAATAAGTAACAATTTTTTAAAACTAAATATATTACTTAAAATATGACAGAATTATGTAACATTTTTTGTCCAACAACTAAAGAAAAGTGATCTTCGCGTGCTTCTAACATTTTAACTACGTCCTTCTACATACAGTTATCTATTACAGTTATGTAATATTTTTGGTGAAAGGAATTGCCTTACTTCACTATTATTGCAACCCTACTATTTGAGACGATGAGGGGAGGTAAAGTTACAAAACAGACATGCACTATACGGGATTCGAACCCAGGTCCCTATGTATAGTATAAGCAGTCTACTCCCCAACCGAATGATTCACAAAACGCAGACAATTTTGAGAATATACATCATGATAATTGATAATAGAGTTGAAAGTGTCTTCATTCATTGTGCATTTAATGAAGAAAGCGTCACACATTCAGTTCAATCGTTCGTTTTAAGTTAACATGCGTATCACTATACAGGTGTGAAATAATATCCAAATTAGTATGTTTCTCTCTATCTTTTCGATCTCAATTTCCTGTTTGAAACAATTTATACGGGGGGGGGGGGGGGGTAAACTCCCAACTGCCATTTGGATCGACACCGGTGCCTCCGAGTGTCTAAACATACCCACATGTTGAGTTAACGCAGTCTACAGAACTCCACCCTAATACATTCTAGTGCCTTTCTCCATTATCCTTAGCGCCCTTCCGGCTCGTATTGTTTGTGCAACATTCTTGCAAGCAGTATCGCCACTTCACGAGTGTTGAAATTGCGACAGCCGGAAAGTTATATTACGTTGAAGGATCTTTATTTCTCGCGTAGAACTTGCAACGGTCTGTGTGGACTGTGGCCTGTGGACTGTGGGCGTCTGTTGGAAACAACTCAGGAGAGCTTTGCTAATGCTCAGTTTGAGCAGGGTAGGAGGGAGGGTCTATGTATGTTGTTTCCATGTTTATAATGTGTTGTTTAATGCAATAACGAAGTTTTGTCGGTCGGAACTAAGTGTTTGCGTCGTGGTGAGTGTCAAGCGAGGGGGTCTTCTATGATAGGTTCATAAATAATCGAATGATATTCAGAAACTACGCTGGATGGCCACTTTGTGTACTTATCAAGTTGATTTTATGTGAAGTTTTACTCTTGTTAAATAGGCGCTTTGCTAAGGCTTTCAATTGATATACTTACGTTCTGCTCTAACCACACATGTTATTAACAGTGTTGACACTTGATCACTGTTTAGAATTGATAAATCAATATTTTGTAGATATGTTTGTATCGACGAATTGGGAAAATACTATTTATATTTATCTTATAAACTTAACTATAGATAGATTAAAAATGACAATCCAGAAGTAAAGTTTTGTTTTTCTCATCTTAAATCAGATGTATTTACCGAAATTATTAAGAACTCATGCAGAATTTCCTTTTTCCTGTATTTAAAACATGCTCAAGAGATCGAAAGTGTAAATTCATGTCGAAATAATCCGATGCGTATGCTATGTCATTGGTATGGTGATTTAGCAGAACGTAATGACTTTCCATTATATTTGTCGCGTGATACTGTCATTGTGAAATGATGCCCACTCGTTATATTAAGCTACACATTTTGCAGCCTATTTCACTGGTGTAAATGCCCTCGGGTGTTGGATTGGTTGGGCGCGTTCTATTAATAGTTCCACGTGACGTCACAGCGGCCATGACTGGTCTAGTATATGAGTTGGATGAGGGGATGTGATACTTAGAATTAAAAATGCATAACATGAATAAGATATACAAATCGTAAATTACTAAACAAGTAGTTTTGTTTAGAAACACGCTCAATCTTAACCAAATCCCAACTATTACTTTTTGAACACCTTAAAATGTTCTCGAAATATCAATATAAAGTGTTAATTTAGCTTTTCTCGTTTTTTTTTACGACTCTCAGTTGAGGTGGGTTGAGATCTTGTAGATCTGAAACAGAGATGTCTTGAGGGAGACTTTAAGAGACTTCAGGTGGCTGGTTTACTTGTGCTGCCAATAATTAGTAACTAAACATAATATTATAATTACTAGGCGAGAAATTCTTGAGCCCAGTATCTCGACTCTCGCTATATCACTATTCGCTGACACGCGCGGTGATGTCATAGATAGATTTACATTAAACAAACTTTTGAAATGCATACAAATGAAACTATACGATCTTTCATGTAAAAAACTATTCCTAATGGTTGTAGATGGAGATGTTTGTTTTATCCTAGTACCAATATTAATAGACTCATATTTTGAGCAATATTATAATTAGAACAGAATAACTTACTTTATTAACTAAATACAAATATATATCACAGCAATAGAGATACCATTCTAAGACCTTTTAGTATTCTTCCTTCTATTTGTCCAGGATTTGCTTTTAGATAGTTTTTATGTTTTTAAAGCGTCAAAATGAAGATAAAGAGTTTAAAAGCAAAAATCCTTCGAGATGAAAGTCAACAGGGAATATTAAATTATGGGAACAGTCAATAAACGGAATGGCTTTTTAAATCACCCGGCCGGCTTCGCTTTTAAAAATATTTACTCGGTAGGAAAGGAAATAAATTATCATTTGTTTCGATTGAGAATCGATTCTGTCAATGAAAGATTAATCAAGTAAGGGTGTTGCGTTCACAGACATAATCAAGTAAGGGTGTTGCGTTCACAGACATAATTCAAAGGTTTTGTCGTAAATATTTGTGCAATGGAATGAGAACAACGTAAGAACCCGATCACAATACCCTTATTAGCATTTTCAGTTAAGGTAACCGAGGTTATGCTCTATCACTTGACAGTTTCCTAACTTTGATATACTGTTCATATTGGAAGATTCCTTCACGACAATACTAAACTGTTAATATATACAAGTCACCGATAGAGGTGGCTCAGCGGTAAGACGCGACACTCTAATTCGGGAGGTCGCCGGTTCGATTCCGGCCACCGGCAGTCCTGACTGAAGGTTTTTCCGAGATTTTCCTCAGTCGTAAAAGCAAATGCTGGGATTGAGTCATACTATCAGCCCTCGGACAATCCTTCCCCACTATCCAAACACCCTAATAACCTAGTTAGTCACCTGAAGAGGGGCACATCAGGTAAAGCTGGTGCGCACCCTACAACGGGTATTCCTACGAAAAATTATTATTAAAAAATGTATAATACAAGTCAATTCATCCAGTACAGTTGTTTAGAAAGGGGGTATTTTCAACAAGGGTTGGGAATAAATGAAAATAGTGCCAGTATCTCAAGCTAAGGATAATACTTGGATGTGTGTGTCACACACATGTAAATCCATTGACTCATGTCTTACAACAAGCTATCTTAATCTTTTCCTTTTCTTCCAAAATATTTCCAACTCAGTCACCGCGACCCGATATAATAAACACATATTTCGTTGATGTCCATTAATATTTAAATAAACAAATGTACAAGGTAATACAGTTAATGCATATGTTAAACTTGTAAAATACACAGAATACAGATCTTGTGCAGTAGAGCTGGCGAAAAGCACTTTACAAACCGGCGCTAAAACGATATGCCGCTCTAAAACTCCGCCGTTTTCTTAATAAACGCAATGTATTATTCCGAAACAATACGGAACACCATCGGAGTTATTTCATCCCCCTCCTTAACGAGGCTTCTTGTTCTAACCAAGTTAGCTAATTGCGAAGCTGTGTCGTCCAGATCTAGAGAATTACGCTGCTAATAGGAACTCTTATTCCGGGACTGCCTCTGACGTAGCCATTATCAGAACACTGCGTAATATATTTTAACTACTGGCGATAAAAATTGTAATTTCTGCGAAAACAAAACAAGCTGTAGGCTTCTGTTGAGTTGAGAATTAGTTTAAGTCAATTACAAATTCTAGAGGCAATTTTCGAATAGGGATATTATTTTTAATTAGCTTTTAACAATGTTGCGGAACCTCATACCATTATTGTTTTGTACATGAATATAGTTTCACTCAATATGAACTGGCAACGGTAGGATTTATATTTTATTTCTATCCAAAGAGTTGTGAGTGAGTTTTGGTTTCGCAGTCATGTATTGGCGTAACTATAAGGACTTAATAGTGTAGTAATTGTTAGAATTGTGGTGTACAAACGGTTGTTCCATTGCATTACATCATTTACACTATTACTATTACTCCAGGGTGTGACGAATGTGTTGAGAAGAAAACGAATAAAAAAAATTGCACTTGGCACAAATTAATTTATAACACAATATGTCGTTTAAAGCAATTTAACCATAAAACATTTTTGTGATTAGAAAACTATCACTGCGTCGGTGCAGCAGAACTAGATAGAGATGCCTGGAGTACTTTTAAGTGAAGTCCAATGAAATGTATTTTAAAGTTTAATCCAGTTGTAATCGATTTTTTTTTTTCAGAATATACATGATACTTTTAAGTGGGAAGTTGGATTAGAATCGTCATCAATGCTATTTAGTTTTTTTATTCCTTTATTTAAGAGAGTGTAGTTCTCGTGGTTAATAAACTATTTGCCTATTTAAACTAAAACCAATGACCTCTAAAAAGATCTACACGTTTTAACTAGGTACGCCAATATGTATGAATAAAAAATATCAATACTGTTTTTGTATATATGTATGTATGAAGGTATTTTCTTGAACACTAGGCACGGCGTGGATTATACATTATTACCAATTATTACCATAATTATTTCAAGTGATCGCTTTTTTAAATCTTAATTTTAAATATAAGGTCCCTGATCATTATTTTATAGATTTACACATTACACAAGCTTAATACTTGAGGAAAAAAGTTGCGTGTTCAATTTTTGCACTCACTTTAAACTGAGTTGAAGTACTAAGCATTAACACGCTATGAGATGTAACAAAAACCGAGGCTGTCATTTCAATTGCAATTAATACAAGATTAAGTCTTAAAGCTGTCAGAAATAAAAATAATTATAGAATACAATCTGAATCTCTTTAATCCCATCTAGACGTCTGGAGGGATAAAGTATCCGCCCTGAACATATTAATACTTCATAATGAATTTATCACCTGTAAAACAAAAACCTACACATAGAACTTTGTAATTACGGTACACGGAAAATTTTAACTAAATATTTTACATATAAATCAGAGGATTTTCTTGTAATTTTGTTTAAATTAGCAAAGCTTCATTTTAAATATGCAATTTATTCTCAAATTAGTCTTGGACGCTGGAAAATTTGCTTCCCTTCCCCCCTTCCCCTTCCCCTCCCTCGTGTCGTGTCTTTTGATTTCTTCGATTTTTTTTAATATCCATAATAAGGAACTTGTAGAGTGAACCTCAAATAGGTTCTAGTGCAATGCTAAAAAATAAATACAAAATATTGGACAACGCATATGTTTTAGGTTCACGTATTATTCTGAGCGAGAAATATTAAATTGTGGAGAACTATACATTATACATTATAGTTTATATTGCTCTAGAAAACCCTTGTTTATGGGAGAAGTTTGAAAATAAACGAAATTTTAAATAGTTTTAGTATATCTAAATACACTCTTTCGCCCTTCGCTATAAAACAACCATTTGTATCGGTTTATGAAAAACCCAAATCTGTTATCGATACCGTTTTTTTTTTAAACCTACCTCATAAACAAACGTGCTTGCGCTGTTGAAGCACCATAAAAAGTATGAACCTTCACACTGTCATCTAGTAGCGAGTAACTAGTTTTACGTATTGTTGCTGATCTAAACCTATTCAATTGAATGAGTATGTCACATAAAACTGAAAGGCATATTTTATTAACTATTAATGTGTTAAATTATAATAATATATTATATGATTGAGAGGAAAAAAAATTCGAAAATAAAAAAAAAACCAAAATCAAATTCAAAATTTTGGTAAGATACAACCAAACATTGAATCTCTTTAATAATAGTTTCAATAGTGAATTTAGTTCAAAAGTGTGGACAGTGGACTTTACTTGCTTTTTCCCTAATTATACTCTTAGTTATAGTTACCTGAAGAGCGACACATAGCAAGTAAGTTGATCTATGCCCTAGAACAGACATTCCAAAAGAATGCATATTTATAGCGTGATACAAGACAAGTAGACAACCCTATTCATTAAAAGTCTTTGTACACCGTAGTGCGTGTGCACTTAAACGTGCCGGACTAGTGAATTTTTTCTCGTTAATTTTTGCTAGCGAACTTTTCCCCCCTTCCGTGTGTATGCAGAAGTAAGGTGGTGTTCCTACACTAAATCACACCTCCTGGTCCTTGCGTGCTGCTTGCCATTTCTTTGTCTGGGGGAATTTTAACCCCTCGTGAATCACGTTGGTATATAATTCCATCGTATGGTCCCTTCGCAGCAATGATAAACAGCCTATCTATTTGCTTATAAATTCAACTTGCTTACGTGGTGGCAATTCACAGAACAAAATATCGTTCCAATACTCTGTGATAAATGCGAGGCATGCAACAGAACGACTTCAACACTGCACGGTAGAGTTATAACTTAAGCCTGTGACGAATATCTCGGCAACGTGCGTTATTTAGACCTACTTCAAATCTCTCCTCGTCGGAAATCGAAGAAAAAGGAGAAAAAAAAACTATACGTTACGATATTTTCGTCTCTTTCGTCGGCGCATCGTTCATCTAACCATGGATCACTCGCTACATAACCTGATCACTAACCCATTTCGTTGCGGCTTGTTTGCCGGGGGGGCTGGGGGGGGGGGGATCTCGATACGGTGTCGTACTCTGTAGTGTATGAGTGTTGGCGGACGTCGTATTTACGCGGCGAAGGTAGCAAACATTGCCTTCCAGCCAGCTAGAGTAGTAAATTACATTTTAGGTGCGAGATTAAATTTACGTGTATTTTAGGTCTAGTGAGTGGATTTTGAATGATTGGATCAACGGATCAAAGAATTGTCAAGTTTCTACGGAATGTTTGGTTGGAGGCGACCTGACATTAAGACCAGCTTGATAATGTTTTTGCGCTTGTCAAGGTGATCAAGATCGAATCGACCTGTATAATGATCGAATGTGTGAACACGTTATTTACTACAACGTTCCAAATGAGATTCTCATAGTTTCAGTCTTGTTCGCCAGAACCTCATATATTTTAGGATGTTACAATATTACCACCTAAATAATTACTGTGTTTTATGTCATATGCAAAAGATTTTAATTAAAATTGTTTCTAAAGAGATTTCACAGAAAGTTTTGAGCTAATGAGCATAAATTCGCTACAAACTTACAACAGTAATTATCAATGTTATATAATTACTTGTTTAAAACCGTTAATCACGGATTTGCTTCTTAAATAATTAGCCACAATTACAAGTTGACAAAGGTCAACTTGTGAAACATTTCGTTTTATATCTGTTGATTTTTGGATTTAAATTAACGTTCATAATGAAAAAGTTATCATACACTAGACACACAAAGTACAAACGAACAAAGTATGGTGCAAAAAACAGAGATATAGCATTTTAAATATCATAACCGAACTGTGTATTTTCAGTGTTGAGTCATGATGTATGTCTTGCAATGACTATAGCGTTGTGTTAGTGGTTGTACAAAGAATATTATACCTCTTTTGTTATTCTATTTGGCAGTGTTCGGGTTACATTATGTGGTCAGAGACTGAACGGAGTATGGAAGAAGACTACAAAGTTTACACACCCCTCACTAACGTCGTCATGAATTTCATTGACATATTATCTGATAGAGTATGAAATATGTAATTACTAGATGTGTCCTTCGAACAGGGGCTCCACTGGGGTCCGCACCCTCGTTTTACTAGCTACGACCCTACAATCCTTCAATCATGGAGAATGGGATGGGAATATTGTAAATCCCGTCAAACAAATACGAATATGTTTCTCATTGGAAAATTCTTTCTTGAAATTAATGAACCATAAATAATATTGAGATACAACATAATAGTATTAATGTTTAATTGTTTATCATAAATGCAATATTCTCTTTTATATCAGTCTTTGTTCCACACAATACTTTACTTTTAATACATATTCACGGTAACAAGTTTGATCGAGCTTCGAACCACTTATAATGTATTTGTATACCTAGTTTTGGGTATTTTTTACCATCATTGAAGGCTTGATAAGTGGAATGTAAAATTAATGTTGAATGCAGTTGCAGATAAGTACAAACAAGTATAATATATACTAAGAATTGTACAAAGTTTAAATGAAAATCACAATCTCTTTTTTATTGTCATTTGATGCATTTCTTAAATGTCTATTAAATTCACCACTTACGGAAACTGATTTACAATCGAAAGAGAAACTTCAATTTACTATCGCTTTTACTGATACTAAAAGTTCATCGTTAGGCCAATTGTATTTATTCGTTTTTGCTATTTGTCCCTTTCTTTCCCACTCAAACTGTGAGGAAGACAAAAACCATAAAGTTTGCATGTCAAGAGCAATAAATGATCTGGTTTACTTTCCGGTACTAGCGACAGTTCGATTTGACTGGATCTCCCCCCCCCCCCCCCCATCGAACGTGCCTGACTAAATGAGCTCAATTCCCGGAGGTTCGATCAAACTTACGGACGATTGAGTTTTAGACGATGTGCTGTAAATTTTTATCGTCGATAAATTCCACGAAGGTTTTTTTTTGTTTAAACTTTTATTCATTGAAATGGTACTAAAATTTTTGATCGGAGAAATGAGTTATATTGTCGACTAACAATACATTCACGGAATCGAAGGAAATTGGCCATTTATTAAAACTGGTCGATAATTGGTTTTTATTGCAAAACTCGCACCGCGCCAGCTTGTTTTACTGGTTCTCCACTTAAAGCCACTTCACTTAACATTTAGGCCGGAAAAGCGCGAGGCTTAATGCTCTGTAATTGCATGGAGGCTTTTGATTGCGCCAACGGGGATTTTGTGTACGCGTAATATGCCATCTTCAAACACACTCATACACGAATGTAAAACATTTACTAGCGATGTTTTAGAGTAATTAATGTCTAGACTATTCAGTTATAAAACTGATGAAAAATGGGGCGGTAAACAAACTATTATACTTCTCTACACTTAAAACTTTACAATTACAAGGAAACAATAGAGATAACACTGATAAAAATAAAATAGCGAAAGGTAACGCAACGATAAAACAAACTACTATATGAAAGAGAACAGTAACAATTAAACTAGCATAAAAAATAATTACAAAAATTTAAAATTATGTGTTACAATATAATAATTGAAAATATGTAGATATTATTTATCTTATAAGCTACCGCTGCAGTAGTGATAGCTAGATTAGATGCAGGCTGTCAAATGAACCCTGATGATACGCATTTGAGAATCATTATACAGCTAGCTTTTAAGTAGTATCACAATAATGGGGACTATTGATATCCAGAAGATGTATCCATTTTTTTGGAAGAGGAAATCAATAAGATTTTTACTATTTATTTTGTTTGTTTTTACTTTTAATTCTATAATTATTTCTAATTGAATGTGTAGTAATTTTCGATTAAAGTGCGTTTATACTGTGTGTGCGTTTTTTAAATAACAAAATAACTTTCAAAGCAACGAATATACACATTTTCATATTGTAAAACACATGATATATGGATCCATTTCGAGATTTGCTATCACAGAGCTCTCCAAATACACATTCTTGTTTTTGTGCCCCGTTGGTTTCATTAAAGCGAGATCTAAACTCACACTCCCATAACCCCCCCCCCCCCCCCACCCCCAACACAAAAACTAACGTTCTTCTTGACATGACACTGCATGACCGTTTACAGATACGCTCACTATGTATTCATGTTTTGTGAAACGAAATGAGTATATATTTTTTCCTCTTTCACAACTTATACGTACTTTCGTTAAAGCACGGATTTCAATATTCTCTGGTGTGTGATATATATTTCGCCTTTATGCGAAAATGTGATATTTTACTGTCGAAAAGTGTGTGAAAAACTCAACGTCAGCCGTTTTTAGAATAGCTGACTCGATGAGACCACTGACAGCGTTCCGGGCTGCACCAACGCACAAATATCATCCTACTTAAATTGCATTTGAAAGCATTCCAAGTCTATTGTCAGGTTTAATAACTCGACATTTTTATTTAAGCTGTATACCACATGACAGACCTGTTTTATTATCTCTAGAATACTACTTTTTGCTCTCTAACTAAAAATGAACAGTTTGCAAAAATTACAATATTCATAATGGGAATGCGAGAAACTTGAACCGGGTGGGGGGTAGAGGGATGGGGATAGGGATAAATGAGAGAATGTGTGTAAACGAGAAAGGGAGGGATTATGCTACGAGCGTGGGGAAAAGAGAGAGAAACTATACATTTAGCAATGTGTTATCATGGGCCTCTAATGGACTTGCTCTATCCGGCGCGGGTTGTATAACTTACAGGAAAAGGATTGAGACTCGGAGAGTTCACCTTCAATAAAATATACAGATCCGTTGCAAAGCTTATTAGAAGTCTGTGGGTATCAATGTTGGGCCTTTAGTCCGCCTGTGTCGAATGTGTTTAGGCAAATGAAGGCTGCCTGCATGGGTCAACTCGGTCCTCGTGCATATAGCTATAATTGTATTATCTATTCAAAGAGTTTTATTCGTTGAAGGTAAAACTTTCAAACGTGCTGTAGGCTTGATTTATAAAATGATTACCATGGTCGGAAACATTTAGGTATCTTTTTAAATTTACAATATAGATCAGTTGGTAAGACTTAATTCATCAAATCGTAAGGATGTAATTGTTATGTTATATTTATTACTTACATAGTTATTATTGTAGTGAACTAAAATACATGACACTCATATACAAATCCAGTTTATATTTGAACAGGTAAAAGCCTTAAAAATCGGTTTTTAACAATAAGGAAACTAATTGTTTGTTCTTCAAAATGTATTTGTAGATACATCAATTTGTAATAAATGTTTTTGCAGACAATTTATTGTAAAATATGAATAACAACCTTCCTTATAAGCTGTATATGTAATCTTGGTGTTCACTGTACATGCCAGTTAAAATGTTTTAAAAAGCAGACACCACATTAACAAACACTAAGTGTATATAAATCACATTTGCATTAGGTAGGCATGGTATTATAATATTATAAAAAAAACCATAACACGCACCGAAAACGACGCATTTTTCTGCGAATAACGTTTACATAAAATAACGCTTAATACGTTTATTTAAACACTACAGCTTTTACCTCTGCTCAACATGCAAAGAATTTAAATCGGAATTTTTCTACCACGTAATCTAGAGAAACATTCTCATACGCACGGATTGATGCTGTTAAACGGAAATTGTGTTTAGTTTACATTGTCATTATTTCCTAGTGATATTATTTAGTGTATAAAAGCAACAAGTCGAGTTGAAAGCGCTGCGGGCGGAGATAAACTTAAGCACAATATCCGCAAGAATCTGCAGGATATCCTGCGATTTTCGATTGTACATTTCCCAACGCAACACACACTGTTATAAATTCCGCGAGTTTCTTTTAGGAGTTTTACATTCAGGATATTTATTACCTCCCATTTCTGCATTCTTCCAATTTATCTTTGCCATAAAATGTCGCCTGCTGTTAATGTCATTTTTATTGAACATTCTAGGGGCTATAAAATTGTGTATGAGAAAACTACATTACCCAGACAACGGTAATTCAACACATTTAAAAAGTAGTATGTATGTTTCATATTCATGTATTAATGTGTTGCTTCTGGCGCGCAGCAACCTTTTCACAGAAGCAACCGTTTTACGGAAGCAAACGGTAATGTTTTCCATTCAAATATAATCAGCAGAGTGCTTTTAAAACATTTCACACAAATTGTAGGGATACATTTTTTCTTTAAAATCTCTTTGCCTTTAATGTATCGAATATGTTTAACTCATGAACCGAGTGAGCATCGGTTTATGATGCTAGAGTCGTAGCTTTTAAAGCTGTATTTCCACATAACCTACGGAAACCCCCATTTTGGTCGGTTAAACTTGCATTAAAGTGCTTTAAAATTGTCAAAATGAATCCAAAATATGCTATCCTTTATCGAAAATATAGTGATCCTTCTTGTGAATGTTTCTTTGTCTCAACAAATACTTACATTATTAAAATATTCTCAATTAACTTTTGTAATGTGTTAACGCAACACCTCTTTCACACGCATATAAGAAGAATATAAGAAGAATAAGAATTGATTTATTTATTGGAATAGAAGAACTTTTCATAAGAAAGAGTACTTAATTCTCTGGAGGAAGATATATTATTTTGATTTGCTTTGGGGTAGTTTCAAAGTTTTTTTTATAACGAAAGTAACGCAGTGTAGATGGACAATAGCTTTAAAGTGGCGCTAAATGTATAGAAACAAGACCTTATGGTACGTGTATTGTTGTAGTATGTATGTGTAGGTACACAATTAACTCCAACACACACAACACGCGTTAACACAAAATACACACAGTTTCGCCCACGCCGCATATATGCAAGGGATCGTCAAGGTAACGTATATACACATACACAATTAACTGAATTTCAGTAGGACAATCATCATTCTACCATTCTTCATCCATATCTTCAAGTTCAGAGTAATTGGTCTCACCCTTGATTGCGACCCCATTAAGGAATTAGTATTATCACACGACGCGGTTGAATAATGGCATTATCACGTGACATACGTTATGAGGGTTGCGCGTTACCTCTGACTCGCGCGCTGCCTAATCAGTATGTCATTTATAGCGGTACATTTAGTTGGTTCTTGTAATGTGATACACACGTTGGGGCTAATTGGGTTTGCTTGTGATTATTTCAATAATATTAACAAGTAGTGCCGAGGGAGAGGGATTTGTGTGTAGCAACGTGATACTCTTATTTGGAAGGTCGCTGGTTTGATACCCGCCACTGGTAATTCCGACAAGATTAATATATGTAATTATTTCCATTTAATTTGGTACAACAATTTTTAAAATTGTGGCACAAAATGATTGCATTTGCTATTGATAGTTTCTGCGTTTCTAGATTTTTATTACTGTTGTGTTCAATAATCTAAACATTAATTTCATTTAACCAAACAAACAATATTTGTCCCTGTACCAAATATAGAGTCGGGTAGGGGGTGGGAGATTCCCACCATCACTTGGGTCTCGGGTCTACCTAAGCCGGCTCCATGCCCGACGCTTCAACCCTTTTCTTCCTTTGTCCCGTTTACATCTCTTTTTCTTCTTCTTCTTCCTCTTCCGCTTATGATTTCTTTTTATGATTGATTTAAGTTATACAATTGATTTAGATTTATGAATTTTACAATTGCTTTAAAATTGTATTTCATTGAAAAAAAAACTACCGGGATTTTGTTTTATAATTTTTTCTGGTCACAGTAGAAATTTTATTCCATCTGTTTTCGTGTATCAACATGTTGTCTCAACAAATGAACGTGTTACCGATGTCCGCGTACATTAAATATGTCCTTATCAATGTTTTGCTAAATTTCGTAAAATAACTGATTTTTTGTTCGCCGTAATGGGTATCATGTCCGTAGTTTTTCTACTGATTTCCCGGGCGGGTTGTGCGAGGACGATGATTTAAACACCTTCCATTGCACAGCACGAGCTAGCCCAACGCACGCGGCAACCATTTATAATGTCCATCTCACCATTATTCACTGTTACACGTTTCTACATTTGACACAAACACTGAACACTAACAAAAGTATGAGAAGAGATTAAACAAAAGAGAGGCGGTCCATACAGAACCGAGAACATTTCTATTTGTTTTTATTCGTTTATTGTAGTTTTCATATTTTTTTATTCTCATATCAATAAAGTGACAAGCGAGATTACACTTGTTTTAGTAACATTGAATTACCACATCAAAACACGCTAAAATTTAATAATTTTCTGCCATCTTAGCGTGTTTTCTGTTTATGTATGGAATATAGAAACATCAATACAATGTACATACGAAGGAAGAAATCCTGTTAAAGATATTTTGATATAGTATCATACGAATCAATTCAAGTAGAAAATACATCTCAAATTAAATTAAAATCCATCAAATGCATGTACTTAGCGATTTCGTTAAAACTATACAATTATCAAGTAGACTCAATTGCAAGACAGACAAACCTGAAATCAGACATATTGCGCTTGAACCCATAACCATATTATTTAGTTGAGTGCGCAGTCACTGATCCAACAATGCCGGACACTCATGGTTATGAAGTGTTTCTGGGGTGCTTAGAGACGTTACATCGCCTAACAATGCAGTTAACAAAACAAACTCAACTTCGAGACTGAGCCAAACTATGTAGCATCGTTATTCTATCTCAGCGTGCGGGTCAAGTTGTTTCTTAACTTGTTTGGAATTGAAGAAATTTCCCAGAGGGAACCGCGAGAAGTTGTTTGGAAAAGATAACCACGTCTATTACAATAGTATTATGCGAGTATATTTTCTAATGTTGTCGCATATTCTACCAACTGTCGGCAGTTGAATGATGTATCGGATGTATTCCAAGTGGTTTTATCCCTTCTCCCTTGCATCTAGGCAATAAATCAGCAGAGCGGGGATCGGCTCGGAGATAGCGGAACGGAGCGCTCTGAGCGACTCGGAGCAAGGAAGGAGTGAGAATGGAAGAGATTGCTTGCCAACGTGAAGAAAACGAAACGACAAATAAAATAGGAATTGACCGGAAAGAGAGAAGTTGAAAACTACGATCCGGAGTTTTCTTGAAATTGTAAAGATGATGTTGAAAACGTTGGGGTAGAATTCGCGATTTCATTTGGGGATTCGGTAATGGGCCGATGTTAAAGCGAAGCTATCAGTTCACCTCTAGTGATGGTAACTTCACCGTTGCCTATTACATACATATCATACACCTTTCATTAAAATAACATACTGTTTGTTTTGGTGCCATTTTGAACGCAATAAAAATTTAAAGTTGGTACTTTATTACTAAAAATTGTCTTAAAGAGAATAAATATGCAACAAAAATTCCGGAGCACACAACTATATTACTAAAGTGAAACGTATAGTTTGCACAAAACGCATAACTACTTTTTAGTACCTGCTACATTTTATAACAACAGGAAAAATATGTTTAAAAAATTGCAATTAAATGTACTCATGTGACATGTATGCGTAAAACCTCAAAACGAATTTCTAGCATGTGTAATTAATAAAATCATTAATTAATGTAATAAAATAGATAATAAATAATACAAACGGTTCATTGGTAACTACTGAACATCATTTATGTTCATTAACGGTAGTTTTGTTGAACAGTATCTGAATAATGCATATGAGCGCCAACGACGAAGTGTGTTCCATTTCACCATTAACCAACGAACTGTACTAATTCTGTTTCCTTTCATACGATCACATACAATAGCGGTGAGTGAGCTAGCGTAGCTGCATACACGGCTCCTTTATGGCTCGCGATGAAAGCAATATCCACTTAAAATTACGTTATACCAAACCCTCCAATACAATCGCTACGAATAATAAAAAAACGAATGTGATTTTTTTGTTTGTTTGTTTATGCTCCCTGAACTATGTAGGTGTTTAAAGGGAGGTGTTCATAACAACTGTGCTGGCGTCGGTTTAATTAATAACCTATTGTTTCCATAAAAATACACGTCTGAATTCAACTGGTTTAGAAAAATTGTTGATTTTACTTTTCTGTGGTACTTGATGTGTATTGTTATGAATAACAACATAAGTGTACATTAAATAAAATTGCAGAATTGCGATTTGTATTCCGGTTGTCTTTTGTAGGTGAGATCTTTAATCAGGGTGGTTCCTGCTTTTAATGCATAGTGTACCAGATAACAAAAAGACAGAAACATTTTTATAACGTCTCTTACATAAAATAAGTTCAAAATGGTGTCGAACATAAATATACAATTATAAATAAATATAGTTTTTTCAGTTTATAAACACATCTTTTATAATTTTCGTTGAATTGTATTGTGTGTTGTTCGACATGAAACCCAGCGTATGCGTCTTATTACAAATAGGACGTCCTATAGTGTTTGCGGTCTGTCTTTTGTCTTGTAGATCTGAATCCTGTGCTCTGTGGGCGGGAATCCTGGCTTGAACATGAATGTCCTTTGTTGAATTTCCCTCATTTAATATCCTTGCGAAATATGAGACGCGCAAAGCCCAACTATTTTTAATTATTGTCGTTATTAATTCATGTCTATTGTCATTTGTTGGTGCTAAAATGCAGATACACATTTTTTACGGATAATTTTTGAAAAGTAAAATAACGTTGAATATTTTACTACAAACAACTTGAAGATTATTATTCAACTCACTGGTTGAATTGAAGGAATCAAATTTTTCTACACAATTGTGTACGTATGTTTATTAGGATTTTAGGGGCTGATATGCAGAAAACTTGATTGTTGCTAAAAAATATAATTTAAAAATGTGTCAATGCAGAAGAAGCACATTATGAAATGTTACATTTGAAATGTTTTGTATCGTTCAAGATTTTAATTTCGCAAGATATTAATATTCACTTCTGAAGACGAACGAACGAACGGCAACACAGGGAAGCAATAAAAGAAAACACGAATACAGAGACCAACGGTTTCTCTCTTCATCTTTTACGACACAACAGGAATGTTCTGGCAAACTTTTGACGAGTTTAATTAAAAATGGCATCAGTGAGTGGATGGATGGAAAAATCCACGTCGAAATGAAACTCCGTGACGGTTGTCACAATGGATGACACATCTCACAGGCGGTGATGCGAGGTTGTGATTCTGATTTAACTAATCGTACATAACTCTACGTCATGTCCCACATGTGGTGGACATGCGCAGTCACGTCCTGCGAGTATTAAGGGGGATTTTTTTGTTTTGTTTTTACTCATACGATTTGAATTCGATTTTCTCAAACATCCACATAAATGAATTTACAGAAATTGGAACTAAAAGTGGTCTAAAATCGGTCTTAAAAGTTATGAATATATATCAAGTAAATCTTGAGAGCTACATACATTTACACTTAGAAGTAGGGACAACGTGAGAATATAAACATGAAATTAACGTCTTTATTGGTTTCAGATCGGGATTTGATTATTTGGTGTTGTTTAACGACGTGCTTGACAGCTAAAGTCACGAGGTTGTTTAGCAGCGCTACATAATTCTTAGCTTGAGATTCCACATTCTTCATCGTCTAGAATAACTCTTTTATCAAATGAATTTGTTGAAATTTTTAAGTTTCCTTCCTTTTCAAACATCTCGACATATTTAACATTTCCTGTTTCAACCTCTCCAACGGATGTATTTTATGCCTTCCCCTTATTTTTGTCGTACGTAGCTTTTCATTTCTCCGTGACGACTTTTTACTTTTATCACGGAATTACAAACTTTTAAATATTTTAGCTGTGCTACCGAAACATATTCTTGAAAGTTTTATGTGCTTCCGCAAAACATTTTCTCTATATAACACCGTAGGGAGAGCCTAAGCCTCTACTTGTTTTAACGTTATGAATATATTATGAACTTTTTTCCCTCTTTGAGAAACTTAAAAAGAGCTGTTTTGCACAAGATACAAATTCAATTCATTCTATGAACTATGAAGTAACCTAAACTTCAATCGTTACCGCTTTCTTTGAGCAACGTCGCTTTAAAGAAGTGAGCGAACATTAACATCATACCGTGATTTCATATATCAATGTTATACTTAAAACTGTTAACAAGTTTCCGTAATATACCTTATTTTCATTCATGATGCAGCAACTAATTTTTATTTTGCACTTACTTCCACTCGAAGTAACTACGATGATACTTGAAACTAAATTATAACGGCAAAAACTTCTACTTTTCAGTATGAAACGGTGCATAGGAATTTTCAAGTTTCAAGATGATGACGTGATATCGTAAATGTTATCACATGATAAACGGGATAATGTGCCCGAATGAAAATCGTTTCTTGTAACTGAGGGGAGAAGACCATAAATAAACACTTAATTATATTTATAGTTATAGTTCAATAATAATAATACACATTTAAAAACAGCAAAAAGCTTGTTTGTGTCAAATAATAAGAACTGTAATAGTGGAAGTGCAATTATATGACTGAGTTCTTTATCCGTGTACGAAATCTTGACTTTAAATGTTTACATCCCCCTCCCTGTATCTAAGAACTCACCCTTGAGAAAGAGAGGGAGTTAGCATTGATTGCGCTTAAGGGATTCCCCCCCCCCCTTCTGTATTTCTGCATCGAGTCGTTACCGCTTAGTGGTAAGATGGATCGCCGGGCCGGGTCTCAGGCAATTGTTGTGAACTTGGACACAATGGGCGCGCGGAAGTCGAGCTGTCACCTTACAAAGGCGCCACAAGTGAGCTAAAGCGCTGCCTGCAATATCTCTAGGCTGCAAGCCCGCCTTACATTCTACTGTTTGTATCTTGACTCGCCGTAGAGATACAGGGGTGCACAAGACAGGCTAAGTCGAGCTGTCACCTGACAAAGGCGCCACAAGTGAGCTAAAGCGCTGCCTGCAATATCTCTAGGCTGCAAGCCCGCCTTACATTCTACTGTTTGTACCTTGACTCGCCGTAAGAGATACAGGGGTGCCCAAGTGAGCTAAAGCGCCGCCTGGAATATCTCTAGGCTGCAAGCCCGCCTTACATTCTACTGTTTGTATCTTGACTCGCCGTAGAGATACAGGGGTGCACAAGACAGGCTAAGTTGAGCTGTCACCTGACAAAGGCGCCACAAGTGAGCTAAAGCGCCGCCTGCAATATCTCTAGGCTGCAAGCCCGCCTTACATTCTACTGTTTGTACCTTGACTCGCCGTAAGAGATACAGGGGTGCACAAGACAGGCTAAGTCGAGCTGCCACCTGACAAAGGCGCCACAAGTGAGCTAAAGCGCTGCCTGCAATATCTCTAGGCTGCAAGCCTGCCTTACATTCTACTGTTTGTATCTTGACTCGCCGTAGAGATACAGGGGTGCACAAGACAGGCTAGTAAGTCAGCTGTCACCTGACAAAGGCGCCACAAGTGAGCTAAAGCGCTGCCTGCAATATCTCTAGGCTGCAAGCCCGCCTTACATTCTACTGTTTGTATCTTGACTCGCCGTAAGAGATACAGGGGTGCCCAAGACAGGCTAAGTCGAGCTGTCACCTGACAAAGGCGCCACAAGTGAGCTAAAGCGCTGCCTGCAATATCTCTAGGCTGCAAGCCCGCCTTACATTCTACTGTTTGTATCTTGACTCGCCGTAGAGATACAGGGGTGCACAAGACAGGCTAGTAAGTCAGCTGTCACCTGACAAAGGCGCCACAAGTGAGCTAAAGCGCTGCCTGCAATATCTCTAGGCTGCAAGCCCGCCTTACATTCTACTGTTTGTATCTTGACTCGCCGTAGAGATACAGGGGTGCACAAGACAGGCTAGTAAGTCAGCTGTCACCTGACAAAGGCGCCACAAGTGAGCTAAAGCGCTGCCTGCAATATCTCTAGGCTGCAAGCCCGCCTTACATTCTACTGTTTGTATCTTGACTCGCCGTAAGAGATACAGGGGTGCACAAGACACGCTAAGTCGAGCTGTCACCTGACAAAGGCGCCACAAGTGAGCTAAAGCGCTGCCTGCAATATCTCTAGGCTGCAAGCCCGCCTTACATTCTACTGTTTGTATCTTGACTCGCCGTAAGAGATACAGGGGTGCACAAGACAGTTTCCTGCTGGTATTAAGAAAATTGACTTGTTTTAAGATGACTTTTAAAGAATAATAATAATAATAATGATTTTTCGTTGGAAACCTGCCCTGGTATTTGGAATAGTTGGGAACGTATGACCGAAGTCTGAATTTATTACTTAATCACAGCATTCGCCTTGTGACTGAGGAAAACATTGGAAAAACCTTCAGTCAGGACTGCCCGTAGCCGGTATCGAACCGGCGACCTCCAAGTTAGAGCCTTATCCCGTCTTATCGCTGAGCCACCTCTATCGGTGACTTTTAAGGAATATTAGGTAACCGAGTCCTATATGAAGAAGCAAATATCGGTACAGTTATTAAACTTTATTAATGTTGTGTGAAATATGTTAATTTAATGTCACACAATCACTACTGTGTACAATTTATGAATGATAATAGTATAAATTAAATTAAATGAAACGAAGCGATATTTTACTGTCTTGTTTTTTTAATGGTTTTCGGTTTTGAAAAGGATGTTTTTAATTTCTTATGATGAATGTGGTTCTTTCATCTTGTAAGTATCTCGATGGCGTAGGAGTTTTAATTGGCGTAGCTTGTGGTGGTATCTTGCCATTTTGTCGTTCAAGTCAATCGATGTCAAGTTGGTACTTGTCCTTCTTTATAACTGTTTAGTGACTTCTTTGAAATGGTTGACCGACACATTTTATATCACGACCTCTCATGTGCAGTACTAGATAAATTAATTCTCCACCCCAGACTACGCAGCTCTGTCAGTCCTCTGGTATTCATTTAAATTCAATCAAATGTTAAATTTGTTTGTGAGTAAATACCTCGATTGGATTTTGTTAAGAGGAGAAACATTGTGTTTTATTGTGTGAGGTTTTGAAAATATCACAAAAGAAGAGATAAAAAGATCATTTTGGTATGTCTAGAAATCTTAATAATGCTTAGTTTGAGCGAGATTTGTTGATGCAAATATTATAAAATTACATATGTGATAAGAAGTCTTGGTTTAAGGCATTTTCGAGAATCTTTTGGTTCTAAATTATGAATTCATTCAAAACACAAAATTTCACATTACAACATTATTTTAAACGGTTTACCTGCTGCAAAAAGGTAGCCGGGAAATGGCTACACGCACTCAATTCGTATTTCTACATTTTATACTTCGATAAAAGCTGGATGAATTAGAAAAACTACGATAATATATCGATTCAATACTCATTTTCAGTGTTTTGAACTAAGACATTAATATTTTTCCATAAATACGTGGATTTTTTTTTTATAAAAAGACAGACGAACAACGCGAAATATAAGACATTAAGAAGTCCATTATACAGAAATATGAATAGACGTTACACAGGATAAAACACAATGGTATCCGTAGAAAAAAAACAAAAAAAAACAACACCTTTTCACCTTTCCTTTTCTTAACGCAGCCCACTCTCACTGATTAATATTTTGCGCGGGAACATCGCGGGAATGTCGGGGAATGTCGCTTGTATTTTCTCGCCGCTTCGTCTGATGAAGATCCCCCATTGTTCTAGTATTGTCCCGAGATTTCCAGTCATTTCGTTCTGGCGAGAAAGCCTCTTAAGAAACGTGCTCTAACCCTTTCTTTCAGCTTTCTCGAGAGAAGATGATGTGCAGTATCTTTTAAGGATCCTCGCAGCTCAGTATGGGGGAAAAGACGGTCGAAATCTATTGGAGATAACGTTAGGTTAGTATTTTTCGAATATTGAAACCATTGTTGTATTATATGTGAGCCGTTCCTGTTTCTCTTTCAACCCCCCCCCCCCCCCCTTCCCTTTAGCAGATAATTTTTTATCGCGTACGTCGTCTATTATGATGTTAGCAGTAATAACGGGATTTGTATTTTCTTATTAGAGTTTATGATATATATTAATCTTAATAATAATGACGAGATCAAATATTAGGTAACCGTGTCATGTTCCACCCCCCCCCCCCCACCCCCTCCATCACTAAATATGTTACGTTTTTGTGCCATGCCTATGCAATACTTTGACACATTTTCTTAAGCTACGAACGTGTATCAATATAAATAATTATTTTAATGTGTGTGTCTTATATATGTGTTAAGGCAGAACGTGTGCACAGATGACCTATGAGACAATGGCTCAAATTAAATGAAATTATCAGTAAGGTATATAAAGATTATGTGAACCTTTATGTAAACGTAATAAACCCCCTCCCCCCTCTCCCACAATCAACCATTATATTAATAAAAACAGTTTTCAAACAGTCGCTTACTAAGCGAGTGTTTTATATTGTTAATCGTTATTTTATTCTGTGTACAAAAAACGGTTACAAATCTTTATTATTACATTTGTACCGTGGATTTTGCTTTTGGAATTCGTTTGACAATGGTTTTAGTTTTCTGGTTGTGTTTGTGCTGCTTGATTCGAACCAACCGCCGGTCTTTGTGAATACAATGAGTGACAGACGATCCAACGGTAAATATTTCCTGCAGGGAATTTATTCGAAATTGGATATCCTAGACTATACGTGTTCGTTTTACGATGAGGTATTTCAGATAAATTCGTGTAGAGAGTTAACGTGTAGTTCTGTAGACGTTTACTTTGCCAGTGTGTTTGTTCAATTGCCTACACTCATCTTGTAATGTGGGGTAAACGTTTTAGAATATGAATAGATATAATATTAATATAATATGGAGATGAGAGAAATGCACTTGATTTATACCCTACCCGATTCTTGTTGGTAACTATTATACCTGGAGAGTAAAACTTGTATAAGTTTATTCTATCAATAGGGAAGAATATATTGTGACGTCACAATGGTAGTGGTTGGGACACAGACTAGATGATTGGCGGGAATTATTTGATAATTGACGAAAAGAATTTGTTAAATTTTAGAAATGTAAAAAATCACTGAAACAAAACAGTTTTTAATTGGATATTTATGAGATTTTCACCCACTTAAATCTTGGTCTCACCAAAATACCTTACTGCAGCATGTTGATGAAAACCCATTTTAAAGTGTTCACTTATTTAGTAATTATAAAGTTATTTTGTGAATATTTTGATAAATTCCTGACTATTTTTTCTAAATTGTCTCATTTCTAATTTGATACGTGTTTTCAGTCAACTTAATTACTTTCTTATTACAAAATACCTATTAATTACGCTAGTTAATGTCTGCACAATATTAACGTATTAAAAGCGCACAATTTAATTAATAAGTTGATTAGAAAAATTTGTAGGAATTCTAATTAAGTCAGAGTTTTTCATTCAGCATTTATGGTACTCGTTAATTTGTTTGCTTGTATTAATTTGTCGCGCAATATCTGTCGTACGAAGATTCTGATCAAGTTAAATATTGGATCATCCACACACTTCGATCTGGATTGAACACTAATAATCGTGTTGTGGCAACATCGTTGAAGAAGTGACAAAAAGTTACACCATTGTTGCGTAGCGCTAGTGTCGCAGAGAAGCAGCCGTGCGCAAGCTTGTAGCAGTTTCGCTACTGGAATCATTTCCTTATTCTGTGATTTTGCTTGGCCAGGCTCATGAGCAATAATTGATTTACAGGTGTTAGAAAGTGAGAGGAATATTTATTCAATTATATTTGGAATTAACGCATTAAAGTGAAATTATTACGGGATAACTGCGAAGGTGTTTTTGTTTTAGACCATCATTATCTATCTTCCTACACATTTTCAACCGTATTAAAACAGAACATTCACTGGAGTATGAATTACTGTTATTTACCTGGCGCTCACTTCTCGGTATAATATCAGGTCTGTTTATATTACATACAGCAGCGCGTAAACAACCTTTTGAGGACAATATCGCTTGCTATGAAATACATGATTTTCAACTGAGTGTTGAATTGTTTATGCAAGGATAAACTTTGGTGAGAAGAGCGAAAATTACGTTGACAATGATGTAACGTATGACACGATTTGTAGCATAGTCGTATTTCTGTTCCAAACACAAACATACACAATATGCAAAACTGAAATTAAGATAATAAGGCAGGTAACATAAATAAACATAAGAGTTGGCCTGAATCACAAAACAAAAAACAGTAAAATGAGAAATATGTGAATTTGTCTTTACTTCTGGATTTCGCATTTAAAACATTAATTTAAAAAACAACAATTACCAAATTAGCCTACATAGGGTATTATTTCTTCTTCCCTTTTTATTTACGAAACACAGTCAAACAAAAGGTGTTTATAAAACAGTCATTCGTAAGATATAGTGTTAATAATAATGAAATCAGAAAATTGTATTTCAGTGAAGTTTAACATTCTCTGTAATTACGCAATGCTTTATCATTCAACCTATAAATGCGTGAGCTTGAAACAAAGAACGCGAATATAAAATTCAATTTAATTACGCGTAATTTACGCCACAAAACCACACGGCCCCCCTTTTTTGTATCAACAGACGCTCTCACTGAACATTAATAATAAAAAAAAAACGAGTAAAATTGTTTTACTAATTAGTACGTCGAAAATCCACAAGGTAATTGACGAAACCCTAATTAGTCTCCGGGCGAGGGAGGTATCGCGGTGGATAATTACAGGCTGGCGTGTTTCCGTGGATGATGAGATTAAAATTATTAGCCCAGTCAAGTGGAAGGGAAAAGCTTTCAGGTGGGTAAACAGTTAATGTAAACAAGAAAACAACGTGCAATGTTTTAAGCTTCTTACGTTTTTGACTTGCTGTGTTTTATTATCCATACGTTTTAAATGTCGGTTTGTATGGGGATGATATAAAGTACTATCTTCGTTGGTGATGAACATTAAACTATATTAGAATTAAATCACAAGGTGTTTGTACTCTTCCATGATTATATACACATTTATTAATTCATACAAATGATTTTTTCACATAAAGGACACATGAAATGTAATATATTTTATTTTACTGGATTTACCTAATATTCCTGAAAAAAATCTAGAACAAAAATACTTCTGATCATAATTATAAATTGTTTTTATCTGTACTCTTTTTAATTTTAAAATGTTAGCGTGAAGCCTGAAAGTGTATAACATAGTGTTTAAGGCTTACTTCTATGGACTAAGAGCGAGAGCAGATCGATCAAAATGTGTTACAAAATAAACGTGAAACGACAACAAAATTTACGGCTGTACAGCCTAAGAGAAATTGAGATTTCGAGTCGATTCGATCGGAATCAAAATCAAGGAAATAACATTAATAAATGCGATCAATTTCAGAAGCTACATTAACTTTTTTAAAAAATAAGATGGATTTTTCTTGCGTTTTTTTCTTCCATCGCGTCAACATTTCCGATAACATGTTTCTCAATTTCCTTCATAAAATTCAAGCTTTCTATTACATCTCCAGCGACATCGGAACGGAAATTCTTTTTTCGTTATTTTGGTCGCAAACATTGGATTTTTTTATTTTGTGATTTTGTGCTAGACGGGATATCTAACTCACCCAATCATCTGGCGGTATCACTCCAACTTTCTCATGCTATATCATGTGTATCCGCTCTTTTTGTTTTGTTGTGGGGAGGAAGGGGGGGGGGGGGGGGGTAGGGGTATTTTCCACCACCTGATTTCTATCATTAAACCAATAGTAAAGTGAAAACCATAAATGTAGCCCGGGCTGTTAATTGAACTCGAGAGCTTTCCCAAAAGCTTTCATACGACGGCCGCCTGACCTGTGTTCAATTCCGAATTTTGTATTGCAATTTTTAAGTTGTTTTAAATTTTCATAGACTTGTTTCTTCATAAAATTTTTTAGAAGTGTTTTTCTTAGTTTGAGAGTTTGAGTTTGGTTGATTGACATAAGTTCTTTACCATTATAATATCTACCTTAAGTTGTAGTAGTACTACTACTTTATCGGCTATTCTTCTACGCCCCGAGCTCGTAAGCATAGGACCTGCGTGCGCATGTGTTTGCAGCAAGAGACTAGCATGAGTCTTATACTGTGGTTTAGTGGTATACTGATGTACTGTTGGTCCAGTAACGCAGTTACTACTGTAAGCACAGCATTATCTAAACGTATACCTGGTGATAAGCGCGTTGTCTGAGCCTAAGGTTGGAATTCATAGTCGGCCCCTACACCTAGGGGCACCCATTGTTGCTATGGATTTGTTTTGTTTATGGAAAATAACATGGAAACAACTGTTACCTTGGTAACAATGGGCGCCCCTAGGTGTAGGGGCCGACTATGAATTCCAACCTAAGTACTGTAAGATGTGTTTCCTCCTGGCATAGATCCATCACGGAAGACGATGCTAGCGCTCAATGACATCTCTCAGCGGGATGATCATTAAAGCACGGCCTCCTAGATAGATGCTTGCGTGCGTGCGTGCGTGCGAGCGATCCAGAAAGCTTTCAGCCGGTGCTACGAGGCTGGGCTTAACGAAACCGGATCCTGCTCTTAACAGCTAATCCGGTTCATTTTAATACACTTCCGGCCAATATAAAATGGCGGCGGAAGTCTTTCTTTTATCACCCGTGACCTCCCAGACTCCCAGACTTCCAACGGGCTCTTTTTGCACAGGAGGAAGTGAAGAACTATGTCTTAAGAGCGTTCGGAAGTAGTTTTGATGTTTTTAGTAAACTAATTTCTCTAAAACAAATAATAGGATTAATATGAAAATGTACCTACTTGCAGAGGGATGTCATATCTACGCATGGTATTAAGTACATTTGTGACAAGCCTACTCAAAAATAACATACTCATGTTTGAATTATGCAAATAAATTACTTTCGTCGAAAATGTTCGGCGAAATAATAGGGAGAATCTGTTTAAAAATGGGTACATTATTTTTGAATAGGTTGGTGACAAATGTACTTAATACCATGCATAGATATGACATCCCTCTACAAGTAGGTAAATATTTATAATAATACTACTATTAGTTTAAGAGTAATTAGTTGACGGCCAATACATCTGTAAAACTCCTACTGCCGAACGCTCTTAAGCATGAGAATACTTACGTTGGGCCAACTTTAGCAGTGAGAATCTACTGTGAGACTAGGAATTTGCATCAACCGGTCGTACGGCCTTCAATGAAATCTCACAATAATTACTGTACGTCGGAATCATTTTCATCTCATTGTATTTAACGAGAACTAAACAATGAGCTACATCCCCAAAAATGTTTCCTCATCCATGTCTACGCGTTCTTTCTGTCCGGTTACATTTCACATTATATTCTCTAATATAAGTTAGAAACGACTAATGAATGTTGAAGCAGAATGTTTCTTATATATCACGAATCTAATGTATAGTTGGAATTCCTCAACATTTCATTCATTTGTGTTTTCATACAGTTATTTGAACTCAAAATCCAGGAAAGATTCATACGGTAGATAATATTAATGTAATATTTCGTTGTCTTTGGATGGGAGGGGATCATTTTGATATCTCTGCTTGAGTGGTTTCATCCTAACTCATTGAAGCTTTACACTTGAGATGGTTAATGCGAAATAATATACAGCAGCGCATTATTTTCGTGTTTTGACTTTCTATTGCATATTCGATTTAAATGCGAGTGAGGTACTTGGAATTTACTGGAAAGATTAAACATCCTAGAAAGATATCACCATCCCACCTACCTGCTACGCTTAAAATTGGTGTTTTCGGAGCTAATTAGGGCCTACACATTTGTAGATATTATAGTGGCAAACAAAATATCGAAACCAACATTAATTTGTGACTATAGCTGTAAACATTTTAAAACACTTTCCTACTACCGTCCATACATACCTTAGTTGTCTGACCTGATCAACCAAGACTACTACTTCAGATAAAATAAAATAACAACAACAGATATTGAAATACACAATTCAACAACAGGGAACAAAAACAGAGATGATTTTAAATACAAGCCCAGATGAGGCACTCAACTACACACTACTACTACATGAAACAAAAAACATATTAATAATATAGTAATAATAATGTAGTTATGTACAGTGTTATAACGTGTTTAACCATGATTTCATGCGTAATCTTTTTATTTTCAAACACACCACTACCAATACAACAAAGCCATTTCACTAATTCCATAAACAAAACAATAAATAACCTCTTAAATGATCAAATAGTTTGACATTTCATTTACAGCACGAATTATGTCATCACTTTCAATTCCCCTGAAACGCAAGCGAACACATTTCCATTCTAGCGCATTGCTCACATTCATTGGTATGTAAGTTCGCGTGTTAAGGTTATGCTAATTTGAATCCCGATCGTTCATTTTACCATCACCAATTTATTCCGTGGCTGTTTTTGTTAGCCAAGGTGTCACGGGATTGGCGTTTCATTGTACAATTAGCGTCAGGACACGCGTACACGTTCACTGCAGTGGTTCCGAGCTGAGAAAATCACTCGGTAATAAAATTGAAAACTGAATACGACCGTATAAGAAAAAAAAATACGGTTGTATGGAGATGTTAGAAACCATGCGATAGACTATGATAACTTATTTGTCGTAAAGAATATCAATTTCCTTGAATGTAAATGTAAGACTTTAAAGGGTTTTCCAGGAAGTGTAAGGTGGAGGCCTAGGAAATTATATTGGTCGGTTTGTAGGCTGGTCACGCGCCAATGTAGGCCCCCCCACTAACTTGTATACAACGACGTAAGTTACACGCATTTCCATCTAAATGAGATTCAAATTGAAAATGTTGCGACAGCGTTGCCATATCAGAAGGTGGACCCGGCGCCTCCACCAATAATCTATCCGGCTGATTTAATGGATACTTGGTAGCTTTTCCAAATAGTAACCGCTAAGTGTATAACTCCGCAAAGATCTAACAAGTGGAATACACTAAAGTCCAGTCTTTAAATGTATCAATAACTACTTATTCGTAGAATAGCTTGTTATCTCCATGGCGACGACCAATAAAAACCATTGAAATCCTCCAAATAGCTTAATTGCTATAAATAACTTTCTTATTAGGAGATTGAAGGACCAGCCCTTTTTATAATCTTGTCAAATGATTTCGTGGATATCACGTTTTGTATTATTATCAATCATTATTGACCACCAGATTGATATTAATTTTTTAAATGACACAACAATGATATGTATGTTATTAATACTAAACTGTGAACAATCGGCTATTAGTCTCGTTAAAGAAGATATTTGTGTATGGTTCTTATTTTGTGATAAATAAATAAATAAATAAATAAATTCACATTTAGAGTCTACCCACTCAGTAATTAAACTATACTACTAATAATATTAATGATATATGTTAACTTACCTTTTTAATTTACGTTTAGTACTTTCTAACTATCGCTAACAAATATGTTGTCATAAAGATTTCTTAAGATGACGAGTGAATATTATTTTGTTTTTGCTAACATGTATATTTCGTAATAACGTGCATTTTACAAAGAGTATAGGCAGGTATTCCTCTTGTGAAAATATTCAGTTACGAAAAAACTTACTGCTATTCAACAAAGACATATACGTACGTAGGTGAACTTTACTCGCACGGCAGACAATGTGTTGCAGACAGGTAAAAGAGAAATCTTTTTCCTACATTCACAAAAAAACTGTAGCTTTTTTCCAATCATAAAAGGGGTTCTTATATATCCATACAAAATGTGAAGGTGAAATATTCATAAAAGATAACATTCTAAACTTTCTTCTTGAACTATCTGTAATATTTTATATTTTGTGTTACGTTTATGAATATAATTTCATGGATTTAATGGAGAAGGTATGTGGTAAGTAATGATTGGTATCGTACGTTGTATAAGCCCAGAATAGAAGGAGACCCTTGACGGTCATGCATGAATTAGCGACAAGTATCAAACACAATGTTGGGAGTTATTTTCAAAGTAAGGGTTCTTACAAAAACATCAAAGGTTAATATACCAGCCACTTGTGAACGGGTTAATATACAACATGCCTGAATAGTCATAGCTAAGAGAAACTGAGCAGTTTTCTTCAATTATGTACAAAACATATTTTAATAAAAGCAGAGTATTGATTTAAGCACCCACTAGTATAAAATACATTGGTTTTAATGTACGTCTTGAATATCTAGTTTATTTGGTTAAAAACTCCAATTATTAAAGATCATAACGATCATTACAGTAATTTTCTCCAAGAAAGTGGTTGATAAATATTATAATCGTATACAAATTTGTTTAATATACAAAATATAGGTACTGTAAATGCTTTGAACTAAACTGTAGTTACAGTAATGCTAAACAAAATGTGTAAGCTACCATTATTTTTTTTTAATCGAAGACAAAATGCAATATTTTAAAAGTAAGTAACGAAAGAACGAAATGATGAAAAAGGCGCGAGTAAGAATGTGTACACGTCGGTAACAACGGGTATTGAGGTATTCTGAAGAGCACAGAGGCGGATAAAGGATATTGAAAGGCGAGCGCGTGCGGATAAATAAGATATGAAATGCGAAGCGGGATGAAAAGCCGCCGCGCAAGGCGTAGCGAGGCTCTGTTATTCTTCTCTCGACGCGTGGACTCACAACGCACAGGTCAAGTCCCTCAGGTATGCGTATTGTACTCGCAGTGCTCATAGCCCAGCCGGCGTCTTATGCTTACTTCACTAGTGTAGTACCCTCGCTTCCTTCCGTATGGCTTCGGGGTAGCGTTTCATTTTCACTCGAAGAATCTTTCTGAAAATTGTGTGAATTTAATTATCGTAATGGAAAAGTGCAGAGCCTGTATCTCGGAAATGTTTTTCAGTAGAAGCCTTGAGTTCAAAAATACAAAAGCGTATCAGTTCAAAGAACAGTAAAATACACAAAAAGTATGTTTTAATTTGAGCTTTTTAGCCCTTAATTCATGTAGATGGATGAAAAAGATTTTCTCCATAAAAGCAACACAGAAATATTGATATTAATATTTTATGGAAATCTCTGGCTAATGCTGCTGAAAAATATGATTTTTTACAAAGTTGGTAACGTTGTATACCATATATAAAATTAATTTTAACCGATTGTTGTTTGATGCATTTTTAATGACAAAAATAACGTTGAACGGAATTTTAACGGAACTTTGTTGACAAAATTATTTGCACGAAAATTCCTATTTTTACAATTTTTAACATAAATATAATATATACATTAATTACATTTTAAACATCACGGCAGCAATATTTTAGTAGGTAGTACGTACTTTACCTTGTTTATAATAAAAAATAACCGTTATTTATATATTACATAACTTCTAGAAATTTTCATGACAAATAAAACAAAATACTCTCAGATACAATTTCCAACGCTTTTAAACGTTTCCCCAGTTTCCACGAGTTGAAACGTTCTCCTCGCGTAGGCTAATATTTCAACACAATCCTATTCCCCTAAGAATACCCGATCAATAAATGTTGAATATTAATCCACGCTGTGCTGTGCGTAGCGTAGCGGCGCGCGTAACACGTAACGCGTAACGCGTAACGCACAAGCGTAACCGGATATGCTAATATTCACTCCCACTCCAATAATACATCTGCTAGATTGTTGGGATTTGTAGACTGCGTACTTTCTAGCGAAGGTAGGGTTCTCTTTTGAGGACGTGGTTTTATGTGAGTTTGGCCTTCTATCCACTAGCTACTACTTATACTGCTAAATGAAGAACAGTTTATTGTCCTCCTTTGTAAATCAGTTTTAAACCTGAATAGGATAGAAATAAAATTTAATAAATTTGTCCAGTTTCATTTCCTAATTATACTCTGAGTAAGTCTGTTTGTAGAACCCCTGTTATTGATGACTTTAACGTTTTGGGTAATTTAAATGTATTCACCACATCGATGTTCTTACAAGATAACACATTATCAATATCATTTCAGTCATATTTCGAGCTCGTTCGTCTAATGTACTTCACTCTACGCTGAAGCGTCCCGCTCTAAGAGCTTACTTCAAAAAGAATTTGAATAACAATAAACCATTTAAATTACACATTCGGTAAAATGCAGCCTCACATATACATTTGTGAGAGATTTTAAACCAAAGAATTAATATTATGGAGTTTTTATTCATGACTTTTAACTTTGTATTCCTACTCCCCTCTCTGTGCTTTGAGCTACAGCGGCTTTGTAAAGCCGACCTTATAATACAGAGCAACATGAATATTGGGGTTGTAAATTATTATTACCCCATTCTTAAACAAAACTTACGATCAATGCATTCCACTTAACTGGCGTATGAATAGGCAGCATTCTTGGTAAACATAACATCTAATTAAGTTAAGACACCCGGAACTAGAAACGCTGATATTTATGAAATAGCAAACAGGAAGATATTTACTGTGCTCTTTCCCAACGTTAAATGCAATTGAAAATATCGGAAATCGTGCCGTGTTGTAAGAAAAAAGAAAAATTTCAGGGGAGACATCTTCTAATGGTCTTATAACAACATCTTGTAATGATCTGATAACAACATATTGTAATGATCTTATAACATCATGTAACTAAATATTGTTTCTTTAAGGGAATATATTTTGCAATTTTTTATTTTTTTTCTTGCGCAGAGGTAAAACGGCTTGATAAAAATTGGTTAAAATTTTCAGTCAACACTCAAGACTACTAAACTAGATGCTGGCTGGTAACATAACCAGGAAAATCCGACTAGATGGCAACCTACAAAATAATAATTATACATTTTAAAAAATCGCTCATCTAGCAACGCAGAGCGTTTGCCTAGTTGTAAGGTATATACTATATTTCTTCAGTTTATTGCACCGTAAAGAACGTGATATGGAGTTTAGTGCAAATGAATCGGGGGCATAGAAGGAATTTGTTTAATTGTCTAGTTTCCGATTAGAAATCTTTACGCAATTGGTCAATTGAATAGATAGACGAGTCTCGCATTGAAATACGTAATTCCACTCAGTTTAATGGGAACGTGCGAGCGTACGTCATCACAAAGTGACAAAACCTCTCAAAGTTTCAAACGTTTAACTGGGAGTGGATGGAGATGGAAGCCCTATTTGTTCAGGTTCGAAGGGTAGCCGGAATTTAACCGTAAAATAATCTAACTTGTAGGCGGACGGACTGAGTTGTGTTTAGTCTATTTCAAGCGATGAGAAGCCCCTTGTGTTTTGATATAACCTTCCATCAACGTATATGTCTTCATATCTTCATAATACCTCAACGAATCACCCGGCTGGAGTTTAGTCTCGCCTAATAAGCTCACATGTATTGCTTCATTATTGTCCTATTACACTTTAGAAATGTACAACGATAAAAATCGACTATCTGTAATTGAATAGTTAAATGGATTCTCGGTCGTACGATAACTATAGAAAATATATGCGTGTAAGAAAAAATATTTGAAGGTATCGAATGGGATTTAAAACAAAATAATATTAGTATGAAAGTAATGACAACACCGCCTAAAATAGGCACTTTGTTCTGGTTGAAAATTGTGCCAAAAATGGTTACAAACAAGATGTGTACAAACTTCTAGAAATAGTAATAGTTTTAGTAAGGTTGCCACGTGACAAAAATGCTGGCAACTCATGCGATTCTTCAACTGATTATTTTTGTTACCCTCAAAATCCAAAGGCCTGACGATGCATGAAGTTCAAACAGACAGTGTATAATATAATTATCGCAAACTGTCCTCGCCAAGACTGATTCATGGGCATCACTATTGGTTAATCGACCACCACTATGTCACTACGTCACTAACTTTGTGAGTATATCAAGTAACTAAATAGAAATTTGCATATAAATCCAAAGTCTACATCGCATGTTATTTTATCGTTAACTGGTCCATTACATCATAACACACAGTCGACTTTAGACTTTACTTTGTGTTGAATATTAGGTACGTTACCTCTGACTGGTATCTTTCTGGGTTGAAGATCAGTGGATCGTTTTTTATAGCGCCTAACACACTTTGCAATAATCTTCTATATACTAGTTACTGTAGTGTTATCTTTAAGTCAAGGAACTGACATGATGGGAGAGCACATATTTCAAAACACCCAAGTCTTAAAATTCACTGTTGCCGATATTTAGATGAGTAAAATTGTTTCATCTACCTATATAATGTAACGTAATGTAACGTAATGTAATGTAATGTAATGTAATGTAATGTAATGTAATGTAATGTAATGTAATGTAATGTAATGTAATGTAATGTAATGTAATGTAATGTAATGTAATGTAATGTAATGTAATGTAATGTAATGTAATGTAGCTGTAAACAAATAATGGAAATATAACTTACTACTACTTTGTAGTTATCTTTCTACTTTCATAAAGGCAAGTCATGACAATGCCTGAAGTTCAAACAGTTGATACAGAGAAGTATTATGTTTGAAGAGGGAAACGTATGTTATACGCAAGTGGTTCAATTTTCCCCTGTTTGACACGAAACTGCTTAAAAATTACTCTATCAAGTTCTATGCCGCCGAATCACATTATCATGGGCGATTCACTTTTACTGCGTATTTGCATGTAGAATTTTACTACGGGGTATTTTCCCATAATCATAATTCATAATCATATGCTCCGAGGGTTGTTCCCTTCCCAACAGCTGGCAATCTATAATTTATACGTAGGCGGAAGAAAAATGAGAAGTTAGCAAGTTTTTTAATGTTCTGGAGTATCTTTTTTTTTTAAGTTAAAAGTCTTTGTTTAAAAACTTTTCATACGCGTGGAACTGCGTTTGCATACGCTGCTAGGTTTTTAATACTTTGTTAAGGTTTCAGAAACTCTCACTGATCCTACAAAACACAATACTGAGAAACCTTAGCTATTGTTATATTGTTAATATGATCACTCAAAACTATGTTCGACATCCAATTCTGTTTGCGTCTTTATGTTATATTCTTTATTTAATAACAATCCATTGAGTTGTAAAACTGATTTAAGAAGAAAGGGCAATTAGTAAAATTATACAATACTTATAATCAATATTAACAACAACACTGAGGCTGGTATTTCGAGCACCTTATAAGAAAGTTTATAGCTAATAACTTGTTTTCACCATGGAAACTACCAATCACAAGCATTAAAATTAAAATTAAAATTAAAAATTGCTGACATTAACTTCCATATTAGCTATTCACAATTCAAAATAAAATAACTAAAGAAGAGATAGCAAGAAAAAATATATGTTTTCAAAATGCGTATTTATAATAAAATGTGTTCAAAGCTACGAAAGTTGTCGGAGTGGAGAAAATAATAGCAAGATATCTTGTTAAGCCCAAGTTATCAGGGTGTGTTCCAACTTGATTTTTCGCCTGCTAACCACTAATCACTAACCACTACCTGCTACACACTAAATGCTAACAGCTTTGGGCACGCCACCTGGTATGCTAATACAAGGTTTATTGTTATGAATAATCTAATGTAAATAAATACGATAATAATACTTCCACTCACTGGTTGGATATTTTCCTAACCTAAAAGTATCAGCTGTGATGGCTGGTATCAACCATTTTGTTTTAGTGGGTTAGTCGGTGTCGTAGTGTACACTTTCGGCCACTACCCACTAACCACTAACCACTAGCCAAAACAGGAGCATTGGTCGTCTGCTTGTGACGTCACTTCCTTTCGATTAGTATAACTAAGCTTAGTCCACTACGAAAAACGTCAAGTTGGAACACACCCTCAGTATAGAGCGCTACAAGGTTATCTGCAATATTTCGCACCTCTTGAATGTTAAGCGCGCCTGTTTTATTCTTGTTTCTAATATATAATGAAACTTTAATAAACTTCAAAGGCAACCGACGCAAAATTTGGCAACTTCAAGGTGTCAAAGAGAAGAGGGAGATTTACGTAAATACTCTTCTATTAACCGAGCGCAAAGGGTTCAAGGCTGTGGGAATTATAACCTCAATTATATTCTCAGCTTTTCGGCGAGTACTTCGAGCAAGGTGTCAACTTTACACGTTCAATGTCGTTTATGGATGTCACATAAAAATCAAACATTTGGCAACATTGTTTGTTCCATGTTGTCAGAACACAATTGTGCAGTGGAAATGTGTTAAGTGTGCTTTCTTTGTGATGATAAGCTATTGTGATTTGTATGCGTTTTTTTTTTTAAATAATATGTATTACATGGATTATTGTTCATTACAACAGAAATGTTTTGTGTATATTTTGAAAATGTATTACAATTTTGTAGTTTCTAGAAAAAAACGATATTCTATAACTAATGTTTTGTTTTGTTAGCTTAATCTTTCATTTATCTCGTATTGTATCATATAAAGAAATTTTATATAGATTGTATCTATAATGACAAAATATACATAAACAATATAATATACCACATTGTTTTTTAATTTGAATTAAAACATATTTTTTATTATCTTTTGTTCATATTTATTTTGTTTTGTTACTAAAATCAGTATGTTTCGTTTGGTTATATAAAACTGATCACTGAAACTCACGGATCAAAGGAATGTTTTTTTCCGTCGAACGTGTTACGAGTATTCTAACGCCGACTCGCCATAGAAATGAATCAATATTGCAAATGTAACCGCCGCTCTGCGTGTTGTAGCAGCATAGCTAGGCTGTCGGTGAAGTATATTACCATCGTATGAATCCCAGTAACTGAATCATAATCTCGCTGGCTTTGATATGTAATCTAGTATTACATTTGCCCCGTTCCGTTGTCGCTAATCATGAATGATGGTTAAAACATTGTCATCATCACGGAACTTGATTAGTACATTTTACGCACAGTTAACGTTTCAACCGAGTAACTAGATTTGAAATATTTTATTCATGAACCGAACGCCAGACTGGCCTGGGTGCATTTAAATATTTTATTTCGAAGGTCCACGTAATCACCTTTAAATATGAACAAAATCTAATTTTTCTAAATTAGCGACTGGGAATAGGTCTAGAATACTGGAGTTATATTTTTTGGGGGACGGTTTTTACGATCACTGAATCTGGATTCTGTATCACGGCTTGGTCGTATGTCAAATATAACGTGCTTAGAGGAAAAGTGGAACAAAATCTGATTATCAACTTTGTTTGGAGTGTTTGCGTGAGCTTATATGCTAATCCAATGAAACAGATGGTAGTACTGTAAAGAAAATCGCATTAAATTTGTTTTAATTGCCATAAAACAACGGTGTGATTTATAATTTTTAATTGCGTGATTAAAAGATTAAGCAAACATAATGCAAATTATCATTAATAAAATTTAATATTTCTCTTTTATTTTACAGTAGAATTAAACAGACGTTGAGTTGTAGTTGTAAATGCAACTTGTAAAGGCGTTAATTAAAGAAGTAATAGACAATTTTGTTTGTAAAAATATAAATTATGAAAGAACACACTTTTTATTCCGAAAACTTTACTATTTCTTTGGGAGTGTTAACGCTTACTTCCTTAGAATTAGTTTGAAACTATTTAATGTTTATTGTCTCACTCTATAAATCATTTACATTATAGGAAAATGTGTAACATATATTTATTTAAAACCCATCATTTTTATTACCTTGCTTTAAAACTTCTGGACAATTGTTTTAATGTATTAACAATACAAATACTAATAACCACTTTCTTACATTTATAGTCTTACTTTGTCTTACCCCTGAGCTACCTCTATCGGTAGAGAGTATATTTAAGTGTGATAGTATCCCATTGTTTCAAGATCGTTGCCTTCTTGTAACCTATTTTAAGTTATGAATGATAAATTCAAACTTTTGAATTATTACATTTCCCGTTGTCTGGCATAACTATTCTCATACAGACTTTTCCTTGTCTTCACCCCCCTATCATACACCCTATTCCAACGGAAATCAACAGATTCCTGACATTGTCAGGATTGTAATATCGTACGTTATGTAAATTCTACCCAGCTCGTTTTTAGTTGGAATTCGAAAAGTACCAAGTTCGATCGCGTTAAAATTAACTCTGGGCACTAAACTGTAAACGCACACATAAAGTTGATGAACAGAGTAATAATATACGATAACTTTCCAGTTAATAACGTAAGATGCAATTTGATTTACTTAGTAAACAAAAAATTACACAAACCAAAAACGCAGCAAAAACGATAACGTTCGCTTCAGATTTAATATGGAATGCGAGCATATAAGTCTCTGGGTAAGTTTTACATTAAATTAAATTCACATCTCCTTTAGTAGTTTACTTCTTTTTTGAGTCCTCTTTGAAGCTGTGATACTGAATATTATAATCAAAATTGAAGAGAGAGAGCGTCGGAATTTGTATGTATGATGTCTGGGTGTATATCTGAATACGGCTCACTTCCCTACGGCACAGTCAGCTCATTCATTGCTTCTTGAGCTCACAATAACTGCAAACAAGCTTACTAATCATATCTGACAGTTCGTGTAAGCTATTATGAATGACATCGACAAACAGGTAAGTAGTACTTAGCTAGAACGTTGCTATGCACGTTAGTGGGAGAATGCTAATAGCTTCGAGTGTGGTACAAAGACACCTGTTCTATTATGAAGTAGTTAAAACCTTGTAGTTTCTAAAAATAAAAACTATAATATTTTGTAACAATATTTGTGTTTTATTGCAAGTTTAAATGTGTATTATTAGTATAACCATGGTGTGTCCATGTAAAACGCACTTAACCGGGCCAAAGATACATATGAATGTGTCAGACTATACGTTAAATAAACAACAATGTTTACCAAGCAATTACAAGCATACACAGTAAAAATTTATGTTACGAAATTGATAGGCCTACATTTTTATTATTAATTACCAGTTAGTATAAACATATATTTACATCAGTAAATCAACGTGCGTGACGACGTGAAGGCGTAGTTTCAAATGCGGCGTTGCCATTTACATCAGTAAGTCAACGTACGTGACGACGTGAAGGCGTAGTTTCAAATGCGGCGTTGCCATGTTCGCAAGACGTGCAATCGTACAGAGTTTACTGATGGAACTTGTCATGTTGATGTATTCACAATGTACGTGGCAGGCGTCGTGTTGCATTTCAACTTTTCGGCAGTAATTCAACATTTTCCTGGGTTTAATACAAGCCGAGCACGTTCCGTTCTTAAAAATTAGATTTTTATATTTAAATTTCCACCGACGTGCCGAAGCAATTTGCTTGGCATAATATAATATATATAACATGAACACACGTTTATGCCGTGGCTAACGAAATAATGTAGGTAGTGGATTTGTTTGTACGTCTTTGCGTACGTCGCATATTTATCTAGTGGCACAAGTCATAGTCATCAAGTTACTCAATTCTATTATTAATACTGTGTTGTGTTTGCTTGTATTTTTATACTGAATAAGTAAATTAATGCGTTTTAATTACGGATGTGTGTGCAAAAGCAAGGCAAGCATCAATTTTTAATATATGAACGTGTAAAAGATTGTGTATATTTATATTAAGACCAATAGAAATGTATCACTTGCTACCAGAAAATACAGTATATATTTTGAATATTTAGAACGAGACATAGCCAACCATAGATTATGTAACTTGTATGCATGTGTCATTCAGGCTATATCTAACTAAAACAATGGTGAAAACACTAATGTTTTAATAAACCCTTCAAAACATATAATGTCAATATTTCTTTTTAATTATTCTACATAGTTGTGCTTGGCAATGTAGATGACACAATAAATGGACACTTCTTCAAAATGATTAATTTTATTCACTATCCACCACTGTAAATCTTTTTTATAGCAGTAGGATGTAAATTAATTAAATGTACACCATAAACACTGACAGACAGATATATATCACTCAAACCAACATTTTCTATTTTACAGGCTCGTTATCATTCTTTCAAAAGACTTTCTATGAGCTTTCGTGTATAAATACAAACTCACCAAAAGGCCATGTAACTTTAGCCTCATATGGTATCGAATATCAAAATGACTTTCACATACAAACTTTTCGTTTTATATACATATTTTTTCGATGTTTTTATTTCGTGTAGACCTATCTCTGTTTGCACGTGTGTAAGCAATGCTATAGAAGTGATGCATCGCATGATATAGAACGGAAAGGGTATTGTACGCCCACCCATATAACACTCACATGGACTCTTGCTTTTATGCACATAACATGTTTAATAAAGCTAGGCCATTATTCAATGCTAGTGGCAAAACGTCGAGAGGAAAATACTCTAAATGTAAAATATTATGACTGTGAACCTTTTGATGTTTTGTATATCGAGTTGTGGCCGACCCGACGTGAATCTCAAAAGCTTATGTTATGGAACGTGATCGAGTGATCGAATATCGAACAGAACGCGGCCGATATATCGAAGATGTCCGAGTTATACGATTGACTATCGAGTGAGTCCGACTCTTGAAAGGAATATTTTGTCATGATGTTCACCTTTACTGTCGGGATAGCGGATTTTATATATATTTTTTTTTATTGCGACTGAATAACGAGTTCAAAAGTTTTCCGTCTCGGTGATACATTTTGTCGTTTAAATAATATATCTTAGAGGTGGAATTGGTTCATAAAAACATTATTATTTTATTCTCTCAAGTATAACGAACTGTTGTTCAATATGAGATGTTAATTGTATTTCGTTTAAATATGCCTTTGTCTTTAATTTTATTTCATTTAACTTAATTTTAGTTTTATAAATATTGTATTGAACACCTTCTTAGATAATTGAATATATTGTTATCTAATTTTGCATTAAAAAATATATTTATTGAAAAGTTTAATGTATTAGATAGTGAACATGTCGACGTACGAAGAAATTGAGTTAATTTAAACTAAAAATGAAGATATTAGAAACGAAAGTTAGACAAATTTTGTTATATAAAGATTTTTATACATAGGCTACACAGTGAAGTGAAAACAATAGTTTATAATGTTGGATTAAAACGTAATTAAAAAACGACACAGGAAATAGAATCACAAGACCCAAACAAGTAATTGTAAATGAAGATTTAATATATTTCATGTGTTTGAAAATTGTTGCAGAATACTGTATAATAATAGACATAATAATAATAGGTATTTTTCATATTATTAACACAGTGGGATTTTAAAATCTTAGTAAATACTAAATAGTAAATACCCTTTCTGAACATATGTCACAAATTATCGATTCCACATCTATAAACCAAATAGAAGTGGGAGAGCAGTAATACGAGATATGAGCTTTAAGAGAAAGATATCCCAAGTAGAGTGCTCGATCAAAGATCTCAGTAGAACACGATACACTCCGTCAGACAGACAGACGGATAGACAGACAGACAGTAGACAGACAGACATGTCTGGCTGATTACAGAAAGGAACAGGAAATGGAACTCGAAACGTGTAAAGAGAAATGTTGTTGATTTGCTGACTTTCTATCGCAATATTTGATATTTTGTGACACCTGTCAAGTAAGCTTGCCCATAGCTTCCTTTCCAATCTTGATCTACGTTTCCCAACCGCTAGCTGTGCGCGCGTGAGAAGAAGCCACATTTACGGGAATCTTTCTCTTTTTAATTTAAAATTTGGGACTAGATCTGTGTAAAAAAAAAAGTAAAAACTATTCGCACTCGTTGAATTTTGACTACAGATAATAAAAATAAGTTTAAAAAGAAAACATTATATTTTCTACAAAAATTGAAAGGCCGTAATTATTTCTAAAAAAACTAAATGTTTGGCGTTTATATAAATATTGTTCACACATTCTTACACTGGTATTCATTTACTAGAAGTAATAATACATAGAAATAGGACTTTTAACCATCTTTATAATTAAGCATCAATATTATCTCTGCTCACTTACAAGTAATTTGCGTAATGTGTTGTGTTAAACGTGCCTATCCCCTGATATTTCACCCTTTAAGATAGTTGGCTGAGATAAGACACAAAACAAACGCCTCATGAATAGAACATAGATCTAAAATATAACAACCCCACAAAGGACTCGATCCGTCGATACTGGTCAGGAGATCCCTCCGACTAGGTATTCTCCAGGGGTCGCGTAAATTGGGGGATGAAAACTGCGAGAATGAATAGAGCTGTGATGATAAAAAAGATAGTTGAATAGATGGATGATAAGGGTAACCTTGGGGAATTGCCGTCGACGTTCATACAAAAAAATATAAAACACGGTTTACGGGTATATCTCCCCTCGAAAATGTCATAATTATGGACGGGCTGGATATGGAACTATGACCTTAGCAGTAAAGTCTGGAGAACTAAGTCGCTTTCTCCTCTCTTATTTTTTTACGACTTTCCAGTTTTTATGTAAGCAGGCAATCATATACTTAACTGGAAGCGACGCCTGGATGAAAAGTGACGGAGTGGAGAGAGAGAGTCTGCAAGAAAATATATATATATATGTGACGTCAGTAAATAAAGAGAGCATTCAGACCCCAGACCTGTTATTACCTTCAAATGCCACTTTATCAATGTAAGATTTGAACGAGTGTTTCAGTTCAGTCCTTGGCTGTATTTATTAACAATGTGTTCAATTTATCAAACACAACGCGGGGTTTGAAATAATAAAGTGAGCTTATAAATAATATTTATAGAAGCGAGAATAATAGTTACGTTGTCCTGCAGTAAAAACTTTATGTAACAACACGCTTCTGTGGAATTACGTTGTAATTATTTTCATAACCAACATTGTACAAATTGAGGTGAAACATGTGATTATTAAAAGTCTTTATTTGCAACAGATAACTACATCCACTAGTGCAAATTTAGTAAACATTAACAGAAACACATTCACGTTTTATTTTCTTACACTTACATCATAAACCTGATAATAAACAATACTGTGTTGTGTGAGATAGTTTTTGTTTGTGTTTGTGTTTGTACGTGTGTATGTGGTAGCAGGTATTTGTTTGGTTGTATGAGCGTGTTTATATACATAAACCCAATTAAAAATATCGGAGTTCCGGGTGAACTTTCATTTAGAAGAATAAATGATGAAACTGGACTAAACTATAACAAAAATGAAAACATGAAACTTTGTACTAAAAAGATGTATACAACACAATATAAACCCGGGTTCGATTCCCAGTTCAGGCTGGGTTTTAAAACTTTGGATGCGTAATCAGTAACTTTGGAGCCGTCATAGCAACAAAGCACATAATAAATGGTATAAAAGTTCCCCACTGAAAATCAGTTCTTGTAACTGAGGGGTAGACAAAAAATACAAATATATTCATTTAAACAACCCATATTTAAACAGCCCATCATTCTAGAGTAACATGTCACAAAATCTAACTTTCCCTGGACACACGTATACACAACGAAACTAAAACAACCGGACCATTTAAGTCCCCAAAAAGGTTGTTAGAGAACCCAATTTCCTAAGCAATATAAAATATGGAGGACATAACAAACAGAGAAAAGATGACACAGACATTCATGTTACAATATTATATTGTATAAAGTAGCTATATTTCACTAGTAGTAATTTCCTGTTCAGTGTATATTGTTCCCCTGCGCCCGAGTTGGTGTGACGTCCCATTCCTAATATCACCCACGGGAGATGTGTGAAGTAGTCACATGAGCAACTAACTTAATTCACTAACTCATAAAAAAAATCGATAAAACAATCTTGTATGCCAGCCAGTGACACAGAGAGAGAGAGATAGAGAGGGAGAGAGATAGAGAGAGAGGGAGGGAGAATAATTCTGTTACTGTTTGATAAAGGGTGGTTTTCGGTGAGCCACCGTTACCGAATGCGAGGGTGGATGTTCCCTCTTCCGTGCGGAAAAATATGTTAAAGCATGGAATAGCAAGTTTTATTATAGGGAACTAAGTGGGCAAACGTCCCCCCCCCCCACCGCCCCTCCAAGTCGAGTGCACTTCTTTCTTCTCTATGTTGTCTGTTTTGTCACTGCACAGCATCTAGAGGCTTAATAAGCTTCGCAAAATATCCGTGAAGATGCCATTTTAGAAACAAAGACAAAGAATATCTCGTATTCGTGTTCAGGGTGCGAAGAGCGCCATTGTATATTTTTTTTATTACTTTTTCATTTTTATGTTATTAACAGTGAACGTCTAGCAACAAAGATATCAGTTCTTCACCGTTGTGTATCGCAGTGAGAAGGTTAAAGAATAACACTGTAGCCCTGTACAATGTGTGTCTGGATTACTTTACACAAATATACGCTATGATGTGAATGTATACATTATCAAGTTCAATTTCAAACTTCATTATTGCATCACTATTACAGTTAAGTGCACATGTAAGAAAAATAAATGAAGTTAAATTTTCCTCTACAATAACATCCAAGAGGTTTATAATATTTATAAATTTATACTTTCCCTGACGTTTCAGAGAGTTCCCATCCAAAACTCTTGGAAACGCCAGCCAGAGTAGAGTAAGTTTTAAAATATGACAAATTCACTTGAAAACCTCCCCAAAAATGTCAAATTTCTTAATATGTCCTCCAGAATATAAGAATAAATAAAAAGGCGAACATGTTAATATCTCCCAAATGCCAGCAATAATTATAATATAGTTGTCATTCCGAGACGTTGATATTTAGACTTTTATTGGATGCCATTTGGCCACAAAAGTTCAGTGATGAATATATATAGAACGTTATTTCAAAGACAATTTCTGAGTAACGTTCTGTAGAAAGTGTTGGAGCCAAAAAGCTTCACTCTTTCACCACCAGCTGTACTAGTAACTGTGACGTCACGCATATTCTACTTGCCGTTTTGTTACAACATACGATCGTATCAATCACCATCAATGTTGTAGACCGCCCTGATGTATGATTGACGTCACAAAGCAGACGAGCTTTTCAAACACGGCCAACGTAAATGAAACACGTACCGGCTAGATACGATGTCGTGGACGTTTATTTGGGTTACTTTCGTAGAGAGAAAAAATGGCAACGCAAAGAGAGCAAAATATCGCACGGACATGACGAAAAAAGCGCACACAAAATTGCGAGAATCAACTATGGTTAGCTCTAAATATAGTATAGGTCACCTACTATAAATGTTACCACGCTTTGATTGTGCTCAGATCTATTGTCTTTGTTTATAAAAAAATACACAAGTTGTCTATCATCAATACAAAGGAAAGTAGGCTATCGTTCATTTATGTACACATAAAAACATAACAAGTTGTACATCAAGCGTTCAGAAAATTTACAATAAACACACTTCGAAAACTTTCATAAAAAACGAAACATATTTGTATATTTTATATACGGAAATATATTGTCCGTTTTCCTCTGTTCACTGGGAATTTGTATACCTTACAAAATATGTAACGTTACATTCAACATTCACAAACATCAGATGGTATGGCAGCTGTGCTATGACGTGTCTATATGTTCAATCAAATTTTAATTCATTTTAAACGGAATTCACGGGATTGTTCCATCAAATGGTGACCGCGCGACCTTGAGATAGACGTCCATTTTGTTGGCAGCCGGGAATCCCTCCCCCCCCCCCCCCTCCCACCACCATCTTCTATTACACAAACCAATATAAGTGGCAGAGGTCCAACATTGGCGGTATATTGCATTACTGCAAGGCGGACAAACAAAGCAAATACCTTTACAATACGCGACATGGTTCCACAAACTTCCGCTCAGCTTTGTACAACATATTCCTGGCCCAGTTCTTAGTTAGTTTACTAACTACAAAAACAGTTACTAGACATTTTAGCCGTAATCCAATCTTAGGATGTAATCTCTATATTGTATGAAGCTCCATGACATTCTGTACAGGGGTTTTATATAGACTATACTTGTATCTTTACGATATAGTTTCTGTTATCGAGGTACTGCGGCAGATACATGCAAAATACATGTGCATAGCTTGCCATATATCTACATTTAATAAAAGTGTGAGGTACAGTTACAATTACATGTACCGTTATGTATGTATATATTATACTAGCACCAACGTTGGAAGTCTTTTACCGTCCGCAGTAACGAAATACAGAAGCTAAGGTAAACAAATCATCAGATTCCTGTCGTATTTCACACATTCGTAAAAACAGTCTTCCACTTATTAGAGTGCACAAGCGAGACCCTTTGGGTTAGGAATTTTCAGGTAACCAACCAATGCTTGTAAATGATACCTTTTTATTAGCTGGTAGGAACTATAGACGAAGTATAAAATAAGGTTGGTACTTTGACCTGACTGTTTCGTAACGATGAGAATACTTACGCATTGGAATTACTGTATAATTATGAATTGTTAACTACGCTACTGCTAGAACTAAAAACCAAAATGATGCTAAATTAAAAGCAGACAGGACAATATGTAAATTCAGAGGCGTAGTACAAGTATTACTTTTAAATTAGATATTATATTGTAATTTAAAACAATGAAAATATATATAACACTGGTAAATTTACATTGTAATCACATACTGAACTATTGATGCAGCCCTTCAATGTTTGCGTTAATGACCGCTTAACGTGACATGTTATTCGCGGCCGGCGTAGTAAAATGTTCAATTCCGTCGGTCCAGAAGTTTACATCAAACCAATCGGTATTGGACACGACGGCTTTTTAGCGCTGTGAGGCGAGGCGACCTATTAGCTTTGAAAAACACTCGCTGGAAACAACGCATACTGCTGGTCCGCTGGTCAACTTAATTAACAGGGTTGGGGTAGTCGGATCGCTTCGCCACTGGTGGGGAATTGAGCTCATAATGTATGGAGGGCGATGGCGATGGGGTATAAATACCCCCATGGTAGTTCCTTCGTGTCGACTATAACTACATTGGTAGGGTTATCTGTGAGAGTCGGCGTTCTTCCTCAGATATCGCATTATCGTTGCAATTGTGACCCTAAAGACACGAATAATTGACTGTTATCAGGAATATGCAACATGGGGACATAATTGCGATATTTTTGAGTATGTTACCATAAAGAAACAGTTGAAAGCAATGTACTAGAAACAAAAAACCTATATCGGTAAGATAGGAGTGTATTTTTATCTCGAATTCATGTGACTTTTAATTCTAAACGCTTCTTTTACATAATTTAAAAATCACAGCTGCCTATCTTCTAGGTTGTGTTTAAATGGTATCTTAGATAAATATGTCCTTCATTACTTCACGTGAAAACTACGAATATTATAGCGAATATAATGCAATGAATTGTGTTTTGGTTAGAGGCTTACACATTACACAAGCCTTTGCTGAAGGACTTAGAACGGGACTTAGGTCCGAATTCATAGTCGACTCACTGTATATAGGGAGTATTGATGTGACAACAAAACACAGTTACTACTTGCAAATTTATTGCCAAAACCTGAGAATTCGGTATGGATCTTACAAAAGCAACACTTCGAAAATAATCCTAAATTTGTTTTTGGAAAATATGTAAATTTAAGTTGAGCATATAATTAGTGACGCAAGTACATTAATATATTTTTCATGAGAACACCATTCTAGTTAATGTGACTGTATCTCTCTGTAAACCAAAAATAGCAAAATATAAAAATTCAAGATTTTAACAAACCTTTAAGCTTAATTTATATAACGTTATATTTCCTCAGCAACCAGATTATATTTTTTTATTTCTAATTCTTCCCTTGATGTTCTTGGGCGGGAACGTAAAGTTGGATATATTGTTATATTCTCAAAGAGAATGCATTACAACCAAGAGACTTGAACACAAAGACTCTACAAGGATATTAAATCTAATCAGTGGAAGTACTTTTCTAGCGTACTTATTCCTGACAGCGAATAGACAAATTCAAATAATAAAAATAAAATTACATAAAACTAGAAATCCTCTTTAAAATCTTGGTATGAGTAAAACTGACTGAAATTTTGTAAATATATATTTGTAATCTGAACTTGATTTACACTTACTAAAGCACAACCTACGTCTAAACACGCACAAATAATAAAGAGAATTACATTTTTTTAAAGAGCAATTTATTTAACATTGTAAAATTAATTGAAAACAACAAAACATACACCCTTACATAATGTTTACCCAAGGGTTGGTAAGAAAATACCTTTTATCAGTTCAGCTTTATGTATCAGGACACTCAAGAGGCCTATATCTGTGCTCATGGGCCTCCGGGCACTTAGTTGAGGTCTTTATCCATTTGGTTTCAGATTGGGCATGGGATTTCTAGCCTTATCTATACGACTTATATAATATTTTAACAGACATATTTTCAAACATACCGTAGAGGACAAATAGTTTGTTTTAAGAACTATTAATGTATAGAGTGTAGCTAAAATCTTAAGTTGATGAGATCTGGGGTCTTTTCCTCGTCGGGACAAAAGTGTGTTACATTTGCTATCTCTCCGTTCACTATCTCGCCATTCAATATGTCTCCATTCACTATCTATCCATTCACTATCTATCCATTCACTTTCAATCCATAAAGCTGGATTGAGCTCAACAGTAAAAAACTATTAGAATCATATGCACATGTATAGCTATTCCCTTTCGTGATATTGCGGCTCTTGTTTGAGTCCACTGGACATGTTCAAGTCTGCACTCTCTCACTCCACGTTGCACCAAGATCACATCTGGCAAATTCACGTCACGTTTCTTAAGTACATTTGTAACAAATCTAAGGAACAATACACACAAATCATGTGTATCGCAACTATCAAAATGTGTATATTTAATCAATCTTTCACAACTTAGTATAGTGTTGATCCAATAAGTGTGTACCCATGCAATGTGAGTTACATGCACACAGTCTAATTATTGTATGTGTCCTTTGTTTCAGGTGAGTTTCTTGTTTGGTTTTCACGTCAAGTGGTCAAGTACTGAATGAGTGAGTACAGTTTTAATGTATATACGTGCAGATGAGTTGCCACTTGGCTGGACAAAACCGTCTAATTTGGCGGTAGGGTATAAGGGAGAAACACGCTGTATTTACGCATGTTCTGTCATTGGTACACAAAGTTTATTGTTTACATACAAAACAACAAATGCGATATTTATTTAATGCATTATTATAGACGTGTATATAACATTGTGGTTCACAAAAACGGATAGTATTTAAAAGCCTAGCCTTATAAATTTCTTGTTATCATAACACAACAGTTAATATTCACAATCCCGTGCATCGTACGTTGAAGGTAAAAATGAAAGAACTCATTTTGAAAACTGATAATTTCAAATTAACCACAAGTTATTGTAACAATTGTGTAATATTTATTTATTTCTCCTGTTCAGACCTTTGACATATTTTTTGTTCGCCTATTCGACAGACAAAAACCAACCATACAAATACAGGGACAATCGCCAATGCTGTATCGGATTCTATAAATGACGAGTTTTAAAATACATCCCCCCACACCTCTTTCTCTCTGTCTGTCTGTCTGTCTGTCTGTCTCTCTGTGTGGGTGTGACGTGTACCGTTGTAGCCGCATCGTCCACCCCATGAGTGTAAAGCTTTGAGCCTTGTTTACATCGTCCGTGCGGTTAGCTGAATCCAACCAACGCTTTTGTTCTATTTATTTACACAGTTTGAAGCCCCCGAATACTTTTCGGCCGTTTTAATTGTATCCGGCAACAATACGAATGAAATCCCAACCTCCAATTTTATGTGAGCGTTCGCTTCTATCCCAAATGGAGATTATTTTCTTCGTGTGAACGTGTCAACAAACTTACTTGGCCGTCGTGATAAATTTTCACAATATTTTGTGCAGTTCTACTTTTGAACTGTGAGAATTTTGTTAGAATACATTAAAGTGCCGCGACATTCACACATATATATGAACGTCACCGCACTTTAATGAATGCTAACTAAATTAACACCGTTACGACAATCCAGCCATCTAGAGATCCTTGAATGATAATTTGATATCTACCAGACTGTGAATTAAGTGTAACAATAAAGATCCTCTCTTTATAGGATCTTAATAATTAAACTTAATTCACAATATAGTACATATCAATCACCATTCAAGGATCTCTAGATGGCTGGATTGTCGCAACGGTTTCTACAATGCTACAGGAGGTCACTACGATTAGAGCCTCACCGCTAGGAGCGCGACTAAAAATATGTCACCAATCAAAACGGGGACTTTGGCTAGCTTGACTATGTTTTTGACAAGACAAAACTTTGGTTGTAGCCACGTGGTAGCACAGTCGATTATTAAAGGGGGGGGGGGGCTGGAGATAAGAACGAACATACAGGAAACTCTATAATGCGAGTGAGGATTCGAGTTTATGGTTCTGGTGTCTTAATCGCCGAAGATTCTGTTTATCAAGTCAATCGTTTGCTTAGCTCCTCAAGTATCTACTACCATCATTAGTAGGTTGTTGCAAACTGAATGTTGACATGCTGGAGTCGCTTTGTATAACGTTTAGTTACCAATCAGATAATTTGATTGCGAATTGAGTTCATTGACTTCCTGGTTTAGCCTATCTAAGTGATGTAATAATAATGTTAGAGTCTGGGTTGTTTGATTAGGCTGTTATCGTAACATGTGGTTGACGATCACGGAGGTGAGAGTGAGTCAATTCATGTTGCGACTGTCTCTACATTGGTCATACTCATACCGTCATATTACACCATCAAGACCTACAATCGGCTATTATTGGTACTGTCGTCTGGTTGACGTCTGCCTTTCTGACAAGGTGTCTTAAATATGTTTTTAATTATTTGTTGGTTATGAAGGTTTTAGAATTATTACTCATTATTATTGTTTTGTACTCGACGTAATGTATAAATTATATTTATGGACTGTATAGTGTGAAATATGTATTGAATAGGGTAAATATAACACCTTTACAGTATGTATGGTTGTATGTTTTTAAATGTTCATACACTGTTATCTTTGTCGCAGTCACATTATTATTGTTGTGTTAAATGGCACAATATTAAGTTTTAAATTAATGAAATTGCGTTTTACCTACCAGAAGGTAATAAAACTAATGTTAAACTGTAATTCATGTACATTTATTAGCTTTTCTTACCTTACTATTATTTTAAGAACAACATAATACATAGGTAATACAAACTTGATGAAATCTTCTCCGGGAGTGGCAACGATAGTTGAATACTAATACAGCAAGAAACCGACAATATTACCAACGCCATATATTTATTTCTTACATTTCAAATATACACATTGCTTTATTGTTCACGATTACAATTATCGTGACGTCTCAAATGTAATCATTTGTAGTGCAGAACGTCAGAGAAAACAAGAGGAACAATAAGTTATGAACCCGACTGTACTGGGGATTGTAGTTAAGATATTCATTGCAGCAGCGCTAGGTTCATCCAGTAACTTAATTATGACACAATTGCCACAACGAGGGTATGCCCGCGTAACCCTCTGTCCGCCAATCCTGGATGAGCGCGCGGAACTCTCATATAACAAGAAGACAACTTCTATAAAGCAATAGTCGTCATTAGAACACGACTGAGGGAGGAACAGGGAGCAGCACCGAAATAATTTTTAAATAATTGAATCCTTGATTAGAACGGTTAGACATTGTGGAAGGCGCAACTCGAGGGTACATTTCGTGTACAATAAACAGGAAACAATTTTAGTTCTCACAAAGGATTTGGCTTTCGTCTGCAAATTGGAAATGAATGAAAAGGGAATTCTTGTAGCGTTTCTTGAGTTTTTTTCATGGAAGTATGATTGCGCATTTTGAAAATTTCACGAAAAGAAAATTTAATTCTTCCAGTTTGCGTGAGAAAATACATGACTGATTTGAATTGGATGATTCGAGTAGAAGAACAGGAGAACGTGGATGAGTATTTAATTGTGTGGTTAATACAGTCCTGTTAGTTTAATTAAAATTACAAATTTAATTTTGAGAATATTGGTTTACTTGATATTTGATTATTGATGAGCACTCACTTCAATCATTTTATAATCAATTTTTTTTTATAATTTAAATTCGTACATCTCTTTGTTCATTCATTATAATAATTAGGATATTTCGTATTTTTGCGAAACATTTTAACAGCAACAATTACACAAAATTCGATGCATACTAAATATCAATCTCAACGTATATTCCTCACGCAAAAAGTTTGCAATACACAATTACAATGGCTGAGTTTTTGTAGTATCAAACATTGCAAGACAACGGTACGCATTTTAACAGCGTATATCTCTTTTCACAGTTTTAATGGCGTATTGTCTGCGCCATTTTCGGTTCGACAAAGGTTTAACAGACACACAATCATACCCTTTGTTCTGGTTCATTTTGTGGCCACTAGAATGCGAACAGTCCCTCTTTACTACCATATAGAAGGTACTCTATTTTTATATGTGTGTAAAATGTATATTATTTTCCACAAAACAATCTTGCTAATCATTTAGGGCTAAGGATTGGGTCTCAAAAACACTCCAATACAATTATTATTATTATTCATGGAAACCTACAAGACGCAACTTCCATGATTAAATTATTTTAACGAAAGTAATACTTGTCACTGAGAATCTAAAGAAAGGCAGGAATTATACGATCTTCTTTCAAGACCGACCGAAATGGCGAATAAAAATGCCAATACAAACCGTCGTCGTAAAGCGTCTTTCATCGGGGGTGTTATGAGCTCCGAAGCCGATCCATCGTCGTTAAGTGTTTTGCCTAAACGACTGAAATAACGACAGTAATTTCATCTACGTGCCTGCGTACCCGCATACAAAGTTTATCGTCACAGTTGAGAAATGTTTCAATTTATATAGGCCTACCTTATACCCTTTGGTTTGTAGTAACGACCTCTTAGAAACAAAAGCGAGAAGGAGTGAAGCTCAGCTGAAGACATTTCGTGTCTATCCTTTAATATCACGGATCATAATCAAATCATATTGTTATCTTAAGTTTCCTTCATTATCCATACTCCGAGTAAATGGTATCAGTGTATATATAGACATAATCAGAAAATTAAATTTTATGTAAATATCTTTGTTTCAAAAGAGATGTTTTGAAAGAAAGGAATAACAAAAATTACAGATATTTAGAGAAAGTCAAGTTAGTTCAACCGAAACTTATAATGGGTCAATGAGTCATGGTCTAAAAAAAAAAAAAATAGGTTTCAATTATGTTTTCCATTGTACAACAATTTAAAAAAATTCTGAAACTTATTGCAAACAGAAATCAAATCGATCAGTATACTAGATTTAGCCCCCGATCAGCCCCCAGCCCCCAAGGTCAAAACTTTAGCGACTCCGAAGGTCGTTAGTCCGATCTCCCCCCAAAACGACACCACACTTTCATCCGTCACGTAGACACGAGTTAATTGAAACAATACCCGACGGGTGGAAGGGGAGGGGGAGGTGAAAGGGGGGGGGGTGGTGGCTTATGCCAAATTAATTGCAATATTCAATTTTAGGAACCAATGATTATCCGTAACGAAATTCACGTGAATAATTTTCCATGCGGTGAAGCGCGTGATGTTCGGTTAGTGATTTGTAGATTAGTTCGGGAATGTCAGCGGCCGGGGCATTCCAAACGAACGCACATTTGTTTGAGCCCACCATTAAATTAATTAAATCCATCCACCGACGGGTTCATTGGTAGGACGTGGTCTTACTTCATTCATGAGGTGTGCTTGGTAAACTGTGTGCAGGGCAGCACTAAGATGTCCACGTCCACGTCCACGTCCACGTAGTTATAATATCAAAAAAATCATAAGGAAATCCAAAATAAGGGAGCATTGAATGGGTTTTAGATGGCGCAAAAAGTTGGTGCATGTTTTGATTTCCAAGAGGGTCGGCAAGTATGAAGTAGAAAGAGAAAGCCACGTGAGGTGATTAAAGGAAAATATGATGCAGAGAGCCATCTTTTAGGGCACCGGTCACCAAGAGGAGTTCAGAACAATATATGCATTTGTAGCCCCTCCCTTCCCCCCCCCCTCAATACCGGAGCAATTTGCCTGGACGTACACACCAACCTTTAATTTCCTCTGAAAGGGTGGGCGGGGGCCCCATTGTAGGAAAAATCCCCACGTAATATCGACACAATAAACTGATACGTGAAAGTTTACCCGGGAGTGTCAGGTAATTTCCTGACTAATACGTGCCCCGAAAACAGCATTGAGGCCTCCCTAGAAAAATAAATTACTATCTCATTTAGCATTCCCAAAGCGAAAAATAATCCTGATACAGGTTTTTGTATTACCTATGGATCACAAATTACGTCCTCTATTTCTATTCCTCCACTAAAAGTAAGAATGTTCAGGCCTGATAATTTGGCTAGCTCGTTATTGCAGTCACACTCGAACGTTCTGCATCCGGTTTAGCAAAATATTGCAATAGTACCGTACAGATGCCAAAAAGGACCTTACAAATAAAAGTTTTGAGAATAGGAATTTTGAGGCAAAATAAAATAGGTATTTTTTGCGTCATTAACACGTCTTCAAACATACTTTAAACTATTTGTAGGCATGTATTTACTAAAAGAAAAAAACAGGAGGGATGTCAGGAATATCCGTGCTCTACTATAATTGCATACTGTTCTCCTTCTTAACACTATAGTTTCCTGTTTCGACTCAATCTTCTCGGGTTGCCTCTTTGCATATGATTTCAGCATGTTCAAACTACCCTATATCTTGTAAAGTTTACTAATTTTCTTATCCTATTATAATCCTATTATTCAGTCAGAGTGACCACAAGCATAACGGTTCGGTGTCCTCCACACATCCGTGGGGAAAATGGACGAGAGAAAGTAGGCTTATTCTCTCCCCTTCCCCTCCCCCTCACGACTTACTTCCCCTCCACGTGTGACCCCCTCTCTGGAGTGTCGGGGTCTGTCCGGTCGGATCACAGTGTTCTGCTTGGCAGCACACCCGAGCTAGGCCCTCCGGTTCCACCTTGTGCGAGCAAACCTACACGGGTGTAGCTTCGGTGTAACAACCTCCAGCGTAGGCTGTACATGCACACATTGCTAAAGAGTCAAGTTCAGCCAGGAGACACAAAGAAAGTAGGTAACCCGCTTACTGCCTCCATGCAACCTACTTGCTGCTGCTATTGTCGCGTCACGGTAACTTGCAAGGTGTTGTCGTCACGAATTATGTAATTTAGGGGAAGTGACGCGTGTTGCAACTACCAACCTAAATCTAGTTGCAACCCCGTTCTCCTGCCTCAAGTATTGTAGTGATAATATCGCACGCATGTTGTCAGACGTGGTGGGGTCGCATTCCATTCACGGTTGGTGCAGTCAATACAGTGCAGCTATTGGGCAATCTCGAGTTGAATACCGTTGAAATAGACCGTGTAGAGCGACCGTCTCTTCTCGGAATTATAGGGGACACCTTGCTTCTTACGGCGTCGCCAGTATACTACCAGCCTCTACTTCGCATGGCTGCACTTGAAACCATGGTGACATTCATGACGTAGCTCAGCGCTGGTTGGCGCAGGTGACCAGCGCATGTAACCAGCCTGCGCCTGATACGGTTGAACTCCGAACCAGTGTTCGGGTGCACGCACAAAGAAAGCTGGATACCCGCTTACTGGTAACTGGAAAAGTGAAGATATCCTAAATCAGGGAATATAACATAATATTCAAATGAAATATTTTAATAACTGTAGCTAGAAATGTAAGTAGGCCTATCTTCTCGCAAGAAATCCCAGACGGGGAATTAAAACTTGTTTGTAACTTAGAAGAAGACAGAAGTATAGGTTGATTGGAAAATAGTATCATTGGTATGATACTTTTATTATTATAATGTGTGTTGTTTGTCTTGTGCACATAGTAACAAGTGTAACAAGTGTACAAGTGTAACAAGTGTACATGTTGAAGCAGTAGTGAGGTAAAGAAAACAAAAGTAGCTTAGAGGTAATTATCCCCCATGTGTTTGTATATATGGCCACCCCTGACGCTGTCATTCAATCGGGTGATTGCTAGTTATTGGGTGGCGCTGGGTCGTGAGTCGTGACTCATCTACGAGGGTTTTCGCGTGCTAGGTAATAAACACACCAGCGTTGGGGTGTCGGTTGGGCGGGGGGATGAATTTACCACCGATAACATTCACATACCCTGGGCGATAGAAGTTGCCCGTTTGCTGGCGAGGGGTGAAATACACGGAGAACATTTATACTCTGTACGATGTAAGTTGACCGTTTGTAGGCAGGGGGTGAAATTTAGCAACAGGATGTATACCCTGGGCGTTAGAAGTTCCCCGTTTGCTGGCGAGGGGTGAAAAACACGCGAGAACATTTATACTCTGTACGATGTAAGTTGCCCGTTTGTAGACAGGGGTTGAAATGTACCACCTTCAAGATTTGTTACCCTGTCCAATATAAGTTGTCCTTGTTTACGGTGGTGGGGGTGTAAAATTTTCACCTGCTCTACTAGCATTACCATACTAAGACATTCAAATTGCCTGTCTCTTATTTAGGGCTTTAATTTACAAATAGCATTTATAGCCTGACACGGGGACAAAATTTGTTAAAAGTTGAGGGTTTAAATTTAGTGATATCATTTCTTACCCGACACGGGGGCGAATTTTAAAACGTTTAACATCCAGATACTGTTTCGGATGTAAGTTGCGTTAATAAGGGATGAAATGTACCATCAGAACATTCACAAACGCAGCCGGACACAAGTTGACTTGAGTTCGTGTCACTGTATATCAAGGTAACATAAATAGTTCTCCCTCATTACGGCCCTCTTGCGACCTGAAAGCTCAGCATTATCTCAACACCCTGACTCCTTTTATGACGACCCTGGCAATGTGAGATGGATATGACGGCCGACGTCACATGACCTTGATGTCGAGTACGTCTTAAAACAACTAACGCAAAGCAACCTAAAACAATCCATGTTTTCCTCCCGGCAATCCCCAGTATAAAACCATTCAATGATTCTCGTCAGTAAAATAACTATGATGCTAACTTCTCCGTGATACTATGGGGTAGAATTCCGAGACGCGCCAACGTAGACATTGTCCTCAGGGGGTGATGGAGCATTGAAGAAACTCAAACACACGCTGCAATAACCTCCAGTAAGATACACATTATGTAGCGCCTATCTCAGACTTATCACTGAAGGGAGGATGTACAGAGGGGGAGGGCGATGGACTTCGTTAGGGGGTGAGGAGTGAACCAACCACACTGTGTATGTTATTAGAGGAGCGTAGGTGTTGAAGCAAAAACCTGTGTGTGATGACATCTTCAGTTGATTATTTGGAAACTAAAAGTAAGATTGCTAACCCCTGGCTAACTTAGGTGATAGAACTTCAAAAGCGTCTAGTATTGAAAAACGTTTGATCAGAGACTGTTTCGCAAACTTTTTAAACTGCGATTAACCAGTAATCGGATATTCGTTACGAACAAACATGCTTACTGCGATGCATTTTGAATGTGATGTTTTCTGAAACTATGGTTAAGAAACCGAGCTTACTAAATCGGAGTCTAACGAAGTTGCAGAATTGGGACCTAAACACTGTTTTTTTTATTTTTTTTACTTTTTTTAAGAAACTCAATTGACATACTTGCGTTGTAAAATGTGTGGTCCCCTCTTGTGGAAACTCATGGCTCATTCGGTTCATTCTCAGATGCATGAAATAAATTTGAATCTACAAACGAATTTACTTGAATCCAAATTTCACGATCTCAATTTAACTTTTTATGAAACATTGTCATTCAGAGAGGGGTAACAACAGTCAGCAGCCAAATATTTGAGCATCAGATATGTGCAGAAGATGGGTTAGAGGAGAGAGTGTACATCTGGTGTGCACTGTGCGTGCATTATCTATAAACGTGGCGTAAGTTGTTGTTGTTGTTGTTGTTTTTGTGCGCGATCGATTATCACTTGAGCTACTTTAAGTGGAATGTAAAGTAGATACACCAACTAACTGGGATAGAATTTTGACTTAAGTGTTTTGCAAACTTTTTGGTTAGTAGCTGTTTAACGTCGCACACGAGATATCGTCAAGGCTTCACTTTGAGGTGGAAACAGGACGCAGCGAGAGTGCTGAAGCTGCGCGAGAGAAGACCAGTGTATTTGTCTACTGAACATTATATTTACAAATAAAGTTAACTATTTAGTGTTATTATAAAGGTAGTTAATGTAAAATATTGGCTGAAGCCTTAAGAATGAATGGAATTATGTCAGAGAATGGATAACTGAAGTGAAATAGAGGGTCCGTTGTTGAAAGTTTCGTTCTTACATTCAAAACGCGTACACAATTGAAAATTCTTAAATGATTACCGAGTCGTGCTTTCAAAAGTGGAGTGAAATATTGATATAATATATATCAGTTAGATTAGATAAGATCAAATTATTTCATTCAAATGCAGTGTGATCTCTTCAAAAGTGCAGATTAAGAATTGAGTAGCCTAGTGTTCACAAAATTCTATAGCCACTTAGTCGAAGAATATATTTATGACATCAGAATGAATATTGTCCACGTGTAGATTAACACTTCATCAATTATCTAAAACCAAAACGCATATATTTCTTATTGGATTGTGAGAAACACTAAAATGTTCATCTATAGTACTGAACTAACTCAAATCAACTCTGTTGTGTTACGAAAGGCAGACTGCACAGGAAAATGTTAAACTTATAAGAGCATGAGCGAGTTAGTAATAATAATAATCGTCGGTCACGAAGCAGGTAAGCCTAGTTGTTCTTATGATAATGCATACGTATAATGGTAAATCATTGATGTTAACGTTATCACAATGACAAACACATCATAAAACAAATGTCTTGTAACTGGGATCTTGTGCTGCACCTTATAGGAACGCACTATTATTTTAATTGACTATTTTCTTGGTAGTTCATTCCACCTTGAATAATTATAAAAACGACATTTCTGAAAACTATTTGTATTGAGCTACAAAATGACTTTAATATAACCAAGTAGAAATAAATATGTATCTTTCAGAACTAAATCTTGTTCCAGCTTTCCAGAATAGGTTTCCCCATGACTTCTCTTAAACTCCTTATCAGATGAACATGGTGTCCAAAAGAGTGATGGCATACTTACAACTAGACGTGGCGGAGTTATAAAAGTTTTGTTTTTTAAAGTAGAAACGTGCTTTCAAACTAAAATATTGCTTCGGGAATAACATTCCCTTGCTGACCCTTTAGTTAAAGCGAATCTACAGCTGTTCGTGTTATAACGTAGAGTTAATCATTTACCCTGAAACACGTACGTTTTATGTTGCGATCATGTACACAAGTTGAGTTTGTGCTCGATTAACAGTTCTCATGATCTGCTATGGGAATCAGGATACTCATAGTTCACTAACAAGTGATATACAGCACGCAAAACGCTGTAACAGCTGATCTGTGGGTGATCCCATGTTAATCGCGGTGATTCTGTAATTGAAGTTGCAAAACATTTAATATATTGTACGGATTATAAACGTGCCGGATAGTTTCCTTTTATTTTCAGTTTTAAAACGGCTAAAGATAGATGTACATTGTACATACACATTATTACTTCGTCATTTATGAATGATGTTGAGAAAACGAGTAATTGTATTCTTTTCAGTCTATTCAACCTATATAAGATGCGTTACAATTTAAATAAAAGATCTACAATCATGTTTACTTTGTTTCTTGATTTCATTTATAGCTGCAGAGAAAATTATCGAAAAAAACAAGGTTTTTAGTAGGATATTAGTTAGAAATCAAAGTTTTCGTTTTTTTGTGTGTCTGAATTTTATGAAGAAGCCTCAAGTTGTTTACCATGTTCTGTTTTCATGTTCAGCTACCATATAAAAACGTTGCTTTTAATAAGTAATTTGAACATTGACAAGAATGTTTAGGTTATGTGGGTTGTGAGTGGGTGTACTCTAGAATTTCTGTCAGAAAATCTCATGAAAACGCTTGATGTAAAAACAGTCGAAAGCAAATATACGAAACCAAACTGACGAATGCCAACGTGGGAGGTGAAAAAGAGAAAATATGATTCGAGTTCCAATAAATACAGTTTCTGTTTTGAAATAACAGTAAATAAATACCGATTTGTCAACTTTGCTGTCGAAAGAAACATGACATTTTTCAATCAGTCAAACTAAACATTTTTCTCCAGCGCAAAAGCTTTTCTATCGTAGATCGTGGAGAAAGTAAAAAAAAAAATCCGCAAGTAAACTGTTGATTCTAAATTTGTTTGGCAGAAACCTCACAGTAAAATCATTCAATGAGAAATTTACCTCCTACCAGGGACTTGAGAATATTAAAATAAATAAATGAACAGATGCGTTCAAATTTTTATATATTAAAGAGAGTCCTAATCAACATTTCACGTGTATATTATTCATAAATTTAAAATTACTTCCACTGTCCCAATCTTCACTTTACATCAGTACAGAAAGTGGAACAGTTATAGTAATTATCTTAAATGTTTTATTCATTTCAAAATGCCAGAATTTGATTCATAAAATGTTAATTTAACGCAAGCATAGTCAACCATTTTAATTATGTTAATATGAAAAATGTTATTAAACTATTTTACACACACACAAAGTCAATTAATCACTAGATAACTGCAAAACAAATACAAATTTAAACATACCCATGATTCTAAGCGATAGATTTATCGGTTACTGCTAACACAGATGCTTTCAGAATAAATTAATAACACAAACTATGTGTTATAAAGTGTTGACATAATTTTAAATCACATAAACTCATAAACGTGTTTAAGAAAAATAACTTTCTTCCTGTTTTCGTTAAGCCCAACAAACTGTAGGCGTAACTCCAATCTAACTTTGGATTCGAATCGCAATATAATATTATTGTTCTCTGTTTACAACGCAGAGAAATTCTCTGCATCCGAACTTTAGTACACTGCTGTTGTTTGATATCACTTGCACAGTCACCCCCTCCCCCCCCCTCTATACTCCCCCCACCCCCACCTACCCTCTCCACCCCCTGTTATAAGATTATACCAAACTCTTGTCGTACAAGTAGCTTCGTTGCAGTCGTTTACTGTTGAAACTAGCAAATTATGTTCCGTGAAGACTCGGTTACACTCGGGTTAACTCGTGTAAAGTCGGTTACACGTACGATTGCGTAAGTTCTCGTTAATATTCTTGGAAGATCATACCATAATTTCTACATGTTGAATAAGTTGAGTGATGTTTTGATTAATGTGACGAAGGGAACTGAGATGATTCTAAGCTTGTTTGGTATATCACAACCAAAACTGTAACACGTGCTTACTGGAGCTGGCCAATGTCATGAAGTTAGATAGTTTTTAAAACACATATATTTGTGTTAACCATCATTAGTGCAAATGTATGTCTAAATCAATGTGTTTACTTTGTTGTTACATTTAATATAAACATGTATTTTAATGTACGAAACATTTATTTAAAACACAATATTGGTTGTTCGTTAAACAAACAAATATTCGTGTTATCGAAGTGTATCTGTACATTGTACATTTTACGTTTCTCATGGGCATTATATTTTCCCAGAAAATTATATAAAATTCGGTTTAAATCAAGACTTCGATAAATTGTGCAATGCGAAACATCTGAATACATAAAACACAAATGCATCTTGAAAGTAAGCGGCGAAAACTCATTTTACTTTTCATATAGTTTCTAATACCCACATATAATTACTTTCTGTAATACACAGTTTTCTACATGACTATCATAAATAGTGTTGTAGGGGATACTCGTCTGAAACTATTTATCCTCGTAGAGCTTCTAAGGTTAAGTTTGTAGTTAACGATGAAAACAGTTTGTGTTCAACTAATGAACCAATCAAATCATTTGAACCGAACCGAACCTAATGCAAGTTTCATTATACGGTTAATCACTGCTTGATTCCACTAGCTCAACTAACGGACAAATCGCGCAGCGCAATGAAGAGGTTTATTCAATGCAAACAAATTCTTCCTATATACTGATGACGTAGACAAAAAACGTTCAAATCAAATAATAAAATGTCTAGTTTGATAATTGTAGACTGGATATGATGTAAGTAACCTAAATAATTGTACGGGAAGATGGTCGTTTTACATTCACTGCAAACGTCAGCAGGGTAACTGTCTTATTCTTAATTGCTCTGGGGATATACACATGACAGGTATCCAATTTATTTAATTAGTGACTGTAAATAAAGCCATACAATATGAAACTAAATGCATGCAGATTAAAACCACACATTATATGACACAATATACTGCGCTTATACAAAATGGTCCATTTGAAACTTTGACAAAATATATCAGGAGTATGGTTGAGAAACTGTAAGAATGACGGCCCCCTCCTTATCCCCCCACTGCTACCCGACCTCCCTCAACTCCTTGAAACAACAAACTAAACAACTGAAACAAACTGATTTTCAGTAACGTATTTCATTTTGTCAGGTGGTCACGGAGTTGAGGGGGGTCGGGTAGCTGTGGAGGGGATAAGGAGGAGGCCGTCATTCTTACAGTTTCTCAACTATAGTGATCTCGTTTATCAATATATCTTCGTTTTTTTGTTGTTGTGAATTTGTGGTTTTGTGAACCTAGAACCCTTGCTTCGTTTAGCTTATTTCAAATTATGTCACACCCTATTTTGTAAGTTCTTAGCTCTAAATTAGCCTGGCAAACGTTAAAACGCGTTTAACATAGCTAATAATATATACCAAGCATATTTTAACATTCACTACACCCAGGACCAAGTATTCAAATATTTCGTTAGACTATTCAATAACAAACAATTCACAACTCACAAACCAACCCGAAGAGTGTCCGATAAAAAAGATATCGTTACTACCCTTGATTTATATATATATCAGCGAGTGAACTTTACGTTCATTCATTCATTCATTTAATCATTCGCATATCTCTCTGCCAACGTGAAATTCTCAATTCCGATCTCAACCCTTACATTGCCACGACACAGCCGCAGCCTCAACCCCATAACCATAACCACTCACCGCCATCACACGTCAAATATTAAATATTGCCTAACGCGACGGTGCCAACATCACGGCTTCATTCTACCCCTTTCGCGTGTCACACATTTAACATCGGTGGTTGGCTGCAACGCTAAATGACAAGTTGAAAATTAGCTGAATGTCACGCGTGAAATAGACAGAACGATTGTCGGTGAAAGTTAGGGCGTTTGATGTATTTACCTACTTTGACGTGTAGCCCTTTAGGGGAAGCCGATGGTAATAGCTTTCTGTTTTAAAATGGGAATTAAAGAAAAGTTTTGTTTTATGAAATGATGTTTTTTATACTTGAAAAGTTAACTTTGAAAATGTATGAAAAAATTAATTTTTGTTAAGTGGAGCGTACGGCAAACGTTGTAAGTTAAGTTCTGATTGAGGAAAAGTAAAATATTGCGAAGAAATTAAAGTCTGAAAAATTATGAGTTTATAGTTCTTACTTCGAGCAATAAAACAATCTGTAAAGAGATTGATTTATGTTTTGCATCAAGAGAATCTCACTCTTTCACGTGAATCTGTGATTTGAATTCTACAAAGATTTAAGTAAATAAAATGAGAAGAAGTCAATGTAAACTAGAGATAACTTTAACTTATTTTTTAACAGAACGCACTAAATGGTAGACATTCTGCACAGCTTGAGTTTATCATCTGTTGCACGTGTTAAACATTGGCAATTGTATTGCTTAGCAAAAATATCACAAATGGAAGTAGTTTGCCATTGTATCTAGTCTGCAAAAGCTAGTTCCAGTAATAATATGTACAGTTTAACCTACTTTTCAGTATCATATTTTACTGACCATTCACACATAGAATTAGAAACAAGATAATATAATTCAAATCTCTTAATATTATGAATTTTATTCAATGTTTAGGAATTAGTTAGATGATAAAACAAAATACAAACATTTGCAACTATAACCTGTACCGAGAACAACACGAGGAGGTGTCCTTGGTCTGAGGCAGAATTAATAAAATAGTTTCTGGGTACATATTATCTACTTGGGAACAGAGAATAATATCCATGCCTCTTATATTACATTTAACAATATACATATGAAATAAAAATATGTACTCAAATGCGAGATCATATAAAATATGCCCTTTGTTGCTTATCTTTTCATGTGTAAACAATTTGTGGGCTTTTATGCCACAAAAATGATAATGAGAAAAGAGACAGAGATGAAAATGTGTAAAACCAATTATTAATTAATTCCCACTACATAGTTAATCAAAATAACGAGGCTAGTTCATGCAAACCAGAACTAACGAGAGAAAAAAATAATGAAAGCAATTAAAGAGTACAGACAAGTTATGAATACTCCAATAATAAACATCCTCACCATTCCAACCTATATTAGTCACAGTTGTTTTCCATGTTTTGATGCAATTAATGCGCAATTGTTTTGCACAAGCGTCAATCACTGTATCGGTGTATCGACGTTCATGAGCAGATAATGCGATCACGACAGACAGGTGACGTAGTTATCTAATAGTGAATTGTCACAGGAATAGATTTCTGTGATAGTAAATGTGTGGTGACGTCTGTTCAATCGAATAATTTTGAAATTTTGTTTTGTTGTCGTTATACCAAGTTGATTTAATTGCGAAAAGGAATGGTTGTGTTTTGGTATGGGTAATGAAGATGAAGACTGTTATTTTAAATATACAGCCAGACGTTGATTATCTGAGGTAATAGGAACCAACAAGTCAGCGTACAATATCTTTTGACTAAAAAATTTGTAAATTTTGTATACACCCTGGCGTTTACACCAATTTACAGTAGATACCATGAGAATGCTTTAAGATATTGAACCAGTGATTTTTACCCAAGATTATGGGGTTGAATCAACTAAACAACGTATTTTAAAAACAAAATACAAACATTGTTATTGTTACGATATATATATTCTGTTCTTAATTAACTGCACAAGTAATTAATGAATTACCAATTAAAAAATCGTAACAATTACAAAATTTTTAATTTTACAAATTCATTGTTTATTTGACTCAAAAATAAATCTCTGGTAAGACTGTCGTGTTTTTCAATCTTTAGTTATATTGTTTTCGAGCTCAGTCCTCTGTACCCTCAACTGAGTACATAAACACACATTACACAGATAGTTTAAATTATTTTTTCTTTTTAACCTCTTTGAACCGTAACGAGGTTTGTATAACATTGTCAATTGTTACATTGTGTAGGTTGTAGGCTCACTATCGCAGCAAAGGGGACCATTTTGGCTTCTTTGTCATGCTAAGTACAAACAAACCATCACATACATATCTTTGTCTACCCACTCAGGTACATGAGCTGATTTACCGTAGGGGCTTCGATAAATGTATTAACGTTCGTTGATATGTAAGCTCTATTCACAGTGTATGTGTTTGCTAGAACCCTGAGCACAATACAATATTACTAAACTAAACAAAAACTAAAAGACAAAGTATATTATAGCTATTGAACTAGTTTTGTAATGCCACCTGGTAGAAACACACAGGCCGTATGAGTCTCGCAATATGTACAAGGGTTTATATAAACTTATGTTTTTTATGTATAATCTGCATGTAGGAATAATATGTTAGGACTGTTTTGTTAAAATATTATTATGAATAGTATTCAGGAAAAGAAAAGAAATGTGAAATGTTTCAAGGTTTTGATCGGTTTAGAACAACACCGGAAATGTCGCATAAACGTTTGTAAAAATAAGATTTCTTTTTTATCTACGTTTATTACTACGCGGATATAAACAAAATGTAGAAAGATTGTGAGCATGATGTATTTAAAAGGATAGCATTATAAACTTGGTGGAGGTGCCGGGTTATAAAATTTTGTTATTACAGTTTCTTGCTTTTTGTGTTGTCTTTATTAATACGTTTTGTAATTACGTTTTATCATTTCTGGTATTTTTATTCTTATTAATGAGAATCATAAGAAACCTAATCGTAATATTATTAATATGACGTAGTTTATGAAAAAAGTTTTTTTTAACGTTTTGCATGAGGATACATTAATGTAGTTCAATATATAAAAGAACGAAGAATCGATTAATTAAATTTATAGCTACTTAAAAAAGTAAACACAAGTTTCCATGAATAACTTGAATGTTAAAATGCGCTTTCTTTTATCAATACCCTCAAATTGTATTGTGCGTCTGTTTTGTATCTAAATGGAACTATTGATATTGAAATGTTAATACATGTTGATACTGAAACGATGTGTTTATAGCCAAATATTATTTTACTTGTATATATAGTTTGAGCTTCACTTTGTTTGACGAATATTTAGAAAGGACTGTGAAGTAAGATTTTAACATATAGCTAAGAATGTTGATGCATTTATAGATATGATTGATTGCAAGAAAGGTTGAAGCCAAATGAAGGACCATTCACTGAAAAACGAGACCTAAATCATTTCGTCCAAGTATTATTTTTGCATGCGACGATTTGTGAAATTGAAATTTGTGTGGGCGCGTTGAACCATTGACGCAACGTCACGTTCTCGGGCAGGGCTCTGATTGGTGCAAATCTATCTTGAGTCACGCTAAGAAAGCAGATTGGAATCGATACTGAATTTGCGTCTTGTGATCGCGTTTTTATTCTCTTTTGAGACAAAGTCAGCCCACTTTCGTTTAAGAGCGAGAAAACGATTCAGTATGTGACACGTACTTAATTTAAAAATCCGATCTGATATCTTGTAACAAAAATGTATTTTTAGATTTGGTTACGTAATCTCTAACCAAATTAGTTATTCAAACTTTATGGTGTGTTTATGGTCCAGAAAAGCAATGATTGTGGTGGCGATTAGATACTTTATAGATGTAATTTTCAGGTCGAAGTTTTTGTAATAATTTAGGTGAGCTGTGCTCATTTTAAACTCTTTGAGCCGAGTCATTATTAAAAATAAACAATCTTATCTCTAACATTTTCATTTAAAATGAGTTGAGTATTCGAATATCCACGGAAACATATCTTTATCATTTGATACATAACAAATCCCTTTGCTGACCTGTATGAGTTTGTAACCAATCTCAGATGGCTGCAGGTTATTTAGATAAGTATTGGCAGTGTTGCCAATACATCTATTCCAAAGAGCAACACGTTTCAAATGTTGGATATGTAAATAATGGCTGCGTGTAGATTGTCGCGGCCCGGAACAGATTTAATATTATATTTTTGAGATAAACCGTGCGGAGATGATGAAAAGCACAGCGGGCTGACACAAAGCCTGGATGCCTTTTCATCATCTCGGAGAGGCTCACACCAACTAGATAACATTACATATACAAATTATTATTGGGGTGTACGAGGATATTTGGGCACACAATTATGTGCAATGGATTTAGCACACATTCACGTAAAAGAATTTTACAGATCATATTAATGTTTTAATTTTTCTAATAGTGGATTGTATAATTTAATAAATTGTGTTTAAGCTGTAAAATATTATATATATATACATAGGTATGTATTTGATCATAATAACCTCATAGTGTCTGAAAATATATATATATATATATATATATATATATATATATATAGATGGGGCTCATTTTGCGATATACACTAATCAAGTTCTATTTTATGTCCATTTCATCTTTTTGGCGGGTTTGTGGCATCTTCTTCAACATTTAACAGTATACTTTAACAAACACAAAATTACAACTTAAATACATCAATAAACAATTATAAAATAGTCTTGTTTTGCTGCGAAAACACGGCAAAATAGGATTAACGCTCAGAAACGGCCTTGATATCTATCAGAGTATCACACCTGTATTGACAGACGCACCGCAAACCCCATAAAGTGTTAAAACCCGTAATCTCGCTTTGACAGACACTAATAAAGCAAGGACGACGCTTCATTTCGCCGGCATCATAATTGTAATAACGCGGCATGGCCGGTCTTCTTATGACGGACGGAGTTTAGGTGATATCGTGAGGGGAATAATAAACCTACCCTGTGGTTTTATTAGCTCGGATGAGGGAAACGCCAAATAAATGAGTTCCAAAAAGATCATAACGACGTTGTGAGGTGGCGGATAGAGAGGGGGGAGGGGGGAGAGGGGAGAGGGGAGGGGGGAGATTAGGGTGTGTATACACTAGTCCGCGGGCGTGTCTACTTTACTGTGATATCTGACGGTTTTTCTTGGAAACAATGTGATTCGAAATGGGAGCGGATTTATTTGTCTGGGAAACAAATAATAATAATATACTTTGTCATGAGCAGAAACAAAGTTTTAATATAAAGTAATACTAAGTAAGAGATGAAATTTGTCGTTCTAGATTCGAACTGTTATGAAGAACAATTATTACTCTGTTTTAAATTGTTGAGATAGTATATTATCCTGAAAGCAATATACGACTAACTTTACCGTTATGTACAAACTAGAGGAAATGATTGTCATGAAACTCTGTATAAGTTTTATTTACGGGAAATTATAGAATATTGTGTTTTCTCTTAGGAATATTCAAAGCTGAAGTCGATCCATTATGTTTTTAAAGTCGGTAAGAAGGAAACAAACAATAAATTACAGAGCACTCGATGTAAATTTGTACAGTCATGAAGATATATATGCGGAAGTGTTTTAAAGTGCAGGATAGAGAGAAAAATGGGGGAAGCGACCCCATGCAATTGTATTTCTCTTCTTTTACCCCCTCCACCCCCCCCCCCCCCCCCCCCACCAATCATATACACACTCATGTTTGAAAGATGATTTATCATAAGTGTTAAATCAAACTTTTAAATTAATTTAAAACGATAAAGCAAATTTAAAAGCGAACTGAGATATAATGGCCTCTTTAACTTCCCCTCCCCACCGTTATTGCCACGCGTTCAATAAGTCTGCCCTATCACTCGTGCCACATCAACGCCTGTGGTTGCCCATAGTTCACCCTTACCCCCTACAAGTGAAATGATGTGGTTTTGCTTATGACAGCAATAATATATTGAAATGAAGCTACAGTTTCATACAATGTACGTGCGTTAAGCATTTAGTTCAAAAAACATTCCTGATTGGGTTTTTAACCAGTACTTTTTCACTCACTACATTATGTGTTTTGAAATTAAAGTGAAGCAATTATTAAATATCTCAAACGGAGGTCTGAGTTCAATTATCGGACATACGGAAACCTTTAAATAATTTCTTACTCATCGTATAGTATCTAAAATTAGTGGATGGAAAATAAATAAAATTAAAATAATATAACAATACAATAATATCAAAATCCGAGTTAAACATGTAAAATATTTAAAATTGTCACTGAAAATCCTCACCAAAGATGTCACCATTAAAAACGAGAAGTTAGGCCTACCTTGTTTTAGCCATAAATATCTATTATAGTCTTTGTTCTTACTGCGATGGTACACCTGCAACATATTTACCTATCCCTAGAAATGTTGCTGTTAATTAGAATCAACCATGTGCATGTGATATATCCCAGCATCCAATTAATATATGCTCTGAGCTATCACCTGCGTGCGTGCACGTGTTAGTGTAATGTTTCAGGGGGGAGGCAATATATGCACGCGTGCATGTGTGTGTGTGTACGTGTGTTGTTACAAGCGCATATTCTCGCATTACATTGCTTTGCGTGTCGGGTAAGGTTATAATTATGTGTGTGCGTGTACACTGCTATGTGAACAATTGCCACGTGGTGTTATGATTAAATTAGTGATGGTTTGGATTTTATAAGTATTGCCGTGATGTAGTTATTACGTATAAACATGTTATCAGGTTTTATCAATTGAATAATCTGGTTAAGTTTGATTGATGTTGGATTTGTTGTACTTGTATTACAAACACTATGTATAATTATGTTTTTCTCGCTCTTGTTCGAATATGTTTACACATTAAATTATATAAACTGATTCTTATAATAGTATAGAATATTTTTGTGACAAGTAATCTACTGCGATTATAGACTTTTTCAAACAAGAAATATGATATCGAAAGTAAATCACAAAATATACGTATGTACTCACAAAAAAATGTGTTCATTGTGTGGTAGAGTAGCTGTTCCCTTATCTACGTTTCAGAGTCGAGTATGCGTTTAAAGCTGAGTATTCGATCCAACTAATTGTGGTTAGTCCCCCAGCTACGCAGACACTACAATGTGTATTGATTGTGTACTCGCGTTGTAAGTTAGCTTAATATTGGGTTTTGGCAAATTTGACATGCGTCATAAACGTGACCAAAACAACTAACGAAAACAATAAATGCAATCGCGTCGTTTGGTAAATCATTCACACAAACAAAATTAAAATTATGAAAACACATCAAACGTACTATTCGTATTGTAAAAACATTTCGTGAATTTTGTTTTTCATCTTTCACTTTGTGTTTAGTAGTTTGTGGTTGGAGTTAAGAATTACTTCAACGGTCAGTCACATGGTCAACGGTTCAGTCAACGTTCAGTCGGGTTCCAGTCTTTCAGAGCGGGATTTCTCAAACTTATTCAACAGGTATAGTTAGTTTTAAAAACGGAAACTTGTAGAAAGGGTAACATATTATGTAATAAAAAAAAAAAACAGGACTAGACACTGTTCTTTGTCAATTTCCTGTGAACGGTTGCCTGTTGAAGAGAGCTGATTAGCTCTCGAAATATTGCGTCGTTTAATTGTATAATTAGTGATACATAAATCAATTTGAAACCCCAACTAATAACCATAATAGAAAAAATAACCATAATATACACAATTACTAGTAAGAGGCTAATAAATGAAAGGGTAGCAAAATAAAAGAGCAACAGAGAACGAAAGGTATTTTTCCTTTACGTTAGATCTTGGCTAGGCAGAAAATAAGTTGTGTTGCTGCCGTGTAATACAGAGTCTCGCAGGCCCTGCCTAAAAACTGCGCTTTTCATGTCGCTGTTTTTATTGGCCAAACTGCGGAGAACGAAGCTTGACGCGCTCAGACGCCGGTGGGTGAAACACGAACTAAAGATTAAGAAGCAAGAACACTACAGTATCTTTCTGCCGAGGTACTGGCGGAAATGTGCTCAACTTACAGCGTATTCCCTTACAAGTTTTTACATTATTATACTTGCGTATTATTCCTTTCTTATTATTATTATTTCGAACATAGACAATTTCATAGTTGGTTGTAGTGGTTCATGTGAAGGGGTGCAGATCCAAAGTGGCAGAGACGTTCGAATCGCTTATTATAAGGCATGGGTTTTTGAATTTTTTCTTCATCTTGATTCATCGCCCTTCATCGTCTCAAATAGAACGATTTCAATAATAAAGACAAAGCAACAAGAATCACCAACATATCACCAACATTGACAATCGTTATCAGTGAAAGGGGCGTATGTTTATTATTGCATGGGAAAATGATAACATATTACCAAACAGAATTGTTATAGTACAAAAGTCAACAAAACATGAAAAATAAACGGAAGGATAAACCCATCCTTAACGCTAACATTTATCGTGAACTTATCCTGTTATTTGTTAGTCACATTGCCTAGAGAATTGGCTTTGCTGTAACATACATAAGCAGTTTTGAAGGTCACTGATCCAACCAAAAAAACACGATCCAAAATAACCACAAACAGAACTACGTGTATTGCTCCAATTGACGTTGAAATTAGTCAGATTTAACCACTGGATTCGTCTACCTTGTCATATGATTCTAAATATCGGGCAATGATAACAACATTTATCGCAGCTACGATTATTTCCCTTGTCATGTTTAAACGTGGCCGCTCGTCGAGGTGATTCTAGATACGAGAACGTTCTCGAATATAAACAAAGTATACATGCGAAAACATGATTCTGAGATAACGCCGCAGCACTTTGCAACCTAATGAAGCACTGCCTACCCTTGTGTGTTGCACGCGATGCCACGCGGCCTAAACGATGTCCTAATCACTTAACCGCGAGGGAGAAAAACATCGGGGTTGTACTTGTAGCCTACCAACCGGATAGGTGACGTAAATAAACATTAAACGTCTACAAAAAATTATTTTAATATTATAAAATGTTTATTGAGATAGTTTAGGGTTGGCAAAAAAAAATGATTTTCATTAAACGCTGACAAATTCGTATAATGAGCATAGGCAGTGAAACTTTGCTAAAACTTAACGGACTTGTGTGTCGGGTACATTTTCGGGGCTCGGAATATATGTTAGTATGTGCTTTTGGGATATACAAGAAAACAAGGTACCGGTATTAAGGTAGTCTGTCCCCAACCTGATAACGAATGAAGGTAACAAAGACATTTTTCTATCAGGCCTTATGGCAAGAAACCGCACTAATAAGACATCATTGCAACTAAATATGATCTCTCCGCCCCGCACCATCCACCCCAGGATATGCAAAGAAAGGATAACAAAGCACGCGTTTACTTCAAAGTAAAATGATTTTTAAAAAAACTTTTTTATAATTTTGTGTGCATGATTGGTTTTAATTTTACAAAAACAATGTTGAGGATAAATGTTCGTTAATCCTTTGTCATCAATAAAGAAAAATGTCTTGTGTGCCTGGGATGAATACGTAGGATTCTAAAATGAAAAAAATATATTAAACGTAATATTACACTTTCCTTTGAATGTGTCAAGGAACGTTATACATAAACGAATCTGTAAGCCTACGTCCGTCCAAAACATGCAAAATTCTAAACGTAACGCGTCGTAATTTTATCACCCACAAAAAGGTTCTAAGCCTTTCATCCATTATACTGGAGCATTCAATAAGACTCCTGAATATTATCCTGCTAATAGAAGCAGCCACATCAGTAGCGGTAATGGAACAAAAACGTCGCTAGCCATAGGCAACACAATCCTTGTTCCTCGTGCAAGGCGTAATTGACGCTGCCAATGGCATCACATTAGCATACCATGAATAGTTATTACGTTGCCACTTAAACTTCTAATTCGATGATGAGGTTTTTGGAATCGATAAAGTGCGGTGGATTCACTCTAACATGCAACCACCGATAATTGTTGTTTAAACAATATTAGTGAATAGATTGCTTGCATTTTGATAGCAAATAAAACGTATGCATTATTTACGAGTAGCGAAGCGACCCCAGTATAGATTGACTATGATGTTTGTCAGCATTCGCTTTGAATCACCGGGGCAAATCGAGTGAAAAATTGACGCGGTTGTTTTATGTGTTTCGAAATGTTGTTCAGAATGGAACAGAATTTTTTATCGAAGTGGAAATTGAAACAGTTGTTTGAAGGAATCATATCCAGTGGTATGAAATATATGAGTGTGTAGGAACACTAGATCACCTCAGGCAGTATATGATGAAAACAAGCAAGTACTTTAGAAAATAAGTTATAAAGTCTTGGATATATTGAAAAGAGTAATTGTAATCTGAGATGAATAATTAAATATACATTAGAATGAAACATATGACATTATACATTATACAATGCAATCACGGTTACATTTTTTCAAGTAGGTAAATAAATAGTTTTAAATTATATGCTAATAATGTTATGAGTAAATTAATATGAATGAAAAGAATATAAATATTTGTATTATATGATAGAAATTCTAGCGTATGTGTAAATAATAAATAGGTTCAATGAAGTAGTCAAACAATTGTGATAGAAACATTAATTTCAAACAAATATATAAAGAGTATACAGAGATTTTTAAAATGTCTCAGAATTGGGTTCATAACATAGATGTTATAACCAGATCTAACGATGGTATTTGGGATTAAAGTCTCATAATACACATATATTGTCTTTAATCGATAGACATTCTTTCCATCCCTCCAAAACATTATACTGTAACTAATTTCCATAAAATTTCTAATGAAATTTAATAACAAAGAATACCAATTTCAAATCTAGTTATAAAGCTTTAATACAAATTACGGCTCACACCTCATTTTTTATATTACATAATAACAATGCGAAAAACGAAGTATTTCTCACTCACAAAGGAAAAAGTCGTGCACGGTGGTGGTAAATTACTGCAATGAGGTGAGTGGTGTACAAAGCGCACACGATAATTCACATAAAGCAAGTGCAGTTGCACTCGACACCACCCTGGTAATTGTGCTGCATTGGGAGCGCATGAAACCATACCAGTTTCCGCCAATGAAGGCACTTCTACAACTACAATGCACTCTGTTGTTATTCACAACTTTTGTCGACGCTTTTCTAAACAATTAGCGTATTGAGAGTTAACTTAATTAAAAATACCTGTATATAAATGGAATTTATTGCATTGCAATGTAATACGTAAACTATTGTGTGTTGTTACAAACACATAGGTGTATTTCACCGTTATTCCTGGTAATTACATTCTTCTAAGCTTTTTATCCAGTGTACCAATTGTTGTTTTAAACTTCTATTACTAGTAAATATAATTGAACAATACTGTTTTTTGTATATACATTTTACAGCAGTATAAATAAACACAACACGAATGCTAATTGTAATTGAACACAATGCAACGTAGTTCAATTGGTTTGGATGTTACAAGCTGAATAAAATAAATAATTTGAATTAGAATCCCGTGCAAAACATGTAGTAATCATGTTAAACAAATATTATTAGAATTTCACGCAAGGTGACTCTGCCAATCGTAAGAGGTGACGAAATGAGTCCCTTCTGTTTCCCTTTCCTCCCCCTAACTGCATTGAATATTAGTTCTACTCGTCCTCCTATTTATCCGTTTCCTTCAAACAACCCCCAATGTTGTATGACTTAGTTGTCGAGTACGTCGTCAAACACAAAATAATCGCCTCTGGGCTCTGGGTAGTATTTGACTCATGTAAGCTCTGTCTTTCATAAGAAAGGACTAAAATGCCGACGTTGTATGCCATAAAGCTGTCAAGTACGTCGAAATCCACAAATAATTACATTACTAATCAAATTAATTAAATACAGTATACACCTTCTAATATATATCGAAAATAACATGTAAAGAACTCAAGTCATCATTATTTAGTGTAGCAAATTTCATATGCAAGCAACAAATCAACATACCGCCACAATTAGCGTGAACACCATGGTATCCTCACCCTTTCATTGCCTTCTACGTTATTACTTCGATCTTGCAGTTCGTAACTCAAACACTAACAATAGCCAATTTAGTAGGGGCACGTTGATTTATTGCACGTACCCCTTTATAGGGGTGAAACGATCATGCACGAGTCCGCCTCAAGGCTCGTATTTCCCCGCGGACATTCCGCAACAATCATCACACATATGTGATTAAACATTATTCTATCGCGTCACCATATCAGCAGGAGACAAAAAATATCATATATACATCCCTCTTATGGAGACCCCGGTCATATGTGATGGATCTGGTTCGTCCGACGTTATATGACCTAGTTAATAAGTGCCCCGTAAAAAAAAAAATGCTAATAGGCCTACTTATCTTCTAAAATAACAGTGTGGTATTTTATTATCACGTTTTTATCCAGCTCCGTGAATATGTCATATTTGTTGGCCACCCTTTGCATGTGTAGACTTGTATACACAGTAGAGCGTAGATCAGATAGGGGTAGATTAGTGGGTACCAATTTTTCTAATGTGTTTTCACTTCCACTTACATATTTAGATCATATAACTTAATAGGAATAATCGGATGCACGTTTAAAATGAAGTATGCATAATACAATAATGCATGTATATATGTACATAATAAAACGAATTGTATAGATCTATGCCTGCAATATTATAGGATACTAATTTGTTAGATAAACAATGTAAAACAAAATTCTTGCTTGTTGATTCTTAAATACATTGTAAAATTAAGGCAGGTACAAATTGTAAACTACAAAAATAGAAACTAACATGAAAGAAAAGTAGAGATCTCAGATGATGAAAAGGAAAGTTATGGACTAGTATTATGGAAATGAGCTATCGATCAGTAGGAGCCATCTGAAGCCTTAAAGGGGTTCTCACCCGCTACCCCAAAAAAATATGTTTAACTAAGGCTGATTAGCTATGAAATTAGCGACTAAATGAAAAGAAATCGGGTTCACCATAACCCGGGAAAAAAATATCAAAGTTAGTGATTTTCGAGCTAGGTCCCATCGGCGAAAATCTCCCATAAGAAATAGCATTGGGACGACCTGTATGCCTTGGGACCTTGGAGGATTCTGCTCCAAAAAAAAAATGATGTAATACTTTTCGCTGCGTCTTTCTTTTCTGCGTATTTCGTATATTTTGGTTTTGTAATCGGAGTTTCCGTTCAGGTACAAAATAAAGATGTGTAATCGGGTGCTCCATTTCGTTTTGAGCGTTGTTGTGCGTTGCTGTGCACGTCGAGTCGGCGGGTGTCGACTGTCGAGTTGGTGTCAAGTAAGCCAAGCGAGAGAGAGAGAGAGAGAGTAGTATTGGGAGGGGAAATAGTCAACGCATGCACAATGAACGCGGTCTGCTATGCGGTGTCGAATGGAGTACACCAAGGCCGTCTATTTTTTTTAGATATATCGCTTCGAGTACACTCGCACCAAAAGCCGGCTGACACCAACAGTCGCCGCGGCAGTTAACCAGAAATTTCATTAATTAATAACAATTCACAGGTTTCAACTTACGATGTCTAATGGTTCATTATCGATTGGTGTGGTGCAGTAGATCATATGGTAAAAAATAAATCTAGCGGGTGAGAACCCCTTTAATGAGAAGGAAGAACTATTATTAATGTGGCACGGAAAGAAAAAATAATAGAATCACCCCGAAATTGAAATGTGTTTCAGAGACGAATAAAGTCTTCAATCCACCGGTTCAAGGAATTAAACAATATCACTAAAAACATCTAGAACTAGTCCACACCCCTTGACCTGCACCAAATCTTAAATTCTGCCCAGCTCATATTCCTTCAACCCACGTACTTTCTTCTTTCCCATTTCCGAAACGGCCAAACGACCCGTCCGCCATTTTGCAACAACAATAAAAATACAACCAGAATTCTCGAAGCACAAACATTTTACCACCGTCCCGACCTCAGCATCATCGCACAACCACGTACCACCCAACCACTACAATATTCATGGGCGAGTGATGTGTGCGAGGTGTTGTTTGCCCGAAGACACCCTGTACATAAAACAACTTCCCTTGAGAGTAGCGTCAAGAGTGTGACCCTACTGTGCGTGACGTCACATCCCTCGCTTATCATGTAGCCCATCTAGAATACTTTACAAACTCTTTTACGGATGTATGCAAATTGTAAACGAAGGAGGGACGAAAATAAAAAAAAACAAGTAAAAATGTTTTTAGCTTAAGTGGTAGAGAAATGGGATTATGTTGGGAGCATCTTCCTGAAAGTAGTTTTAGTTTATGGTCTGGGACGTCAAGTCGACTCCTTGCGTCGCTTCAAGATCGGTAGACGGGTTCTTTAGACGGTGACGTAGGTTTTTTGTGGGCGTTTTTCTTTTCTCTTCTCTCTTTTAAAAGAATATTCGGGAAGAGAAACAGGTATGAGAATGTTACGCTTAAGCGTATAGCTACGACGCACTGTAACCATGGTTGCTTTTTAGAAATAATGCTATCTACATTGAGTTTTTTTTCCGCTGCTCATTCCATCCACGTCCTGTTGCCACATGTTAAACAATGAAGTTTGTATAATAGCACACATAACAATGAGCATCGTTACGTTTTAACATGTTAATAATATGCTAGAATACATGTAAGAAAATGCTTCAAATCGCACATAAAGAAGGTGATCAAAATATTTAAATAACATTAAAATAATGATAATATGTTATCGTTGTGCTTCATGTTATTTCAACGATGTTAATCGACACGATGAGTGATGGGTGAGATATTATGAAGATGATACAATATTACTTGACAGCTACTGAGCCAGGATTCGAACTCAGAAACAAGTATACTGGACCTGTCGACTACAATCTTTGCCATGGGTTTCATGCTCATATGCAGCCACTTTCACATGCTCATCTATAAATATACAGCTTTAAGGTGTAAGAGTTGTCCAATATACCAACATCTCATTCGAGTTTTAATTAAAATGCTATTTGAGACCAAACTCTGAAAAACAAGCGTGGGCATACGTTATTAAAATATATACAAAAGTTCAACGTTGTTTTAAAATATTCTGTTCGTTTTTCGTTTCACATTCTGAATATCTCTAATTAAGTTCTGCCCACATTTAAATTTTCGGAATTACAAATTCCTTTTTATTTTCATCTTCAAATCGTTGACGACCAAAACCAAACTAAATAGTTGAGGTTTGGTTTGGATCTGCTAATTGGTGCCCCGCGGTGGATATGTATTATACACACAGCAATCAACGTTCGTCGTCGTTAAGAATATCCGACTCGGTTCAAATTAAAATGTATCACATATTCTACCATACAAAATTAAAACTCTTCAATTTGTATAAATCAAATTGAAAATTGTAATGTATAGATAATATGCGTTGAAACATACACATACAATACATTACCGATTGATATGCTGTAAGCCAAAGACTATAGGCACCGAGATTGGCCACTGATGGCGCTAGTGAAAACGAATGAAGCGCTCCAAGTGGCAAAGTCGCGCAACAACCTGCTGAAGCAGCGTCGTTCTTCCTACGTTAATAAAGGGAAATTGTGAAAATTGTTTAATTAAATATGGGTTTTAAAATTTTCGCGCAGATTATGAATCCCATCAGTAAATCTTAAAAAGGCAAGCCACCATTTTAATCAGGACACGTTTTAGACGTAAAAACAACAAATAACACACAACAAACACAAACAAAACAAGACAATAAAAGCCAAAACAAAAACACAAAACAAAACAACAATACAAAATAAATACACATCAACAATAAAAACGAAACAAACGCCAAACAAAAAACAAGATATATCACAATAATATCCAGCACTATTTTCAACCGCGGAATGAAATCTTCAGCAGTTTGTTGCTAAATTTGGCCACATACAGCGCTGTATGTACTAACACACGGTGCCTAATTAGGCTTGACTGTTAAAAACATAAAACAAATTGCAAGAAGTGATTTTCATAGGGAACATTCATACAATTAGTGTAAGATTCTTTGCTTTGACGGATCCAAAGTCACCGTTTGCATATATACACCATCCATGCAGTTACAAAGCTAAAAAAAGACGCCCGAACCGGCAGTAGACCCCTGGATCTTCTGCATTCAACAGCCAGAAAGACAGCATCGTGGAATTAAATTTGAAATATTACAAATTTAATTATTTATAATTGTTGTAAATATTGTGTTGTAATATATTCTACTCAGACCAGTGTGGCAGAGTCGACGTTTTCATCGAATGCTCCACAGTGTTTTCTTATTTCAAAGCCTTGTAAGAACAACCAGTGTTTTGTCTACGTTCATTTGTTCTGCTCAGAGCAGAGCAGACCGTGTTCAGACATAGTCGGAGCGGAAACCTCGTTGAAATGCGCAACAACATCCGAGTGTGAATTATTCAAAAGAATAACAAAGCCAATGACCTTTGTGGTTGGCCGGTAACTGAGTTGTGATCTTCAGCTGGAACAATATCGTGAAACTAGAACACTACACAGACCCGTAGCCAGACATGAGACAACCCGTACCATTCATAAGGCATTTTGAATTGGCCATGGTTCACTTATTTATGGCGATAAAAATGTGTTTTAATTTTTGTTATGTAGAAGATATGTTTGTAAATCTATGTGTTAATACATCTTTGAAAAATCTTTGAAACTAACGCCAAAATTACTTGAACAACTTTTAACTCTTTAGTTAATTAGACATGTCGAACAGCGGTTAAATTTCTTTGAAAATGTATAAGTAATCATAACAATTAAGTTCCCAAGAAGAAATAAAATTCTGAAACGATTAGTTTTGGGTATAATAATATTATTAGACTATTTGTAAATCTTTAACGTTTTGCTGTATATATTGACAACATTCCGTCTGATGAGGACATGTTTACTCCATATTACATTACATTCCACATAAAAAGTTCGGATTCAGGCAGAATTCGTTTCATGATTCACAACAAAGTACAGAATACTGCATTTGGTGTGGGGTAGAATTCGTCTGTCTAGCATTCTAGTTCCATGGTTTTATCTAGCTAGATAGTCTCTACCATCATTACTCCGTTTACCATTTAACTTCGCGTGATTCGCCACCAGGGTCGCTCCAGTCAGTGAGAGTCCGCGCTGCACTCTCGTCCGATGATTGTGCGATGGTGCTGCTCACCGTTTAGCTTCGCGTGATTCGCCACCAGGGTCGCTCCAGTCAGTGAGAGTCCGCGTTGCATTTCCATCCGATGATTGCGCGACGGTGCTGCTCACCGTTTAGCTTCGCGTGATTCGCCACCAGGGTTGCTCCAGTCAGTGAGAGTCCGCGCTGCACTCTCGTCCGATGATTGCGCACGGTACTGCTCACCGTTTAGCTTCGCGTGATTCGCCACCAGGGTCGCTCCAGTCAATGAGAGTCCGCGCTGCACTTCCGTCCGATGATTGCGCGATGGTGCTGCTCACCGTTTAGCTTCGCGTGATTCGCCACCAGGGTCGCTCCAGTCAATGAGAGTCCGCGCTGCACTTCCGTCCGATGATTGCGCGACGTTGCTGCTCACCGTTTAGCTTCGCGTGATTCGCCACCAGTGTCGCTCCAGTCAGTGAGAGTCCGCGCTGCACTCTCGTCCGATGATTGCGCACGGTACTGCTCACCATTTAGCTTCGCGTGATTCGCCACCAGGGTCGCTCCAGTCAGTGAGAGTCCGCGCTGCACTCTCGTCCGATGATTGCGCGACGGTGCTGCTCACCGTTTAGCTTCGCGTGATTCGCCACCAGTGTCGCTCCAGTCAGTGAGAGTCCGCGCTGCACTCTCGTCCGATGATTGCGCACGGTACTGCTCACCATTTAGCTTCGCGTGATTCGCCACCAGGGTCGCTCCAGTCAGTGAGAGTCCGCGCTGCACTCTCGTTCGATGATTGCGCGACGGTGCTGCTCACCATTTAGCTTCGCGTGATTCGCCACCAGGGTCGCCCCAGTCAGTGAGAGTCCGCACTGCACTCTCGTCCGATGATTGCGCGACGGTGCTGCCTCCTGGGAGCAATGTCCATAAACCTTCTCCTCTCCTCTCCCTCGCATGATATCACCGTTGCTCTATACCCGTCATTGGGGGCGGCTGTGGGGATAACACTGATTAAAAAGGGAGGAAGAGGAGGCTGCAAGTTGTGTTTTTGCTGCAATGGAGATTACGACCTAGCGAAACATACAAACAGAGATATGATGTTGGGGAATTGAAATGTTATAAACGTTTTAATTTTGTTTAACTGTTCGGGTGCGCATGAACATCTCAATAACTGTACACTCGGTGTTGGTTTCGAGCATTTGGAACGGGAATAAATCTGATTTCATAAAAGGTTTGGCACAGTGTGTGAATCACGGTGACTGCAAAACATAATCTTCAAAATATTTGTTCTCCCAAACTCCTGTTTCAATCTCTATCATGTTAATGTATGTATTGATACGTCTCAACGTTCTTTTGAAATATGGTTGCTAAAATTTGCCAGTTATGGTTTGCCATTTGCCAGTTATGGTTTGTGTTATTATATTCATATTACAATATGAATATTATCAATCAAATATAACAGCTTGCCATTAGATTCATTGTCACCATTGACGATACAATAATTATAGCAATTTCAGGTTTCTATGGTACTAATGGACTACTCAATCGTGAATTTGCCGGTTGATTTACGAACTGTATATATCACGAATATATACTAACTATCTACAATCAAAAATCGTGTCAAAGCAGTTACACGAAGCTAGTCCTCATAAAAGACAAAAATCAACAACAGAGCATACTTCTTTCAAATAATAGACGATTAAGCACAGGATTTATATTCTCTCCTGTTTTCTCATTTTATTATCTTGATTTGTGAGATAGTCTCGGATATATTAAAGGCTGGTCCACACAGATTTTTAAGACATACGATTTAAGGTTTAACGCGTAGTCGTAAAGTTGGATCATAGGAAACACGTACTGGCGTTCACACAAAGTTTTAGTTTTAAGACGTTGTTTTTAGTTTTAAGACGTTGTTTTCATTGTTGAAACCTTATGCATTATGTCTTAAAAATCTGTGTGGACCAGCCCTTACTCGCAATAAAACAACGTTCACCGATAAATGTCTTCTATAATTTTAATGGCATGTGACTAATTGAAGCAATCTTTGTTTAGTAGTAATACTTTCAAAGTTTCGGTCACAAATCCCCATTTTATAGCGGCTATTTCTCCTAGCTTAACCTCGATCAAGACTTAAGTGATTTACCATACCGACAGCGTACACATTGCAAGTACGGAATCACCGACTAAATCAGGCAGGGATTGCGGGTTAAACATTTATAATGTAAGACTTTAGCTTAAATACCACGTCCAGCGAAACAATCACATGATCATGATCGCATTTGTATAACCAATCATTTGAGATAATTTGTTAGCTTCTTCCTCGTAAATAATTTTGAAAGTAGCCCTAAGTTATCGCTTTTCATCTCACGTTGTAAACATAGATTGTACATCTTTGTGTCGTTGAACAACAGCTGTCGAACATAATATCTAATGTGTTTATGTTATTGAATCCAAAACATCATTGGATCACATTTCGAAACCGAATACAAAGTAAGTCTGGATATCTACAATTTTCATAACCTATCATGTCGACACAAACTACGATAAACATATTAAACACTCATTCATTACAAATAATAAATTTGTCACTAACTTTTTCGATAATCTAATGCGACTGGTAATAACTATCAATAATTTAAATTTTGCAAAAAAGAAATTCGGTTAATCTGCAAATTATACTAACCAAGCACATTTTTCAGATCACCTTGGTTACAGTTTGTGACGGTTATGTCTTAACGGATTGGTTGAACATAATATTTTATAATACAATGCTATGCTATACACTAGACTAGTATAGTGTTTACACATTGAGCATACTGTAACAGTCTAAAATTTAATATTTCATGCGAGTCGAAGTTAAAACAACGTTGGGCTACATAACAAAAAGTAAAAGGTAAGAGGGGTCAAAGTTATTAAATCAGTTTACGCGCAATTGCACAAAAAAACACAATTTGCACGATTTCAACATGTCAAATTGGAAGAACGGGGTTTGTTCAGAATCTAAGATCGAATAGAAAAGTTGAAATTATTGTAATTATTTATACGATATTTCATCCTCTTTCGAATTCATTATTTTCACAAACATAAAAAGATTTCGATGAGAAGAGAAACTACACAAATATTCGTTTCTCTTGTTTCTCACTTATGAAATAAGGATTCATACTAACGCTAACTTTATTCTATAGTTACAGATCTTATCTTACATGTTACAAATATATAATATGGTTCTATCCACTTTGTGATAAACAAACAAACATACTTTACAATTATATTGTGTAATATTTTAACCGTTAGAACACGTATCCGATGTTTTTGTTTTGTTTATAACAATTCTCGCATTCTCTAGATTTACAGTTCTCACTCTGCACAAAGGAAATGATCTGAATATTCTAATCAAATCTTAAAACGTAGTAATAAATTCAAAGCTAAGTGTCTGTTAAATTGCGCGTACAAAACACCATTATTTTGAGTTGTCGCCCAGCAGTAACATCATATAGCTTTACACTACACAGAGAGATGTGTAGATGAGAGCTCGTCGAGGCGCAAATACAATATTCTTAAAGCGATTGGATGGATAGATAGATATACACAATGAATCCATCCCCGAAAGCATCGATGTAACCAAAACGCCTCGCTTTACTCCATTTTGTCAATTCAGCTCGTGTGTGTGAGTGTGTGTGTAACTTTGGTGGCAGCGAGGCGTCTTGTGTTATAACCCTCCCCTCCCCCCACCACGCGCAACTAACATCTCGTCGACACGTGACCGGAGAGAAAAAGACTGTTCAGTCTCCCCTCCCCTCCTCCCCCTCCTAGTCGGCGTTACCTTAGAAACATTGAGCCCTTCGCTTCTTGGATAATAGCTACTCCTGTAAATCATCATTATAATGTTGCCACCCCAACCTTCTCCCCCTCCTGTCTCTCCGCGCCTCTACACGTGCTTCACACGCACCCCTCTAATAACACGCATTTGTTTATATTACAAACTTAATGTTTACCTCGTTTTGTGGAGCCAAGGAAATAGCTAAGCCTACATAGAGATGATTTAGTGGCATCTAAAATTTAATGGAGTGAAAAACTTTAAATGAATGTCGGCTATTATGGTTTTATCCGAAGATAATGTTGAAGTATTATACTCGGGACTGCATTATAGTAGATGTCTTGTATTTTTTGTTTTGTTGGTATCAATCCGTGGATAGATTCCAAAGAGGTCGTAATTTTTTCTCTTGATTCTTTCTTTTATTTTGCTTCATTTCTACGTTTCCACGTTTGCAACGTATTTTCTAGATCTGTTACAAAATGTTATAATCTTTAGTCTACCACGACGTTTTACCCCTTCCAGTTGACCTTCAACTTTATATTAATTATTATATATCCGAGCCTCTTAATATATCAACAAATCAATCCCTACTCTTCATTATACTTCTACGTACAACTTCTTAGTCTTTGAAAGTACTTCTAATAAATGTGTTTATTTATATATCCGATGGATATTCTGCACTCTACGGTAACACCACATTTAAATATTACCTTAAAATAAGATAATTATGCATGGATTTGATTTTTAAAGAAACACTTTGAAAGGTACGTAAACGCAGGCCATGTACATATTAAATGATCTGAATAAATGTTGCTTACAGGCGAGAGCAGCTAAAAATGAATTTTAAGAAAGGAAAACACAGGAATAATGTAGTATTCATTACGAGCAAGTGTGCTTTCAGCGCACTGCATACGAAGCGGAACACGAAGCTTATGTTGAGAAACCCTAGAGTTCGCTGCGTAATTAGTCTCCGGAAATAAAAGCGTTTTTGTTGTCTCCGAGAAACATTTTTCTTCTGGTATTACATTACATTATGAAGGCTTGCTCGCGTTTATTAAACTTCTTGTGGGAGAGTGTAAGCAGATTCCGCTTAGAGGGTTTTCGTTAAAAACATAAAAAAACTTATTTATTGTGATTGCTATTTTTCATATCTAGCCTATTCAGTTGTAGAACTGATTTAAACAAATACAACTGAACAATACACGTTAAAAACAACATAAAAACACTGTACATGAAATATATAAAAATAAATGAATACGTACAAAAACAACTACTATATAAAAGAGAACATTGAAAATGGAAATTTAATAAATTTAAAATTAAAAAAATAATTTTGGGCAAAAACAAACAAACATATAACAACTAACAATGAATTAACTACATTCCAATATTGCATATGAAATTCCTCATCAAATACTTACGTTAATTAAATCCTTTGTTCATCATCTTATTTTAGCTAAATATTAACTAGTCGCACACATAACGAGTTTTGTTATATTCAATTTCGATAAACTTGTAATTTTGTTTTCCACACATGCAGCGTGCAGTCTACAATCTCAGACTTAATTATTAACTTTGGCAAGCAAGGCACGCCCGCCCTTTGCTGTGCAAATTGAAATCTACTTCAAGTTTGTGATTGAAAGGCAAATGAGGGCCCGAGATGACAGACTTGTTGGGAGCTCTCGAAACTTTACGCTGGCAAGAAACGCAGTTAAAGGTTATTTATTGCATATTGTATAATCGAGAATAGAAATTTTGCCGTGAAAGAGTGATATTTACATACCTATGACATAAATTATCTTAAAACTGTAAGAACAGACTACTGTCAGCAAATCACAGCTCCAATTGCGACGTTACTTTCATTGTTGATCGTTGTTTTTTAGGCAAGTATTGAGATTATCCCTGGTCAGCTTGTTGTAGGTACGAAAAATGTATGTTACCGTTATCCCCCCCCCGTGAAAATAAGTGCAATGAATACAACATTAATTTCATTCGGTACCGGTACAAAGTATGTTTGAAAATTTGTATCAGTGATTAGAAGTTAGTATGTGTTAGTATGTTATAGTGTTATAGTAAGGATGGGGTCAAGTGATGATTGCTGGTATTTTCTATTCATTGTTATGGTGTTTAACGACGTACTCGACAACTAGGCCATGTGACGTCCGGAGTTAGTTGGAGGAAAAGGAAATGTAAGAAAACAAATAAGACTAATATTCAAAGGAGTTAAGGGGTGTATAGGGAAAGAAGTTCTTCATTTTGTCACCTCTTACGAGTAGTACATAATTATTTGTTTGTTGTTTTTGTGCTTTGTCTTTCATGTGATGTAATTTGTGTTTGTTTTGAACTTTTAGGTCTGAATTAAAAATGTTTAATAATAACCTGGGTTTGATTTTACCCTGGGCCCAGACTGGAAGACTCAGCCATGATAAAAACATGAGGGTAGAGTAGAATCAGCAACGTTTGTGATTGCCCAACTTGCCTCACCTTCATATTTTGATTTGATTCAGTGACTGATAACCCACTAACATTAACATGTACTGCTATAATATTAATATCGGTTGTAATAATTATGAACTGTGTTATCACTTGTAGCACCGGGAGCTACGTATCGCAATGTTTACGGCCTCATAAAGGCTTGTCGAAATGCAGCCATGCTAGATTAGATTTTACTCAAATTTAATGGAGTAATAAACTTGCGACCTCGGGACTAATTTCGATGTAGATGTTTCTTGCATATCTGTAGGCTACACTGATTCTAAATGCATTGAACCTTGTTATACGAGAATATTTCCAAAATTGTAGCTCGCTCACACTGTTGATTTACTTTTTTTCGTAATTTATATTATTATTTCATATTTATGTCAGTTTCATTAAGTTTCATTCATACTAACATAGTTACATTGTTTGTTTTTTTTAACGGTTAGAAATTATTCAAACACAAAATTTACCAAGGATGAAGATTAAATTAATCAATTAAATATCAGGCTTGAAAATAGTTTGTATCAAACACGGTACTCATTACATTTATATATTTCATTGGGTTTTTAATAATTATATTTTAATTTCCTTTTGATGAAGTATTATCAGTTTTATATCGTGAAATAAATTGAACCCAAAATATAAAGGTTAACTACCTTGCTTTCTTTCCTTATTGGCTTTGAATTTTAATAGCCTCGAAGAATCCTGTTACTAACAAGTTTGTATTGACATCCGAAACGCCCAATTTGCCGTCACACAATGGCAGAATGTACTCGTTTGTTGTGGAAGACCTATAGCTCCACGAATGGAAAGCCTAATAAAAACCCGAAAGTATTTCAGCTTGGTAGAGTTTATTTTGTAAATCCAATTATCTATTTTTTCTTCATCTTCTTTTCCGACCGAATTAAACTCATCTTGGTTGACTTATCGTGGTTTTATAAATTTGTTCTGAAAGCCCGAAAGTCGCAAATGTATGATGTTAGATTAAATTCATTATACAGCATAAAACTACTAATAGGGTCATAAAGGTGTTTTGCTGAATTGAATTCATCCCGGAACATCAACAATAAAATCAGGTCGTACCTTTGTGTATTGTTTAGTTCTAAGTTTCCTTTCCAGTAGCCTCCATTTTTTCTCTTTCCATTGAAAGATTATCTGTTTCTGTTTCTCTCCGCCTGTTTGTTCCCTTTGCTCTGAGTACATATTTGTGACATATTTGTCTGATGTTATTTTATTAAATTTAAATTTAATAGATACTAATTCTTTTTTTTATCAATTCGTTCTTATTGTACTTGTTTTAAATACCTTAGTATACAACCTATCGGTTGTAAGGTATTTGCTTGTTCTCTTTTCCACACTAGTTTATTTTGTTGTGTTGTTTTTCTTGCAATGTTTCATTATTGCTTGGTTCTATTTACTTTTCTTCTTTGTAAATTAGACACAAAATAAATAAAAAATAATAATAATTAAAATGAATGCGAAACCTCAACGTTGTTACCAAATAAATTTGTACCAAAATTAAACCTTTCAGCCTCACAAAAGTAATTTATCGCTCCGGAATCTCGGCATTCAAAGAAGGCCGGTCACAAATGTATTTGTCAGATAAATGTCCGTTCCCCCTCGGCAATTTTAAAGGCGATGAAGCGAGTGATGACGTCATGATGAAGATGCCCCCGCCCGTTACGTATGGCGCAGTTAGTCGATCGCAGCGCTGCCTATGTGCAGACCTAGCGAACCTTGAAGCAAGACATTAATGTGAGAAATGGCTGCTTGGCGGTTCCCCCGTCCGGTCGTCCACTCCCTTTATTACCTCCACCAATCAGCGGCCGTGATACAAACCGCGCTGGCATTTCTCATCGTCCCTGGAATTATTCAACTAAAACGGGGATAATTAATTTTATGGTGTTATTTCGAAAATATTGTTTAAGCTGATGCAAATCATGCCCTCTCTATGTTTTCTCTGTTATTTTCGTTCTAATCGACTTGTTTATTCTGTGTGAGAATTTGAATTATTTCTACCGCTTCCATTTGACTCACAATAAAACACCTGCAAAACTTATTACAAAAGATTTTTGTATTTAATCGTTTTATCTTCATTCTGATTGATACAGATCATTATTTGGATACTTTAGATGCGTGAGAGACCTTTTTATTTTTAAATTATTGTTGCTTTGCAAAGTTTAGAAGTCTACATAAATTCTTTGGATACATTTCAGGATTGCGGAACTGATCTATAAAGCAGTTTCTTGTGTCCATAATAATGTACTGATTACTTATGCTCCATTGTTATGGTTTGTTATCAAAGTAATGTATTGTAAACATTGTATATTTAGTGTATTTAAATACGATAGTCATTTAGCTAACTTTATGAAAGTTTTTCGGGTATCGCTTCTGCCCCATAAGTTACTCTACTACAAACACTAAAACATGTTATTTATAACGCCTTAAAGTTCAATACAGAGCGCAGAGCAAAGTAAGTGGGCATGAGTTGACTGAAATATCTAGTAAGCGTTCAGACTAATTGCTAAAAGCGAAACCGACTACATTGAAAAAGAAAAACAAGTAGTTGTGCGAACGAATTTGTCCATCTAACAAATAATACGTTTCTATATAAACCACATATTCTGGAGAGCTTTCATGCAAAAAGTGTTTTAATTAGAATCCAGAATGAAACTCATAATGAAACCAGAGGGTTTTACGCATACACTTATAAAATCTTGTTCGTGTTACTTCCATCATAAATAAGTTCTGCTGTGCTGAAACCATCTCTTCCACTTTTAAGCGCTGGGTAACCGGACAGACAAGACAGGACAGAAGAAAGCTTCACACAACTATAGAATGCATCATTCCTATTACATGTTATTGTATTTTACATTTTTGTTTGTTAATTTATCATGTTTGTATGACAGAGAATTCAGAATTGAGATTCATGTTATGAGAGTATTTTCTGGGTCCAATGCACTATAAAGTCTAAAATGGTACTTGGCAAAGGTTCATACGGTTGGGGAACAAGTCCTAATTCGTTTACTGCGTTTGTATTGTATCTTCTTATCTTATTCGCATCGATAAGCATAATTGCCAAAACGTGAGATGGCACAATCAAATATCATCAAAAGTTGAAAAAAAAAAAAGTTGAAAGAATGTTCTCGACCACAGCCAATAACGCAGTTAGCTATTTTAAATGATATAATGATATGTATCTTCCGATAATAACTAAAAAGCCGTAGTTTCTATGACCTATTTGTAACTTCAAATGTTTGTTTTTACTTAAATTTCTTATTTTATGGATTCATGCATGTTGTCTCATATGCATGAAACATATTTTCCTTCAAGGATGTATTTTTACAGCAAGTTGATATACTATAATCTAACATCACGACATTGGTATCTTGAATATTGTCTGAAAAACAAGTTATGAAGTACATAAGTGTAGAAACTTAGTACATTAGTAAGAGAGCATACACGCACTCAAATATTTACCCCCTTTTCTCCCTCCCCCTCCCCCACGGTCCTCTATACTTACCGTCAAAATCAGTTGAAATGTGTTTTTGTCCATATTTAGATGATAAATTCGGTATAACTGAACTTCAAAGGCATATTATTTTATTCCTTGGCAAGTAAGATCATAACTTGGTTACAAATGTCATAACAAAACGCTTACATCTACAAAAGTACCTGAAATGGAATAATATTCTTTGAGTTGTTAGCAAGATGCCACAGAACGAGGTCCACATTTTCTCCTATTCCATTTGATGTCAGCACATTTGTCAGCGTGAATTGGCCAAGCGTGTACACTGTGGTTCTATAAAACGATATTGTTTACATGTTAACATGTGTAATGTTCACATATTTGATCTAAGCCTTATTTATTGCAGTAACTTCAAACACACTTCAATTCTTCTTATTTTTATACTTGATTCAAAATGTGATTGGAGTAGTAGTCTTGAATAGAGTATGCGTATGATTATGAATCTGAGTATGAATATGTGTATGAGTAAGTGTATGAGTATGACTATGAGAGTGAATAAGTGTATATAAGAGTATGAGGATAAGAACAATAGTATGCATAAGTGAAGTGAGTTTGAGTTGTAATCTGAGTATGAGTATGTGTATGAGTAAGTGTATGAGTAGGACTAAGAGAGTGCATATGTGTAAACGAGTATGAGTATAAAGATAAGAACAGGAGTATGAATAAGTGAGTTTGAGTATGAGCGACTGATTCTGGTCGACGTTGGCTAGTCAAAACGAAGAGGGAGGGGGAATGATAATGGGCAATTGGGTATAAACGATAGGAAAGGAAGTTCAAGAATATCCTTATCTGGTTTCACGATTACTACATATAGAAGCACAGTGCATACAGAGCGTACTAGAGCAAACCATAGATGCATTCTATCGGAAGAAGCACCGTCTGACGTCGAGCAACATACATTGAGAGATAAGAAAGAAATATATGGAGAGTTAAGTAAGAAGCATTGCAAGGCTTAGACGTGAAACACGTACAGTACCAAAAAGAAAGATATGAGGGTGGGTAGAGCCATTTGGGATGTGGTGTTACCGCGACGTACATTGAAGAGCTCTTGAAGAGATGGAGTGCTGGATAAAGAACTACTTGCCAGAGCAAATGCTGCTGTTGTCTACGTGTCGGGATAACTAACGCAAGGTAGTCTAATACATGTCGTAGCGCATCTGCACGTGAGTTTGAAGTATGGTCGGTTTCTCCCCCCTCCCCCCCCTCCTCACCCTGCCATGTCGCCACTTAATATTGTTACAAAAATGTAATTTACAATCGTTAACATTAGAAAGATAGCATGCTTGTAAATAGTAACCCATCAGTTTAATTTTTGGGCAATTATCAATTTTTATGATCTTGCAAACTTATAAATATGATTGAAAGCAGATACATTTACCAAAGGATTTTTTTGTTTTTATATTCACTATTTACACATTTAACATTAATTTATTTTCATGAAAATTGACTAGTGCCACCTTGCACGGCTAACAACTCATTCCTGAAATAAATATTGCTGTACTTTTGAGTGACGTTAAAAGGCCTGGGTCTATACGCCCCAATACAAAACTTGACCAACTACATACAGATGATTAAGCTAGAGAATAAGAAGTTAAAGTGTTGAAGGTAGCTTTTGCACATACATTGGATCGCGTAAGGCTTTCGTGGTATGTGACAGTATTACTACAGATGACTGCACAAATTGAATTTATCAAAATGAGCATTCATATAACTGATAAAACTGATGTTTCTAGCATCATAAACACACCAGTCGTGCTTAAATTATACTTTGGAAGATCTAAGTGATGCCAAAACAAGATTTGACATCCCATTAACATCATATTGCTTATATTTAACGTTTCCTCAGTAGTAGGCGGATTGAACTGGACTCTGCGAGACGGAAATATCGTAGTCCAAACCATCTCCGTCTGACCTATGTAATAGCCATTGTTAACTCCATACGTCAACCCTTCCTTCATCCCTTAAATACATTATTATCAGTCGATCTAAATAACAACCCCCATTTCCAATGATGAAATTGCAATTTCCATTGCATTTAATATCACTTTGTCTTCAATGGGCTCCTTGCGTCGTCGTTTAAGAGTTGGTCTGTTTCCAAATAGCCGGGCCACCTCGTTTAGCAAGTTGAGCACATACTGGGAGAGATACCCTGGGTCCCCGCTTGACCCCCCTATTGCTAACACCGTGCACTCACACAGCATGACAAGTAGAGACGGTCCCTCGTGCGTGCATGCGTGGAGACAGACATGATTGATCATGTTAAGGATCATCTTCGGGAAGAAACAGAATGAAGAGTAAGTAAGCTAGAGACAAAAACCTTTCCCTGCAGGATGTGAGTAAACACAGATGACACGATGAGATATTTCGCCCGTAAAAGGTAATGATATGAATGATGCGTTGTTTGGCGATGAAATCAGAGTGGTCGAGACTGGCTGGAGAGTTGAAGAGTTTGTGTTATTTTCTGTTTGTCAGATGATGAACTATGGAAAATGGGTTATAGGACATAACCCATTTTCGCCTATCAATCGCCTCCTGCACTACAGTGGCGGATCGTAAGGTTTTTAATGGGTTGGGCGAAAATCAGTCAAATTATCTAGATCTAGAAACATCGAATACCTACACTTATTAACTAAAGTTAAACGTTATAAATAATGAGTATATTGATAATGGAATTAAGAGAAAAAGATGCTCGTTATTGAAGTTCAAACCAATTTGGTTTATATCCAGTTTAATTTATGATTCGATGTAGCGGATTAAAATTATCAAAACAATGCTTTTAGCGTGGAGCTTACATACACATGTTATGTACATTTGTCTGCGAAAGATACATTAATTTTGACTGCAATATTCACAGAAAGTAAAGAAGAGCTTACATTATTTTTATACCGTGAATTTTCGCGCAAAACGAAATACAAGAAACAAAAACAAAATGTAAAACAACGTTGAACATCCAAACGTATCCGTGCAATTGTTCCGAGTCTTAGTAGAAATGTACGGCAATGACTGTCATAGACTAAAACAAGTACTGTAAAAGATAAAAGAGTCGGGAAAAGTAATTGGATTCACAGATAAATCTCGTTCTATGTTTCTGTCGTTGTTTTTGTCGCTGGTTTCCTTACACATTCTGTTTAATTAGAAACTCTAGCTAGACAGCAGCTGTTCTTGTATATGTTTATTGTAAATACTAGTTTGCGCATCTCCTCCATATTGGATTAGTCCACTGGTTCTCCGAGAGACACTAGCGCTGCCGCTGTCTTGTTTACTCGTCGTGCGAGGGAACTATAAGCAAATAGGCTTATATAGGCTGTCGAGAACAGTGTCAATATTATTATCTGGTTCTGTGGATCGATCTTACGAGAGAGAGAGAGACAAAGAGAGAGAGAACCTAGCAGGTAGAAAGGTAGAACGGAACATTGTACATGTTTGCGTGAAACTGTTGCGTGAAACTAGGGCCTAGTGTAATATATGAGTCTGATTGTGAGTGCGGGTGTATGAGTAAGAGTATGAGTATGATAATGAGTATGAGTGTGTGTGAGTGTGATTTAGTGTGAGTGTGGTATATAATTAATAATGGCGTGCGAAATCAAGAAAATTAGTGCTTAAAAAAGGGTACCCGAATTTGAGTTATTACAGATTTTAAGTTTAATTTTGAATTCGAATTCAACAGATTTCAAAAATTTCTAGGTTGGTAATTGACAACATCTATGTCTCTACATATATATATATATATATACTCAAAATTGTAGTCCAGCTTGGCACATTTCCATTGGAGGAACGACCGAAAAGACTCGAAAAACAAACATTAGCGACAAAAAACCATGAATAAAGTAATTATAACAAAACATTTGGTCAAAATAAGCGAATGTATTGCTGCTGCGTTTCGTTTACCATACCCGTGTTTTTCCTGCGTTGTTTTTGTTGCCTTTGAAGAGTTTTTCACTGTACGCGCACAGGTGCAGCAACGTTTTTATTTTCACGAAATGAAAATGGGTTTCCTGTCAGGTGTGTAACAGAAAAGCGAATGGCAATATTGCGTCGTGATGTGATGTGGTGAACATATGAGTGATGATGCGATGACCTAAAAATAACAGTATTGGGAAATTTTTTTTTGTATTTATAAAATGTTTTCCTGCACGATATGGAAGGGAAAAAATAAGAACTATAGTCAGGTTACTGTGGATTCCCCCTCGTGGTAACCGTTACCCGCAAAGAGAACTATCGTGCACGTCTTTTTCTCTACCCTTATCCCATGGTCTTCATATAGCCTCGCTCATTCAATACCAACATTGAGTCGTTGATTCATGAACTGTCAATATTCTAGGGCTTAAGAGCGAAGGTTGTACACTCTACGTCATAAACCGCAGAAAATTTTCATTTTTTAATTATATCTCAAGATTGCAACAAGACTTGAAAATCTAAATCAACAGCACACTGGGTATTGGTAAGCCCTACAAACTGAATACAATATTATAAACATGAGCGTAGTTATTTTGATATTAATTCGATAATTAGTAAATACATTAATTATATATAAAAAAACATTCTGATTTTAATGTAAAACACAACTTAGAGCATTCAGTATGTTGGGCTTACTAAACCACAGTGCGCTGTTGATTCAGATTTTCGATTTCGAAGCCCATTCTTGAGATTATAATTTAAAAATTAAAATTGTTTTCGGTTGTTGACGTATAGGCATCCTTCCCTGTTAACACTAATTTTTCCACATAATCTAAATTTTGCCTTTTTTTTATCCTGGCACTACCGGGCTACATAAAATGAGCGTCTATTTGCGCTTTCTAGTTTACATGTTCGTGTGCGTGTTGGTGTTGCCTGAAGGACAGTGTCAAACATCGTTGTTTACCGGAGCCCAGCGTGTTAGGACGAGGGTCGTTCCCACCCCAGCCCACCCACCCTAGAGCACACAAATTAGCATAAGCTCTACCTCAATACATCCTATGGCGGACACCGGAAAATAATCACCATTACGCCAGTGTTTTAAGTGTACATCCACGTACAGCTGCCACTTTAAAACTATTGGCTCGTGTCCAGTAGTGTGGTTTAAGGGGTGTGGGTAGTCGCATTATTAAAACCGCCCGAAATTGACGTTTTTCAATCGTGTCGAGTACGTTACGCCACTAACAAAATGAGTAAATGTTATCATTAATTTTGGTATTTTAAGCATTACAGCTACGGTATCATCAAATTTCTTAAACATATTAAAATAAGTTGCTCCGTCAGGGTCCGGGGTAGAATTTGGCCCAGGGTGACTCTGGAAGTCGTAGGGGGCGAGTTGTTCTAGTTATACAGATTTCTTGATATTTTTTGTATTTGGGTTATGTCTAATATATCGGCAGATGCAAATTATTGATGATTTTATATAACAAAACTAAAAGAGAATAATTACGCATATATGTCATATTAGCATATGTATCATAATGTAACTATACAGTAAAGTACAATATACAGGTATAATAATATATATAATTTAAAAAATTACAAAAATAAGCTGATAAGAAAAAATGATCTGCAGGCCAAGCCAGGATTCGAACGTCGAACTCAGTGACCATAGTTTAGTCACCATCGTTAATCGACTCGTCTACAACGGTTGTGTTATCATATTGTGTTTCTAATATTATTTAATTAATTATTTGATTACTCAACAATTTTATATTATTCAGAATTCATACGGTGGCGACAATTTTAGTACTTATCCCGTTATTCTGTGTTGCGAAAAGTAAAAAGTTTCTTGTGAAACATCTGGCGTCGTTGACCTGGTACTGATTCAAAGTCGGAAAACTGAAAACTTGTAAATAATAAAACTAACATTACAACCGAAGCAAACCTCATGATATTACAACTAACACGTCATATACATAACCGGCGAACAATTGGAAACTTTTAATCCGGATGCATCGTATCTCATACAATATCCTATACTTAGTGTTTAACGACATGTTTACAACTGAGCTAACATTCTTCAACCCAACTACACTGGTAGATTTACGGAAGTTAAATTTATAACCCTATTTTCTTTCAGAACAATTTAGAATGCGAGTTGTAACTTTAACTGTTTATTATGGTTCTGACTTCAAGGGAATGGAGATTTTTATCAGTACTGGAATATTTTTAAATTATGTTGTTTAAAGTATGTTGAGTTTTTTTGGAACCCTCTGTTCCAATGTTATACATTAGTACCATTACTTAAATAACACATTTCAAAAACTGTTTTTAAATAGGTCCGTTCATTATACTTATTTGCGTCAGTGGAACGTTGATTCACCGTCTTCAACACCGTAAATCTGTTTTTATTAAATTAAATACAGATTGGAAAAGATTGTACATCTGCGTGTGCTACAGACATTAAAGTGAAATTATTTTGTCTAAATTTTTTTAGAAATTATATCTTATATAATGTGCAGTTGTTCGCATGCAGCATTACATTACTCAGCATTGCATTACTCAGTAGGTTTTTGTGTGCAAATTATAATGACAATCTGGTATTTACTCACAAGAGAACTATTAATTCTGAGTATAATTGCATAATTTTAGTGGAAAACTTCACAAAACTACCAGACATCTGTTGATTGTTACAATAACATACCTATACGGTACGTTTTGGTGTATACAATAACACATTTCTGAGAAGTTCACGAAACTAATATATCCATATACATATATTTATTTGTGACAATAACATACGCTATATAAACGACAACATCGTTAATTCACTCTTAATAGAATTGTTAATTATCGGTAGCGAATTGAGTTAGTAACAACTGGGGTAGTATTTCTGTTGCGCCCATGCACTCACGGTATCGACAACATGGGGGAGGGGGTGTATCTGTTCTCACCCCTAAACATCTGCCCGATATGAACTCAGCCGCCCCTAGGCCGTATATCACTGGCGTCTATGAATCATAGACGACGTAAAAATTGACAACACGCCCGCTACTTGATTGCCCATTTCAATTGGCCCCACAAGTCATAAAGAATTCACCCTTCAATCAGCGGGTGGGCAAACGAAGGGTGGAAATAATAATTGACACGTCAGTGTATGGAAATATCGGTGGTCATTTCAAAAGTGTGGTAGAAAATGAAAATGGTGTTAATTTTAATTATTTTCCTCACGTATGAAATGTGGTTGTTTTTTATTCACGCTCTCATTTATGTTGGTGAAGGGATGAAGGGTTGTTTGAAATGTATTACTAATGCGGAATGCAAACCAACTTCTCCTTCGTTCCACATGGCTTAGAACTTTGTACCAACCGTATAATCTTTGTACTTTTTGTACACTAAGAATGTACTTCGCAAAGAAAACGAAGAAACTTGATTTAAGTTTTCTGTAAGTTAAAGCCGATTTTACTAACATAGGAGATGTTTATTACCACCCTAGTTTTACAATCACAACTACAACGAGAACTATATAATACATTATATCTTCTATCAATACACAAAGAACTATGTATTCTCATATCCTTAGGGAGGACACATTATTGGATTTTTTCTTCTATTTATCCCGGTTACGTATTTTCTTTATAAAATGTTAAGAAACAACATTGAAGAAGCTTTCCTTATAGACGAGCGACTCGTAGTTTTATTTAACTACTGTTTCATTGTTACTATTAGTTGTGAAACACGAGTCTTTATGCAATAACTCACAAACAAACAGTGAGAGCTTTATTGTTGACATTCAATATACATTCCATAATAAAAGTAAGTTGTGTATGTGAATTTATTTTTCCCAGGTAAACTTCTATCGCAACTTACATATGCTATTACATCTTAAAAAAAGTTTGGAAATAGCATTTTTACACTTCAAAGACCCGTTTAACTGCTGGGCCGTTGCTCGTGTCGAAATAAAAACTAACCGGTTTAAAAAATCAACCAAGAGAATTTGTTTGAATTGGAATTATCGTGTCTCTTAAAACACCAGAACATTCGGCATTTAAGCAGAAATAAATTCCAAAAACGCCGAATGATAATCTAGTTGAAATTTATTGAAGAAGCGTCAAAGGAATTTCTAATACGGAATACGTCTACTAATGGAGAAAGACGATTTCAACTTGGTCCAGTATTTCTCAGAGAGTTCGCGTAGCCCTACGCTCAAGTACATTAACCGTCCGAGTTAAACTATCATTATAAATTTACACAATAGCTCTTGAATTCTTGAAGTGAGATCTTTCTAAACCCTTTGAAAGAACAGTAATTTAACAGAGGGAAACAGTGGAACTGCGAGAGTTCTTCGCTGCGCAATGTTGCCAAGTGTCACAATATGGCTCTCGGCCAAACTATCTACTGTTTCACAGACTCCTAGAGATATAAATCACACACACGGAAAGCGAAAAGTACTTTCAGCAGCAAACTGTGGTCCACAAGCTGCCTCGGCCCGTAGATAAGATTTATAGTCGACATGGCTGTATTTACCCTCCGAGCATGCATCCTACAATGTATAAAAGGCAATTCAGGAAAGTGGGTGCCACTGCCATCTATATGAATTTAGAAAAAAAGAATCCCGAAAACGTTTTAGAAAAAAATTGGCTTACAATTACGCTACTTTCAAAACGTTCTAGTTATAAAAATAAGATAAAACGTCTTTTGTCGATGCAATACACTCATTCTAGATGTAATTGTTCTAAAGTCGGTGAACCACCCTCAGTTCTTCATGAGTAACTTGACCTGCGCTCGCCAAGTTATTGTTGTTGTTACTGCAGTGGATTATGACTTGTGCAAATGACAATGTGGTGGCATGTACGTATACTAAAACAATAACATAAAACATGAGCCAGCATTATAATGTAGGGCAAATGCCGATTATGGTTTTGGTATTATACACGGGCAAATTGTTGCGATCTTTTGTGTGATGTACTTTCTACGCTTCACTATATTTTCTTCACACAGTCTTTTTTATACCGTTTTTTTGAGCCGGGGCAAAATTAGAATGCTTATACCTCAAACGAGACACAGGTTTATGGTACAAATGTTCAAAATGTGCAACAAAGGTGAAATATAGCATATTTTGGTATCTTTAGGCACAATGTTACGGATTGTCTTGAGGCTGCTCTCTGCTTTCAATTGTTTACTATTCTCTACCAGTTGTCATTCCTTCACATCCAATGTAACGTATTTAACTTGAGAAGAACGTTTTCCTCTACTGTTACCCCGAGTAAGATTTCATGTAACACGATAATCATCAACATGAAGCCAAACCACCCCTCTCAACCTAATCCGTTACTCGTAAGTTAAACTTTCTACCCCCATAAAACAAAACAAAAAATACATTAAATTAACTTCACTCGAAACCCGAGCCGAGTGAAATCCCCACAGTTTTCATCAAGATCGCAATCAAGCAGCGTTCATTTGTTCGCACGTTTGCACCCGACACCGAGTAACGGTCCTCGGATATCTTTGAAGTCAACCCTCAAAGGCTTAACATGATACGTGGTAGAAGGTAACTTGCGCTCACCATACACCGTAGTTAAATTCAATCGCCTTCAAAACGCGTGTAACTAGAGAGAGCTCCCACATCCCTAGTCAGAGTCGTTTAACTTTATCCCCTCTCCCGCCCCCCCCCCCACCCCCCTCTCTCAGACTGAGAACGAAACCCTGTAATTATCCACCTAATAGTTTTAATTAACAAAACTTTATCAGCTCATGAACACGTGATAAGAATAGCCAATCAGAGACAATTGTTTCGTAGTCCGTGGAAAAGGGGTTTGTTCTTACAATGAGGGTGAGCTGAACTGAAATGCATCGCGCTCGCTCGACAAACGGAATATTACTTTTGCTTTGTTTGATTCTCATGGCTGAACAAAATTAAATGTAACAAGTAGACACGCGAAAAGAAGTACAATTTGTAACTTTCTTTTTATACGGTAATTAACGGGGATTTCTTTGTTCGTGATATTCTATTCAGTCAGTTCTGGCGGAGGGAAAAGTGAAGACTGTAGTCATGGTTGGAAGCAAAAGTAATGATGTGATATTGCTGCCTACACGTTTTTGTTTTTTAATTATGCAATGAAGCTAATAAAGGTATAGAAGCAGGGAAGTTTAAATTATAAAAATAATAAAAGAAGGGAAGGAAACCCGGGAGAGTAGCAAGAGGCGCATTCTATTATAGAGTGTCAAATCCACTTAACATGAAACGCAGGGACAAAGATAAGTGGGATAATGCACATAACGCATTTCTATGCAGCACTAGCAATTGATAAAGAATATAGTACAATTCAATTGTCTACACTTTACAAGGTACATTTCTTGATGAGTTTTTTCCGCTTTTTAATTGTCTTATATTGCACAGATTATAAACGAGTAAAGAACTTCACGGATTACATAAAGTTAAAAGATAGAGTTTCATAATAAAAGATCAATTGTCTTATTACATATTTTAGCATCAGAAAAAGAATACTCTAATTCTTAATCCGGTACTTGTATTTTGTATATGAACACAATTGGCCCCTAAAAATAGACTAGACGCATTCTGGTGGCAAGAAAATAAACTACTATAAGGATGAGTTTATCTGTCAATTGTTCATTGTTGCTTTATTGTTAAATCATCAATGGCGCAGATAAGGGTGTTGCTTAGCAGCGCTATCTATGTGTTAGTTTGAGTCTCCAATAACGTGAAGAACGTGTAAGACTAATTATTTGAATTCTATTAACAATTTCATACTTTAGGCGTTCGCGTCGGCTCCAGACGATGATCATGACTACCTATATGCACACAATCTTTGGTGGTAGTTTCTGTCTAGCCTTCTAGAGCGCGTTGTAAAGAATATCGATATGAAACAGAGCTTCTCAACATTGGCTGCTGAAGCTACGCATTGATCGGCGGGTGGGGGTTGAAAGAAACATTAATCTCCATATAGACTTTATAAGCTAATAATGCTCTTTTGACAGAGATAACAGATCCAGACTCAGTATAGTCTGGTGAAAAGCTAGACATCTTTTGGTACTAGATAGTTTTAATGGCAATCGCATGGCTGAGTTCAGACATCTTATATTGCCAAGAAATTGATAGCATGCACAAGGAAACCAATGCGAGCATTATTTATAGCTAACAAAACCTCAATAACCCGTATATAATTGATTGTATTGAACAAACCAAAGTAACTGTGACGTTTTAACTACACACAGCTATACAATACATCGTATGTAAACATATTAGTAGAGGAGCAAAAGGTATCTCGTGCGCCTTTCGTGAAAGAGTATTGCGGTAAACGGTATTCTGTTACGGCATACCACACGAGTATTTTGCACCTACCTGGCACATCCTGGCACGCTGCAGAGGGCGTCAGGAGCGTCGTGACGTCATAGACACGTTTTAATTAATAACTTTTGAACGGTTTATGTCACAAAAAATATCAAGAGGACAATTTTATGATGTCATACTAGACGAGCATTTATAACCTATCTGCCACATTCTGGCGGGCTGCAGAGGGCGCCAGGAGCGTCGTGACGTCATATACACGTTTGAACTAATAACGTTTGAACAGTTCATGTCACAGAAAATATATAGGCGACAATTCTACTATAAAATACTATACGAGTAGTTTGCACCTACCTGGCCAATCCTGGCACGCTGCAGAGGGCGCCAGGAGCGTTATGACGTCATAGACACGTTTTAATTAATAACGTTTGAACGGTTCATGTCACAGAAAATGTCAAGTGAACAATTTTATTACGTAATACTATTTGCGTATTTTGCACCTTCTTGGCACATCGTGGCACGCTGCAGAGGGCGCCAGGAGCGTCGTGACGTCATACACTTTTTCATTAATAACTTTTGAACGGTTCATATCACAGAAAATATCAAGATGAAAATATTATAGGCAATTTAAATACAAATCGATTGATATGTACCAATAGGGTAATCATGCAATATTTAAGAGAGATATTGCTAACAAATAATAATAATTAGATGTGTATATGAAATGCAGGGCATCCCTCATCGTAATATCTATTTATAACTATTTCGGAGTTATAATTGTATCGCTGTGAAGGACTAAATAATCGTAGTCATCCCAACATACCCATGGATATCTGTTGTTTAACAATAATAATAATAATTATTATTGTATACTAGTTACTATTCATAGACTGATTAGTAAAACTCACGTTTGTTAGAAGTTCTCTTCATCTTCATCATCATTGTCTTCATCCTCATCTCCCGTGTTGTCGGTATTCAAGCACTCTTGTTCCTCGTCTTCAGTTGAGCAGCCACAAAGCTCGGTGCACCTCATGTTATTTGCTTTGCAGCTGCATCTTGACGCACACCTTGATTTTAAGCAGTTGACGGCAGCCGGTGCAGGTTCGAGGGTTGTCATGACTGCCACATACTCGTTGCTCTCAAGTAGCCATCCGTAGTCGTCGGGTAATAAGTTGATAGGGTTGGCAACCTGGTCATTATGCCACACCTGCAGCATTGATGGTGAGCACGTAGTATGGCTTGGAGATATGCGGCTTTGCTGAGTGGAAGCTTTTGGTGGGTGCTTGGCAAGACTTTTTAAGAAACATGCTCTATCGAAGGTAAGACACTGAGCTCAGTTTAGTGAATGGACAGTAAAGTTTGCAAACAAACTTCTCTAGACCACTTATCACGGAGTCTTTTAGAGCTTTATCCTAGTTATTTAAATGCTGAAAATATTTCATAGTCGGATTCTTCCACACACCAGCACTTGTGAGGATCTAGCCAAACTTCTTATCATGCGCATTGACAACAGTTGTAGTGAGTTTTCAGAGGTCCACGTGGTATGGTATTTGATAGATATGACATTCCTGTTTCATTAAAATCGGCTACTCGAAAGACCCGGCAAGGAGGAAAAGCTGCTGTAGCTTATCGCATTACAGACAACACGCCCATCGGGCACTTGAGCATGTCACAACTACTTGGTCACACCAAAACCAAGTATGAGCTAACAGAATATTTTTCACAGAAGATAATTCGAGCCTCACAGGCCATGGAGCGACAAACAGTTGTCGCATGGAGTAACAAGACTATTAGTACAAAAACACTTCTACCACACTTAAATAGTGAACAAGAAGAAACCGATACAAAGATGTTGCTTCATGCAGTAGATGCGACAAAACGAGGAGCTACTCAAACATCTATTTTCCCCCAGATACAGATGTCCTTATCCTGGCACTGCGACGTTACACCGATCTCTGTAAAAATACTGTGTTCATTACATGTAAAGGGGGAAATAATAGAAGGATAGCACTTGGGTCACTATACAACACACTTAGACACAATCAAGTTTCAGGACTAACTGGATTTCACGCTTTCAGTGGTTCCGACAACACTGGGGGATTTTCAGGAATGGGGAAGCTTTCGTGCTGGAAAGCTTTTATTTATTTATTTATTTATTTATTAGGACACATAATATTAATACAATTACAAATTGACTTATAATGTATGAAATAATTATTTGAAACAGTTTACACCGTGTTGTCCATGTCGTAATGTCCTACTTTCCATTTCATATTATTTCTTAGCTGTATAACCACAATACAAGATTTTATGTACATTGTCAAGATGAGTTAAAAATTACATCATAAGGTCGTATAGGCCTCGAAGTCATTGTATGGCTCATAGCTTAGTTCCTTGACCGGTGAACTCGGCTACATCATAATACTGCTCCGCTTTCAGAAACATGGTTATTTTGCGTTTGAATGTTCGTATATCTGGGGAGTCTTTGATCTCATCTGGAAGCTTGTTGTAGAGTCTATGACCTGTCTGTAGAATTCCATGATAAGCCAAGCTCAGCTTGCAGTATTCGTGCTGTAATTCGGAGGATCCTCGAGTGTTGTAGTGGTGGCTAGCCGCTTGGAACAGGTGAAGGTTTTCCCTGGTGAACATGCACACTTGTCGGATGTATAAGCACGGCAGCGGCAGTATATTTAGGTCCTTGAAGTAGGGTCTGCAAGATGTTCTTCTACACGCGCCCACCATGTACCGGATTATTCTCTTCTGAGCAACAAATACCCGCTTAGCCGAGGACGAGCTACCCCAAAACACTATACCATATTGTAGAATGGATTGGACTAATGCAAAATAAACTGTTTTGACTGCAGAAATGTTGCATTGCCTTGCTACAGTTTTTATTGCAAAGCCAACTCTGGCCAGTTTCCCAACAAGGTCTTCTATGTGGGGTATCCATTTGAGTTGATGGTCTACTATCAATCCAAGAGTTTTTGTTTCGGATGCCAGTGCGATTGTGGAATGGGGTAACACTCGGTTCCCTCGAGGAGCAAAGACGATTGTTTGGGTCTTGCCTGGATTTAGGTTTAGTTTGTTGGGGAGAAACCATTCTGATAGAACGATGTGCCAAGTAGGTGCAAAATACTCAAATAGTATTTCGTAATAGAATTATTCCCTTGAAAATTTCTGTTGATTCTGGCATCTGTCTGCAGGTGTTCGCACTGTCCAATCACTGATTCATATGATTGTATTTGAAATATCGATCTTTGATTGGTTATAGCTCACTCGTCGATGGTGTTTGAGGCCTACAGGGTTGGTTTAGTCACTTTAAGTCTCCCACTGCAAATCAGTTTAGTTACTGAGTGGGTAGACTATATGTGAATTTATTTATTTTATTCATGAAATATTTTCAGCATTTAAATAGGTAACTAGGTTAAACTGTTGCTCTAAAAGACTCGGTGATAAGTGGTCTAGAGAAGTTTGTTTGCAAACTTTACTGTCCATTCACTAAACTGAGCTCAGTGTCTTACCTTCGATAGAGCATGTTTCTTAAAAAGTCTTGCCAAGCACCCACCAAAAGCTTCCACTCAGCAAAGCCGCATATCTCCAAGCCATACTACGTGCTCACCATCAATGCTGGGTGTGGCATAATGACCAGGTTGCCAACCCTATCAACTTATTACCCGACGACTACGGATGGCTACTTGAGAGCAACGAGTATGTGGCAGTCATGACAACCCTCGAACCTGCACCGGCTGCCGTCAACTGCTTAAAATCAAGGTGTGCGTCAAGATGCAGCTGCAAAGCAAATAACATGAGGTGCACCGAGCTTTGTGGCTGCTCAACTGAAGACGAGGAACAAGAGTGCTTGAATACCGACAACACGGGAGATGAGGATGAAGACAATGATGATGAAGATGAAGAGAACTTCTAACAAACGTGAGTTTTACTAATCAGTCTATGAATAGTAACTAGTATACAATAATAATTATTATTATTATTGTTAAACAACAGACATCCATGGGTATGTTGGGATGACTACGATTATTTAGTCCTTCACAGCGATACAATTATAGCTCCGAAATAGTTATAAATAGATATTACGATGAGGGATGCCCTGCATTTCATATACACATCTAATTATTATTATTTGTTAGCAATATCTCTCTTAAATATTGCATGATTACCCTATTGGTACATATCAATCGATTTGTATTTAAATTGTCTATAGTATTTTCATCTTGATATTTTCTGTGATATGAACCGTTCAAAAGTTATTAATGAAAAAGTGTATGACGTCACGACGCTCCTGGCGCCCTCTGCAGCGTGCCACGATGTGCCAAGAAGGTGCAAAATACTCAAATAGTATTTCGTAATAAAATTGTTCCCTTGTCATTTTCTGTGACATGAACCGTTCAAACGTTATTAATTAAAACGTGTCTATGACGTCATAACGCTCCTGGCGCCCTCTGCAGCGTGCCAGGATTTGCCAGGTAGGTGCAAAATACTTGTATAACATTTTATAGTAGAATTGTTGCCTACATATTTTCTGTGACATGAACTGTTCAAACGTTATTAGTTCAAACGTGTATATGACGTCACGACGCTCCTGGCGCCCTCTGCAGCCCGCCAGAATGTGGCAGATAGGTTATAAATGCTCGTCTAGTATGACATCATAAAATTGTCCTCTTGATATTTTCTGTGACATAAACCGTTCAAAAGTTATTAATTAAAACGTGTCTATGACGTCACGACGCTCCTGGCGCCCTCTGCAGCGTGCCAGGATGTGCCAGGTAGGTGCAAAATACTCGTGTGGTATGCCGTAACAGAATACCGTTTACCGCAATACTCTTTCACGAAAGGCGCACGAGAACTTAAATGGTACCTTTTGCTCCTCTACTATATTGTTTTAGCGTAATCACGTTCTACTCCAATTATGTAAATATAAGAACAATTACGGTTCGGACACGGCACACAGCCCGTTTGAACGGTTTGACACTTCATAGATTGTCGCTAACAAATCTCATTTATACGTCAGTCAAATGCAGTAACAGAAAGAGAATGAGAGAGGGGGGAGAAAGAGACCTAGCAGAGAGAGAGGGCGAGAGAGAGAGAGAGAGCGAGGGGACTCTATGATTGAGTCTTTTAAGTATTGAACTCTACTATGCCTATACTGGCTGATACATCAGATGTTTTTTACTCAATCAATACACTGAAATGAGTTAATCATTTGATTCATGCATTGTACGTACGTTTCGTTTAAGAAAATATATGTAAAACAAATTCACCCCCCCCCCCCCCCTCACTCCGCAACCATCGTTGACTTTATTTGTTGCATTAAAAAAAAGCTGAATTTTACACAGAAAAAAATTGTTTTAACCTTTTCATCGCTCGGAAACGAACCCGAGTCGTTTTTAACGGAATCAGGGGAAAACTCAAAAATCCCACGCGGTTACCAGAACACGCCATGATAGATATATTTATATTAAAACACAGTATCATAATATAATACGCCCTGTATCGTTTACATAGATCATGTTTTACGGTGATTATCAACCGATTTTAGTCCAGGGAGACTAAAAGGCAGCCAACACAAACAACATTGCATGACTGAATCTGTTAATCTCAAAAATAAAACACACATTTTTAAATGTACTAATCGGCTCTAGATTAAACAACAACATATTTATAATAAGCTGCGGGGAAAGTAAATAATTTGGCTACGTTACTGCTGATGTACGGCAGCCGATGTCAAGAGAGCAGATGGAAGCAAACAAATATACTAAAATGCAGTAATGAGCTGTGGATTGATCAACAAATATTTGTAGAATTTTACCGGAGTAAGTAAATAATGTTAATCATTAAAGAATTTACCACATAAAACGTGTGTTTGTGAATTTTAGTTCAATTAATGGTTTATTGATGTATGTACACTTTTGTACACAGTAGGTTTAATTCACGTACACGTCGTACAAGTTTATTGTTTGGCAGAACTATTTTTAATTCTATTTCTGTCGTCTGTCAAGAAGATATGACAATATAGACCACACACAGCGATGGTATAATAAATTTGTATGGAAATTATTTATTTTATTTTACGCAGTCTAAATAAACAATATATGGAGCAAAATACCAATTGGTTGTGAACACACAGTTCGTGGAAAAATGCGAAGAACAAATGCAGAAAGGGTTTATGGATATGTTTTATGAAATGCCTTTGTTGGACATATTTTGAGGTAAACGGAATGAGAATAAGTCTAAAGAAAGGTAAGAAGAGTAGATACGAAGAATATAAGATAAACATATGTTTGAAGAAGTGGAATAGATAAAATGCAAAATTTAGGCAAAAGGTGAATTGCAAGAGATAATCCAGGAAATATTGTGAAATGAACATATGAAGACTGGCATAAGCGAGGAGTCCACGGATTTAAATACTTCCGTGAAGGCTACCATGAGAATTCATTATATTTTAGATACATTAATTATGTATATGGTTTGAGTCATATCCCATATATAAAATTTATAATATATATTGTTTGGTATGTATTAGGGCACGTATTTTGATAATAAAGTCTTCCAACAGAAAAACTAAAAAAACCAAAAGAACTTCACCGCAACTTTCTTCATCAAAAGAATCTGAGAACGAGTCCCACAAAAAAGCGACTACGGCAAAATCCTTTGTCCACCCCCGCCTGAAACTAGCTGGATTGGTTCCGCAATTAGCCGCCGCGTCGCACTGTACGCTATCGCGGCGCCACGAGAGCCCCTAGCGGTCGATCTGATAATAATTACTAGACGTTCTCGACTCCTCGATATGTCCGCTCCAACCGACCCTCCAATGATATCGAGTAGAGGAAGAAGAAGACGATAGGTCGCCAAACTTTCGCACTTGATTGCAAATTGATGGCAAACCTTGTTTAGCGCGCGGTTCAACACTGATAACTAGGGCAAGGGTTGCTCGTCGAAACGAAAAAAAAAACAGATTTCCTGTCTTTAAGTCCCATTTAAGCCTGTATTACACGGTCAAGCTTTTTCATCCAACTCCTTGAATTCAAGGACAAAAGCGCATCAATAAATCATTCCTATTATTGTATTTGACTACTGACTGTTTTTTATGCGCTTTTGTTTTGTTTTTTGCGTTTTTGCGCTTTTGAATTCAAGAACAAAAGCGCAAAAAACACAGTCAGTATGTAGTCAAATACAATAATTTGAATTATTTATTGATGCGCTTTTGTTCAATGTTCCGTTCTACGTTTCTTGAACTCAAGGATAAAAAAGCATCAAAATATACATAGATATTAAAACACAACAATACTTTACTTATGTGATGCTTTTTGGCCTTGAATTCAAGGAACATTGAGAGGAACATTGAACCGTCTAAATTGGGCTTTAAGGTGTGCACGAACCCTGGGAACACCCGATCTCGGTCTGTTAAAAAATTGTAAAGTCTTTGAACTGTCCAAAAAGGAAATCAAAATATATATCATAGTTGTGAGACTATAGTGCTCTTTTTTATGAATATTTCACAGTTCCAATACATATTTCTGATTTTTAAATGTTCTAAGTTATGTGTAAAAGATAAATTAACAACATTTGAAAAACAGAGCTATTTATTGGAACAACACATCATTCATAACATGGAGCACTATCCTCTATAGAATGACATATTTTTTTATTTACTTCCAGGAATATTTTAAAAGCATATTAAAGCAGTTTAAACTGACCTAGATTGGGTGTTCCGAATACTAGGGTGGACATACAGCATTAAGTAAGGAAGTTAGTTAACTTCTAAGGGTGTAATTTTAAAATGTCAACCTGTCTGTTAGTCTTATATTTATGGCAGGTAACACCTTGGGCATCTTTTATATGAAAAAAAGGTTATAACAAAGTACGTTGCGAATACCGAGTACATAAACAACGCTGAAAGTTTGCGCACGTAAAAAGCAAACTGCTCGGTTTAACAGACTATAGCAGCCTAGTCGTAAAGAAAAACACTTCGGATTTTGTTTTTCGGATATGAATAGAGAATTCACGAAGAGAAAATAAACTTCGTTTTTGTTTAAACACGTTTGTGCTCAGAGTTTTTTGTTTTTCTAATAAACATGAGTTTCCACCCTTAAAACTACAAACGGGGGCTATTAGTTATACGGTCCAAAGCATCGTGTTTCTATAACTACTGCTGTAGGGTTCAAGAACGATATTTTGATATGACTGAAGGCTTTTTTGAACTAGGAAGATATAAATGATTATGAAAGGAGAAAGTTTGGAAGGTTTGGATAGTGGTGGAGTGGAGCCCAATGTATTTATAAGGTCCGTGAATAAATTAATTCATGTCTGGAAATATTTAAATGAAAATAAAAAATAAATCCAAAATAAGCAAAATTGGATTGTTTCATAGACTATGGACAGAGTTACTTGATGAAGCAAACATTCTCTGAGTCAAATGTCGTTTTCATGTACGCAAGTTTGGCGAGCGAATAGTTTCAGGACCAATAAGAACGCTCGCTAGATTAACAAGAACCGGAATCAGAAAAAATATCCACTTCGAAATATTGAACGTAACTAAAGTTGTGAGGTCATGAAATGGTTTACTACTAGTTTACAAGTGCATCTTCTTAATATTCGCAGAGTGCCCATTCAAGTTGCTGTAAAGGTTTTTCAATATGCATCTGTAATCTAACTGTGTATGTATCAAAACCATAACAGTCAAGAATCCATAGAAATAAAGCAACAATTTTATGCTGTATTAATCTGACAACCCTTATGCAACGCCCTATGGCTATGAAGATAATCTTCAATCCAGATAAATCGTTAATTAATTCTAAACGGATAAGTCGGTAATCTTCACTTCAAAGCTAATTTGCAAGATTGCAACCTTTTAATCTGTGGATTATTGCTTGTTAGATATTCTCTAATTAAAAACAGTAAACGAGTTGATCCGAAAAAAAAGCGTTTTAGAACATTTATCCTTATTTATTCCTACAATACGACCCGACAAACAATGGCAAACTTTAAAGCTCTACGTTTATCCAAGTTTCAATTTTGTTCCAGAAGTTTGCTGTTTATGTAAACCCAACATTCTCAAACGAACCTCTTATTAAATAAAACGTTTTAAACGTCCCTCCCTCCTCACTAATGTAAACGTACTAATACAAACAAGATAATCACATTAAAGTTTGAAAAGAAAACACATTTCAAGCTATCTCCTTCAATCAATACCTCGGTTACCTCCCACACTTCGCAACCTATTCACTCTGTAAAGCCACGAGTTGGAATGACGACCGACAACGTTAAGTCAATGGAACGTCACATTCTTAGCCAATTTTGAGTGAAGTGCATTTGAACCAATGGGGCTAAGATGTTAATATTCACCGCATGGGCCGATGGTTTGAATGGGGGAGTGACAACCGAACCCATCCCGTCTTAGGAAGACACACGCGCCACGAGGAATAGCAAATGCGCAACTTAAACAACCCCCTCTTCGAAGGTGGGAAATGCACAGGAAAACTACAGGTCGTGGAAAATCGTAATTCTTCTTTTTGGCGGCGTGCGCGTTTGGAAAATTGAAGGGGAGGAAAGTGAGTTTGTCCTTTGCGAGCGGGATACAATTGGGGTGTACGTTATTCATTGGCTCTTCCGTTCACAGTTTGCCACATCTATACATAGACTGGTAAACTATTTTACAAGGACGAAACACGAAGTTAATTTATTACGAAATTTAATATTTACAATGTTACGATGTTACAATGTTACAATGTACTAAATGTCCAAAGTGCTTTAACATCGAAATATGTGCGAACCAAGAACTTAGAGGTTAGTTTGTTTTTAAGATGAGATTATTTACAATCATCTAAAATCAAAATCAACCTCTTACTTAATTTTCAATTGAAAGTGAATAGTGTAAGCTATTTTCGGGTAAATTAGATTACTTCTCTATAGTGCCAGTATAAAACGTGGCTACATTGTTTAAACTCAGAAATAATATTGTCACTATTTTCACCTTTCTCTCCACCTTTATATGTCACTATTTTCTAGCTAGATGATAAATCTTTCCGAATGGCAAATCACTCGCCATTATTCAGCCCCATGACAGTAATCACTAGCGCACAATGCACTGCTAGAAAACAACGCAGACAATATTACCCTTAAATGTCTTTTATGGAAATGTTCTTTCATTGTTCCATCCAAACTCAAACCCATTAGATTAATTAAGTCTTTTGAAATCTGAGAGAAGCACTTTAATTAAAACGCATTGATTATGTTTTATGCACTTTTAATTAGTAAATCGTTTTATAAACAGAGTAACGGGTTTTGTGGCCACGTTCGGTGAGCCGGTCGTTATATTCAGTGCATCATGGGCTGGTTTAATCCCAACTAATAGGGACGTATACGACGTCATTGTTGTGGCTATTTCCAATTTGATGATTGGTTGGAAATATTTACCAATAGATCCAAGCTTGTCATTGTTTTGACCTGCGTCGTTTCCCTCAACGATATAAACATTCTTTTCCCGTCTAGCCACGCCGGTTACCTATAAACGGGTGACCTACTTTCTTCGTGTCCTCGCCCTAAGCGGCAGTATTAATAGTGTAAGTTTTAGTAATTATCCGTTGTAATATCTATTCCGCCTATGTGGCCGCCTTATCAGCTCAACCTTGTACGATAAGAAAACTCAGCAGTGCGAAAGACCTGATGGGCAAAATATCCTCCCTTATCTAGGTCAGACCTCTGCTACGTCGTACATCATAGCCGCTAGTAGATTGATGTCAGCACCCTTTGCAATAGATTCCCGCCATTCCATCGCAGCGTTGCCAAGCGTTGCACACATACACGGCACAGTACTGAACTGAACGACAAAGACTGATCTACGCTCGAGTAACTTCAATCTCTGCTATCAGTACAAGTATTCAATTCTATTCAGAGTTCAACTCAAGCCCAAGCTGAGCTTTCTCGTTTGATATATTTTTTTCTTAACGTAATTGTTTTTTGATGAATCGTCTAAGGAAAAAATATATTTAAAGTGAATATTTTAGCACTGTTGCCAAGTTAATCAATCATGATTGGATGGAGTTTCATAGACAGGAACAAGTATTAAATCAATTTAGATTCAGCGAATATCGCGTATTTATATGAATTGTAATGGCATTTCTTTTCGTTCTTTCTTTTTCAATAAAGCAACGTTCAAACTGTTTCTATTGAGTTGCGTGAATTGACAAAGCATTTTGTTGGAATGAGATGTTGTAATGAATTCTCGCGAAGGTAGAATACTTTTTATAGCTCATTGGTTAAGGTAATTACAATGATAAGTCGTTGTACTGGAACAGTTTTGCTTTCCAGTCAGCACTTTATGTGCTGGTGTGATTTAAATGTTTCAATCATACAATAAAGTAAAGGGCATATATTTTCTTGTGGGTTGTTAAGACGATTTCTTAAGCTAAAGCCAGCTTTGTGGATCGAACCGAGATCTTGCTCTGAGTTATTTCAAAATTCTGAAATTAGTTCAGAAAAGAAACCCAAATTTTGAATATGTGTGTCACATATTTATTAAACCATAAAATAAATTATTTAAACACCGTTTATTTTATTTTGATTGTTTGTTTGCGTTTTTGTGCAAAAATGAATCAAGCTTAATTTGTACTTTACTTCTGGTTGTGGGACACGTCAGTTGACTTCTTACTTACAAACACATTCATAGACTTGCATGATGAACCAATCTAGATACAATAATATGTAGTTTTCGTTGGCAATAGATGTAGGCCCGTTTATGGCGACCTACCTTTTATGGGTGCAAATTCCTTTTAACTCATATTCATACACGCTCAAGTCAAGTAAATGAAGGCTATTGTGCAGTGCAGTGCAGTACCTACCTTACATGGGATGAACACATGTTGATACACAAATGAAATGCAAACGATGCTATTTGAATACTAACCGACACGTTCAGTTGACTTGCGCTTAAAGTGGTGCGGATATGAAGGCGCTAACAGTTCCAACACATCCAAGGGTTGATTCTGTTAGAGGTGGTGACACATTGCGAATATGTGTTCCATTCTTCTACGCGTGCGCACACTTTCTTGGCGTACACGTCAGTCACACGTTCGTTCCGTGCTAAAGGGTTTCCTTTAGTTTACTTTTAAATTCGTTTCTGTTTGTTCTTCGCTCCCCCTCTCTTTCTGTGTATAGTGATGTTATTTTCACACTTATATGTACTGCTGTTGTATGTCAACGTAATATTTCATTTTTCCTCTAACATATTCTATACAATCTTAAAGTGATGTAAATATTTCGATAACTAATTTCTTGGAGTTTCAATTGTTTCATGTTTTTTCCGCATAAGATTGTTGTTTTGTTGCATTAATAACTATTTAATTTTACTTTTAATTGTGTTTTTTTTTCCGTTGTGTAATCTTAAATTGCATTTGCTAAATTGAATTTGTTATCCTATTTTAATTTGTTTTTTGAAAATTATTTCTCTAATAACTTAATCTGAAAGATATTAAATAAGATACATCCATGGTATGATTACCTTCCCTTGTTAACTCTCTGCTCTATTTTATACACACACTTCTATAAATTAACCATCGTGAGGGGAAAATAAAAATAAAAAAAATCTATATAAAATACCTGAATTAAAAACGTGATTTTTATAGCGTGTGAAATTCAAATTAACGACTATATATGTAAGTTTGGACTTTTGGTCTGGTAATGATTGCAAATATAACGCAATCATAATTTCTGTATGACCCGGCCCCTCCACCAAAACACAATTCTTTTGTTTTCAAGTGGAGCTAAGCACATTATCGTATTCAGGGCCGGTTTCACCAAGATCAACTTTGGCCAAGTTCAGTTGAACGACACTAACACCAACTTTTAACTGCAAAATCCACTGCACGAAGAGTGAAATGTGTTATTGATAATGTGTTGCTTTATACGCCGATTTTCAGATAGTTTCAATAATGATGTGAAACAAGATACACATTTAAATCCCATTTGTATGCGATTTCATCCTGTTAATGGCAAATATGAAGGACATTGAAGGTAGATTTTCTCAGATTGGTAATAAATGTCAAAGATATTTACAGTCAATTGTTTAGCCATTGCCTACTGGATAACTTGTACTCTGCTTGTGCATAATACGTACAGAAGGCAGTGACAGAACTGCTTTGGAGTTGATCATCACAAATCTGAACGGTGGGCATCGAGGGTTCTATCCAACAATGCATTTGCAGTTTTTGTTTGATCATTTTTACATAAAAATACATCTGTACTATGAGTAAACAAACATGTATACCAATCTTTACATGGGTTATTTTAAATTCATGGTATTTCAAAAGGCAATAAGTGGCATTGTGAGAAATTATTTCCATCTCTCTGTGAACAATAAACATGCAGTGATAATAATTAAGTATCCAAAACAACAAAAATGCGAGATATAAGTGAAATTAAATAGTTACAAGTTATTAGTTTTGTCAAATTGGTAACATTCAGGTTCAAGCTGAACTCGACAAAAATCAATGCTGGTGAAACCGGCCCTTAGTATTCAAAGAAGTTCGTTTACCACATTTACAAATAACGCATAGTTATTCTTTGGAAGCATTTATTCACAGCAGGCCGTGAAAACACGCTATTCGCAGTTTAACGTAAATCTATTTTTTGTAAATCTGTGGCGTGTTCACCCGATTGTGGGGGCTGCTTTGGGTTTATAGCCGACGTGTCATTTCCAATATCCGTTATTTACTGACGTCATCAATCAATCCCGGCGTAATCACCATATCCCACTTCTCAAGATTGTTTTCCTTACGTGAATGTTAAAAGAGTGGATTCCGCGAAAACCATTTTTTAATTTACATTCATGTTCAATGTTGGGTAAATTTAGATCCATATTTTAAATATTTAATGTTAGAAAGGTATTCCTTTGGGATAAAGGTATTCAGAGAAAACCGGCAGTTCTTTTCGTTAATGGTTTTGGTTTCGTCGAGTTGTTATTGCCGAATCTTAACCAAAGTGAAATATTAATAAATAATGAGTGTAATTTCGTTCGAACTACGTCTAGAAGGGAAATATATTTATCCCTATAGATTTAGACTTCTCAAAATGTTCCCTAAAGAATGATTTAAGATGAATGAGATCGGTTAGGAAGTAAAACTATATATAGAGGTTATGACGAAAAGAAAATATAGAAACAACAAGAACTTAAGCTTTAAACCGTGTTTCAATTTATTGTTTAGAAAACCGAAAGACAATAATAAAGAAGGAAAGTTAAAAATCACAATCCTAAACCTTTTTTCAACAATCTTGTTCAACATATTTGTAACAAAAATGTATACAAAAATATATACAAAACAGAACAAAAACAACAAAAATGTATACAAAATTCCGACCTTCTAGTAAGGAAAAGTTTTCACGGCCCTATGTTTATTTTTAACCGAGTTTCATAGACATTTATTTTCTGTCACAACTACAATTGTGATTATTTTTGTACTATCGAAACAATAATGTTTGTTTCAATTTTTTATCGTTTTTCCAACTCACTAGAGCGGTTTATAGAATGTAATTATGTAATGAGTGTTATGGGATATCCATAATCCAATTGTATACTCCGTTTGATATGGAACGCACACCTCTCTTGCAGCACATTGCCTGAAGCCAAACAGTATATTTATTCATTTGACATATATCCGATGGCGTTAACATATTTCGGTTCAGGAAAATGTTTCATAAAGGGGGATTTAAAATATATGTTTGTTAACATATTATCAGATTTTCGTTTTATTGTTATATAGGAGATTATAACAAAACAATATTTATCTGTGAGTCTATCGCATTAGAACTCAATACATAATGCATTATCAATATATTATTATTAAAAATTACCCCTTTATCGATATGAATAGAAATATTTAATACGTAAATATATACAGTAATAATAATAATAAATTGGCTTGTGTTATTGATAATTTTAAGTTGTGATATATGTTAAACAAAAACTTTGATTAAATCTAATTTTTCTGTGAATTAACAGGCAGATTCCGACTTTAAGTAATTAATAAGGTGGTGTTAGTATTATTTGCCACGGTTCCTGCGCTTTTCTGTATTTATATGTTACCTACTCAGTGATTGCATTAGCAACGTTACCAAAATTTGAGATCTTATACCAAACACCACCTTCACATGGATTTAAATCCTTGATAAAACAATTTGTACATGCTTATATTTTTCAGTATTCCTTGTTCGTAATTTAAGTAGAATTAATGGTCCAGGGCTATTCTGACATTCGTAAGACACGACAAAGGGAGACAGTATTTATCAATATCATCCCCATTATTCATAATATATTGCCTTTCCATCCATTTGGTGTCCCCTTATGACGACTCGGGCGATATGTGTGATAGACCTGATTGGTCCAACGTTAAACGACCTAAATGTCGAGTACGGTTTTAAACAATCACAATTCGTAGTAAATATGCATTATTATTGTTGTTATCATTATGTTCTTAATCAAGGTCTGGATTCAGTAGGTCTATTTTTTCTGTTCTTACCTCTAAGACTGGCCTAACTTTGAACATTTTGTGAATCCAGTCAAACATGTTATATAATTGGAATTTTTTTGCGTCTTTGTTCCTACCAGGAATAAGTAACCCTTCTCATCTAACCTGGGTCTGGTACACAAGAGGTTCATAGTTAGGCCAGTCGAGCTAAGATAATAAAAAATACTGAGGATCTTTTTTAAATCCTGGCCCCGATTTTTCAAATTGTTCAATTTTTCACATGTTGTGCATTTAATTTAACTCTGTACCTTGTTTTAGTTAAATAAATACAAAATAAATTCGTATTTATAGAGTACTCAGTAACAAGACTGATTTTCTGTGGGGGACTTTACTTTAAAGCGACTGAACCAAACTTGTAGGCTTGAACACCATCGACGAGTGAGCAATAACCAATCAAGGATCTATATTGTCTTGTCTTTCAAAGTAAATGTTACGATAGGCAGAACGGAATATACTTAAGCGAAAGAGAGAGAGAGAGAGAGAGAGAGAGAGAGAGAGAGAGAGAGAGACTCTCCAGACTCTAAGCTAAGCTTTCGATGTTGTTTGTTTTCAGTTGCGCACGGGCTCAAGATGAAACAGCTTCAAGTACCGTCTCAAGTCGACCTGCGCGAAGAAGTGACCTTGAGTTGCGAGTTTGACCTTGAAGGGAAAGGACTTTACTCAGTCAAGTGGTACAAAGACGAGTTCGAGTTTTACAAGTACATGCCGGATAATCGACCTCCCGATTCGTCGTTCCCGGTTCCAGGGATCAACTTGGATGTGAGTAATATTCACATTTTCACTCCGTTTAACAACTCGCTTGTAACAAAAACATGTCGCAAGCTTTAAACTGTTCTAATTAAAACTAGTTTCATAAAGAATCATAAACAAAAACAAAACACAGAGAATCTCGGCCATATACAGAATACATTACGTATAATTGTTGTTAATTTCAAGCTTTACTGTGTAGTAGTTTTAAAACAAAGTAATTTGATATTCTAATTTTAGGATTTTAATAAATATGCATTTGCGGTTTACAATGTAGATTCAAAGTAAATGGATTAATTTTCTGAGTTGATTTTACATTCTTAATGATATGGAAGATTAACTCAACGTTAAAATATTTTTGATCAAAACTTCATTTATGCAACAACTAATTTACTTTTCTATCAAGACTCACTATTTATTTATTTTATGTCTATGTATAAGCCGCTTGACTATTATAATATTACTTACCTCCGACTTATAAACAGTAATTTTTGCAGCAAATTCACTACTCACAACTTCAGACTTAACATCCATTCCCACAAACTTTTAAAATTGATAACACAAAAACTGCTCGATTATATTGTACTAGTTTGTTTCATAAAATTGTGTGTAGTTTATTGTTAAATTGAGAACATTCATTGCACTTTAATTAGACAACAAACAAAGAGAAATCCAAAAGTAAATACTTAGCACGATATTGCGTTATTACAGGATGTGGTGTTATGAACAAAAATTTAATTAAGTGCATCGTAAAAGGTCGGGAGTATGAACTGCCTACCCCCACATTATAGTCACTGTCTACCGGGAGTAATAAACTGTAATCTTAGTTACGCCGAGAAGGTATAAAATACTTTATTATAGTGTTAGTCTTTACGTCCCTTGGTGCCGTTAAAAGTTTTATCTTGTACTATGGCAGGGCTGAAAATTGCATTTACAAATCATTTGGAGTTGGCCACATTGGCTATTGATCCTGTGTATATACCAGTTTTTTGAGAGGTTTATTTAAACTGTAATCGATCGTACTTGTTTTTAATGTTTCGTAAAATTTTACACTCGCGTTATATGAACATAAACACTTGTGGTTAAAAGTTGGTGCGTTTCAGCTTTAAAAGGACAGTCAGATAAAAAAACAAATAGCATGTCGTAGATTAGCGTATCATAAAGTCATTCTAGTGTTGTTAGTCATGGAATGATCTTATACGCTTGAGTTTTGGTAGAAGTATTTAAAGTGCTCTAACCACACATTTTTCAAAAACTGTTTTAAAACGTTTGATTTTGACCACTTTTCTAATACTTCATTTTATTATAACAGTATCTGATAGGCCTAAACAGTAAACATACTCTTTGAAATTGTATCGTTTTGTTAATGTAAATTACTTTTCAATATGTACCGTATAACTTTGGCAAAGAAAATCTGGGCCAAGACAAGCTTTAAAAAACTTGATATTCGAAGGCACTTAAGACCCAGTAAATTCTTTAGTACGACGCAGAAACTTTCTATTAACTTGAATGTAACTGTTACGGTTATATTATTCTTTTAAAGTTTTTTTTTAGTCTCGGATTTATGCTCCAGTCGACAGTTGTTAATAAATTACATTATTTTCAAGGAATATCTTCTCGAGAGCTAGGTTTTAAAGCTCCAGCTTTTCTTTAGTATATAAGTAATAAGCTCCCCAATGTCAACAAGCCGGGAATCATAGATTTGAATGTGAATTTCTCTTGTTTTTTTATTAGTTGGAAAATATTGTTTTGAAGTTTGTAGGACTTTTCCTCCAAGACAAATATTAAGAGAAGAATAAGACGTAAGCCACTTCGTATGTTAAAAGGTTGTGAAATAATACGAAACTTTATCGTTGCTTATATGTTATTTATGGGGGCAACATTTTTATGTGCCATTACATACAAAGTTATTGCTACGAGCTTCTAGGTTTAACTTTGTCGATGAAAAACAGCTTTAGGCTGAAAACGTCTCACGTGTATACGAGCGGGAATTAAATCTTAATAATTGAATAGAAAGTATGAATTTCGTGTTATATATGTTGTTAACTTGACAAAAATTAAATATTTATAAACTGAAATATTCTTACAAGAATCGTGGATAATTCATGTTTCATAATAAACTGTAATATAACAACATGTATACCAGACTTGTACTGACTTATTTGAAATCGTGGTTCCTGGAAAACACCGTATAAGTTAGGATGAATGAGTATTTTATCAACGAGATCCGGAGGACATGCATGAGTATCAACATACGCTGATTTCTAACACCAGATTGGCATTAATAAAATATAGTAATTTTAATAGCAAAATTCGGGAATCTGATAACATTCCTCTGTCATGTTGTATGTTTATAAATTTAAATCTAAGATACTTTAATTGTAATGTATATTTGTTAAGTTAGTGAAAAATTCAATACATATGTACGTCAAACTGTTTTGTTTACGTTTACAATTGACAAACATGGAATTCTATCAAAACTGTAATTTTTTAATTCGCGTTTGTATAGATTCACAATATTATTATTTAAAACCGTAAAAAGTAACGCGAGGTAAAGACGAACAACGTTCATTCAGCTCCAGGAAATTTCTTGGTATGTAAACCTCTCTATCAAAGAAAGAAGCCGCCACTAAAATACAATACAATACCTTTCACCCCAACGGATTTCTCCCCTACCTACTAGAACTTCCGTCTCATCTGAGTTATAACTCATCTCTAAACCGTAACATGTAATTTATTTAACCCTCCCTAGAGCACTTTTGATCTTTTTAATCATCCAAAACAAAACCTTTTTTAAAAACCGTTTATAATAAAACTCCCACCCACCAACAGAACAACTTGAACAATAGCTTAATGTTTAAACCAATACAATAAGTAGATAGAATATATATCTTTCTTGTGAGGGGATCGCATCTTGAGAAAGCCTTCTCTATGGTAAGCGTTACAGATGAGTATCTCCCCTCTTAGCCTCCCCCTCTCCCCCTCCTCCCCCCTCCCCCATCAAGATCCACCCCAACACCCTGAGAACCAGTTGATGGAAAATGGTAGCCCGTCACACACAGAACGACAGATCTCGGAGTACAAACGCACAAACCACATCACGCATGATGTATTCGTTTGATTGTTCATAACAGTCTATACAACAAAGAGTCGACTGTTGTTTAGTTGAATTCCAGGAGGGGAATAAGGGAATATCTCAATATTAACCTGCGGATATGACAGGTGACGATATTCTGATCTTGTTTTTGTTATTGCAATAAACCTGCCCCATAACAGAACAGGTTGGCCAGTGAAGGGTTATGGACATGTTCGTATTCTCTTTGGCCTACAGTTAGAACATAAATGTAATACAACAAAGTTATGAACACATTGAAATAAGTTATGTGATGGGTAATGGAAATTTGAATTTGGTCTAAAAGGTAAGTTAATAGAGTGAGTTATTATATCTAGCATTCATGGCATTCAAGGATCGCTACATGGCTGGTCCTGAAACTTGATACTTTTAAAACATTCGAAACTAGAATGTCTTTATAAATTGCTATTATGTTATTTTTTGTAAATAAGCGTGATGGATGTATTAGAGACAGTCAACTCTTTTGCTATATTATCTCCCTAACGTGGCAAAACCATAAACGCCATATTACGATAATGCCTACAAATCTATTTTTCTTTTCTGAGATCTACAGACTAAAAGAATGGTAGTCGAAGAATGTTTTTAAAACATAACCCGGCCTTCCTTCCGACGGTAACTTTATTATTCTAAAAACAAAAATCGTTGAAATCCGCTTTCACGTTTGGCCTGGAGATAACTGAAAGGACGGCGGCATCAGACGGAGATGGGGACACATACGACATTTGATTGGACGAAGAAACTGGTCCACAATATTCTTGTAACTCTGCTTAAAGTTTCCACGGTTAAGTTTACTACGATGGCATTGCTTATTGGGACGGGGGAGGGATGAAGGAGGGGGGTGGGGGGGTGGAAACAAATGTTCCTGTTTGTCTTGAAGCTAGAAGAAGTTTGTACCGTAGCGTCGTCAGCGAACGCTCCATTTAATATAATGGATGAAAAGGTAAATGTGTGTACATAGTACTTAAAGTCTCGTAGTTTCAGTGTTAGATACAGGAAGCAATTTATTGAAGAAATAAAAAAACATTAGGGAACCTACATATTTGTTTAGAGGTACGAGATTGAATTTTAAATCAGGAGTAAAATATCGTTTTTTCTCTTGAACAAAAACATTAATACATGTAATAAATTAATCACTCACACAGAAGAAAAAAAAGAAGTTAAAAATACATTGGTAATGTAATCTTTACTGTCTTGTACAACATACATACAGTTTGTTGAATCGACCAGATCAAGCCCCGTATTATCCTCCAATCAGGGATCAAGTTGCACACGTTTGTACGGGTCAGTACTAATCCTCTCGATTAACCCAGATTTAAAACCACGATACCCCCCCCCCCCCCCCCCCCGACACAAATCAACCACCCCGAATCGAACCCGCATCGCACCACCAAATCACGCTAATGTCTCACCACCTCAGTAGCGCGCGTGCAAAACAAAACAACCAAGTATGTTTATCAGAGTCCCACTAAATTATCACCGAGAACAGGAGCACAGGAGAGCATAGAAGCGCAGGAATGCGAATTGCGGTAACACCGGCTTAGGCCGTGTTGTATCGGATAGAGTGTAACACCAATCCCGTTCGTTTGCTCATTTTACTCTGCTCCGGGCCAGATCGTTGCTGTTTTTTTATTGCTTCTTCCTCGGGAGTTAATCCCGCCGTAAATTACCTTCTGTAATTAAATTGTAAATCTTGCCTCCTTTAATTGCCAACTGGAGCTTGAATCGCTTTATTGCTTTTGTGATCTGTGAGAATTTCTGTTAGACTGGCTTTTATTATCTTTACAAAACACGACGAAGGGTGGTGTTTTTTTCGTTATTTTCAAAAGTTTTCCAAGACAATTCGCATTGCTATTGGGATTTTAATATTCATGAGAACGATTATATTATTATGTGTTGATCAACATTGAGATGTAAAACGAGAAACGCACTTTTGAAATCGGAGGGTTATTCAGAGATATAATTTCTTTCATTCCACTCTTTCACATCAAAGTATAATATACGAAATGTTTAGTCATATTAATACAAGGATTTAGGGTTTTGGATAATAAAACACAGAAAATACGATAGTCTTTTGATATGTTATTCGGACATGGTCTGCGTAGATTCATTTTAAAATAAAACCTTCGGCTTTTCTTGCTTATTGCTAACTTGAAGCGCCACTCCGCCAGGATGATAATGGATAAAGAACCAACCATGGAGAAATGATCCTTCTTGCATTGCAGAAGGTAAAAGGTGTTACACAGAACAGATGTAACGATATTTCTCGCTTCTAAAATTGACTCCAATTTATCAATACCGCACGGTGACTGTGGAGCTGTCGTAGCAACGAGGTACAAAATAAATCATTTTATAATACTCCCCACTCAAAATCTGTTCTTGTAACGAAAGTCAATATCTATCAACGCGCTTCACATTATTTAGAAATGTTTTCACTACAAAGTCTCATCGATAAACGTTTTCATAACAGTATTACTTTATTACCTGCATTATAATAATGTATTTTGATAAAAGTATACCTTTGATGAAACTGAGTTAAGTAGAGCAGACACATTATTATCAAAGTTGAGACATTATAAAGTCTTAAAGTAAGAGTAAAATACAAACCTGGAAGCAGAATAAAGACTTCAACATCACAGATAACTTGGAGTTGTATAATATTTTAGTTTCATAAACTCTTCGTTTGTTCCTCGTTTCCTTTATCATTCCGTCCTTCATTATTCATTCACCGAATCTGCAAGCAATCGTCAAGTTCTTTTCCGTTAAGATAACTGTAAGGGATTAAACTATCCATGCCCTACGTATTAAGTAAGTGACCTTGGTATAGTTCTATATTCATGTGTTAGATAAATACAGACATAAATTAACTATGTACTAACACACATTATCTGCCTTCCTTAAAAGATTGCTGCCAATTAGAATACAAAATAAATCAAATTGTAGACGAGTAGTTGGCTTTATTAAATAATTTTGTGTTTTATTACATGTTGTTAACTGTACTGGAAGTGAAAATAGTTATGATTTTAAAACGTTTAAATATTTACTACTTCGATGGAATTTTAATCAAGAAAAATTAAGTAGTTGTGGTAATACTATATTCACGTATTTCTGATCTTGTAAACCAATAAGAGGTCAAACGTATTTAATTGAAAATAATTACGAATCTTGATATGATGTTATTATAGAAACTTTGTAATGTAATTCCGTAACAACCCGGCACCTCCACCAAAGAAGGATTTTTCGTTCATAACTGAATATAAGGATGTTCGCTTAGATGTTTACTATACTTTCCATGTCTCAGGTGTCATTATCATCACTACACCCATTGAGAAAGGTAGGGTAGGGGGGGAGTTAGGTGTGAGTGGTGGGTGTAAGTTAATGTTCAATTGATATTTATGTTGTTCAGTGTTTTTACTCCTCCATTGTAAATTGTATAGTTTTATTTATTTACCTCCTTTGAAAACCAATTTTATCACTGATTATGATAGACATTAAAATAAACTAAAAACATAATATATGATACTATTTATAATAGTAACACAGTATAGACCTTAGTTCGTGATTGATAATTAAAAATACATCAGATCAGATTAATTTTCAAAATTATTGTTTTAACATTTTTTTACAAAATTTTAATACAACTTATTGAACATTTTTGGATCTGAGTAAATAAAACATTAATAAATAAGGATTCGGTTCAGAACATGTACCAAATATAGTGGTTATGTGTTTTTCATTTTATCAAACACCGAATCCTATAAATCGATAAAGGTTATCTCTACTTTAAATTTGTTCTGATCTTTTATCTGCACATAACACGATACAAATCAATGTCTATGTTAAAAGACCAATGTCTTACTGTTATTATATAATATTAAGGTAATAGTAACCTTTAAGAAACATGCCCACAAACTTAAAATTTCAAATGTCACTCTTGCGAGATTCATCCAAACATACAAAACCTATGCGCAACATTGTATTATAATATATGAGTATGTTTTTGTACATTCATCCGGATGCTCAAGTGAGATATCACGTGATTAAACCACTAGTGACAAATAACGTGTACGGTGACACATATTCTTGTATTACTATTTTATTCCTTGATAATTAATTGCAATTTTGATAGAAATTGTGGTCATATTTCTGTAATAAAAGTTTCCTAGTAATAATATATCATCAAATGCAAAAACACGTTCAAGTTCTTTATGAAAACTTTGCAAATCACGGACAATAATACCAGTACACATACAAACCCAGTATAAATGTGTTGAGATCTAGCATTTCGTAGTGGTATACAGTGATCTACCAACAAATGCAGGACTACTAACACAGTTACTGGTATAAGTCCATGGTTTGAGAGACACATATAGAAGTGTACTTTCTTGCAAGTAGTAGTTCTCATCAAGTATAGCAATGCTTCCTCATCTTCCAGCACAGAAGCAAGAAACCTGGCAACACTGTATATGCTAATGTCTCACAAATAGCTAAACGGATTATAACGTTGTGCCGATGGCGGGGGTGGTTCATACCTCCCCCCCCCCCCTCCCCGCGGTAAAGCCTATAAAGTGACGGTTACCCATCGTCGTGGGGGCAAACGAACCAGCTATCACTTTGCCTAATTTCTACCCGGCTTTTCGCGGTAGACTTAAAGTTAGTTGAGGTAATGTGAGTGAGTGAGTGAGGTTCCACATGTTCCTCTTACGTCATCAAGGCAGACATCAATCATGTAGGTGGTGGTGTTTTTATGTGAAGCGTAGCCTACTTAGCGCACTTTTTTTACATTTTGCGTTAAGAATGCGCGTTGTTAGAGGTAGGTATTTTCAATAGTAGGTTCTTCTGTGGAAATGCATTTTAATAACGAAAACTTGAAAGGATATGTTTGCTATATAACTCGGAACTAGATATGTAAATGAAATATTCCCTTTTTGTAGTGAATCAATATTTTCAATGTATTTAATATTGCTTCTAAAGCAACAAGTATTTTCAACTACATCTTTTATTACTATTTCAATCAATAGTGTGATTTACTTTTTACTTATTATTTTACTTTGAGTATCCTGTGAAATAATAGATTTTAAACAAATCAAAGATAGTTATATGTTTCCGTATGAACATTTCTTAATTCAAACTTGTTTTGATGTGACTAACGCAGAAGTGATGAAAACAATGCTTAGCGAAGAGTTCTATTGCACAGCATTGTTGTAACAAATGTATATAAGTATATACATTTTACTTTGGCAAAATAATGGATCTCCATCATTATCGTTTTAGAGCTTCTAAGTAACAACGTATGTTAATAATATGGAAAATTGGAAGTTACTCTGATGTGGTCTACACTATACAGTACCACGTTGAAATTGTGCCAATTTGGCTTTTCACTTTGCTTAATTTTCGGGGAAAACTTTGATTTACATTGAGCCATATTTATCATTTCCATAAATACTTGAATCATTAAAACATAACATTATATTATACAAACACGTTGATTTTAGTGAACAATGACATTATTGAAGATGCAAAGATAAGTAAAATTTACAAAGAGAGCAAACATGTCTCATTATTGTATAAAAAATAAAAAGAAGAGTAAGCTTGACGCGGAATAATGTGCGCATCCATTCGTCCAGCGACATTCATGATATCCTGTGCACCATTTTTATAATTACAGCCATTCCCGCGATGATGGCCGTAGTTTATGCGGCCTCACGACAAACGCACTGAACAGCTCTCACATCAACGGAGCTGTTACATTAAAACAACGCCGCAAGAGTTGCGCATACACATAATGTGGCCACATCACAATAAACAACATAAGATGCTTTAGTCATAAACCTGGTTCGTGTTGGTATCATTCTTCTTCTTTTTAATGAAATGCCTGCAACGGTTTTAATCTGGTGGCTCACGAGGTGGAACGTAAACACCTTAGATAAGGTAGCGTCAACTATAAATTACAGTTCTTTAAGTAAATGGTGTTAATAATGTGGTAAGAGAGAATATAGGGTGTACCAGATTCATTATCCTTGGTTTTATGTAATAGATCGGTGTTTTATAATTATTGGACTTTTGAAGTAAGGGAGGAAGGTAATTTGTGTTCTGGGGATATAAATTATTTTCCCGGTTTATAATGGAGAAATATTATGAGTTGTAATAAGTTGTGGGATCACTAAGAAAAGAGGGTAGCCCGGGTATTACTTTGATTTAAAATCAAGTAAAGAAACTGGTTTAAAAATATCTAAGGGAGACAATAATTTACTTAAGTATCACTGACACGTTAATAGATAGTTATAAGACCTAGTAATTGGACTGTACACTGTTCCTTGTCACATATAAAAACAATTTAAAACGCAATATTTCGAACCCTGATCAGAGCTCTTCAACAGGCAAAAACACACTAGCTCGCTGGTAGCTTGAAAACTAGCAGCTGGTCAGTTGTTAGTTTTCAAGCCAGTGTAGTTTTTGCCTATTGAAGAGCTCTGATCAGGGTTCAAAATATTGCGTTCTAATTTTATGTGTGACAAGGAACAGTGTACAGTCCAATTACTAGGTTCTTATAACGTTTTACCTGTTCGACTATGTTTCCGTTTTAATTAAAAATTGAACTAATCATATTTTATTTGTGAATGTGTAGTAATACCCAGAGATGATGATTTATCTTGATTAATTCACCTATCTTAGAACAACTTAGACATCTTTGTGAATCCAGGCCCAGGTATAAAACAGTTAAATCCGTTGAGGACCTCTTTGTAAGTCCTAACCTCGTATCAAGCGAGCTATGAATAAGGTCACTGCTCACAACATGATTCTGATTAACACGGAATGTTTAACGGTATTTCAGGTCCAGAGATCAAACATGACGAGCGTGCGGTTACGACAGCTGAGTTTCAACACTAGTGGCACCTATCGGTGTGAAGTGTCAACTGAAGGACCCAACTTTAAAACGGTCATCGAGAAAGGAAACATGACCGTAATGGGTAAGTGGCAACTTTGATATTGTTGTTGTTTACAGTTTACGGTATCGATTACAGTGTTGTCGATGAGTTGGGTACTTAGTCGTGTATGGATCGGGTTGATAAAGTGATTTGAGGGTATTGTGAATCGCTGATAACGCGTCGTTATATTACACATACCCTTTTAGAGAGTGATTGTAGAACCAATATCGCAGTTTGTGTAATGGGAAACATATCAAGGCTTTTACAGTTTTACTGAACGCGGTCGCACTGATTATCACGTTTGGCTTTTGAGATAAAGAATTTTGCTCTCAGCAAGATTTCATTATATCTGAATAGTTGCATGGGTTTTCAAGAAAGATAAAGACAAATTACGAAATGTGTATAGGACAACATTATGTTTGGAATTAATCTGGAAATTATTTTAATAAATTAAAAATTGACTTTTGTCATTAGAGTTTGTTCTGATGTTTCGCAGTTTAAAACATGATTATATTATATATATATAGGTAACATTAATTAACACATTATTTAGATATATATGCTATGCAACATTTTACATGTGTTTACAGAAAAAAAAAATCAAAACATTGATTGATCTACAACGAAGTTTAACTTTTCAACCTAGTTCTAGAGTGATTATGTTTTATTTTCTTGACAATCGACAGTTGCGCGCAAATTGATTTTAAATACACAATCGTTAAAAACTGTCACATCTACTTCTTGCTATATGAAATTTGATAATGCGTTTTACCTAAAGAAATATTGAGTTAAAATACACAGCAACCGGGGAGTGAGTGGCCTTGTGAGTCTAGACTCAAGCCGCAGGCACTCAAGAAACTTGCGGTAATCAAAAATGTATCAGAAAAGTTAAAACTAAAAATGAATAGTTTAAAAAATGAAATATACGACAATGACTACATAAAACTTATGTGAGAGAATAAATTATAACGATATTAAAAATATAGTTGCTGCCAATTATTGCTACATAAATTATACTTTTAGATTATCACATCATCCCTCGTCGTTATCTTTGTATAGCTTAATAATCTTTTCAAGTAAGTGCTCTGATATGTACATAAATTATGATTTAACTTTTCTTTCTTGCCCTTGTGTGTTAGTACAAGCGGAACATCACATGTGTAGGAGAAATGGATTAAAAGTAATAGCAATATTGCTCGAAGTGTTCCGCTTGTAACAAATGGCCATCGCATGCCTACCGCCAATATCCTCTTGCTCTTCCAACAATGGCCACCGTTCTTTTAACGGTTTCATTTATAAAAAATGGCGCCGCGATAGAATCTGGACAGCCTTGTGAATTATGATACTAAGTGAGTTGCAAGATGCTCTTAAGATTGTGCTTTTAAATAAGGGTGCTTAAATCATCCGTCGACAACTCTTGAAACACAAGATATCCTCCAAGCTGAGAACGAAAATAGATATCGTGCAATAAAAGAACAGCTGTGTATTTCGAGAAACAGTTGATTCATGGCTTGGATAACTCTTTCTACTTTTGATAAAACGTACACGCAAACGGTAAACATAGTTTAACAGTATCTATCGACATATTACATTGGCATACCCTACTTTAAAATCACTATCACCTGTTTTCTGATAAAAATAAATAATTAAACATAACAGTCTTCTTAGATTCTTTATTAGATTCTGTTTTGCACTCATATCTTTTCAGTGCTTTATTTCTCTCAATCACAATTAGAGCAATTTCAGAATTCAGAATTGACTGAACATGTGATAAATATATTATTTTCAATTATAATGGCAGTTGTTTTTGCGGTGTCGAGAAATAAAATGGGATGAGGACCGGTAACTGGAGCCAAATGACCTAGGTTTGATGCCCAAAAGGAAAAAATGTTTTTACAGCCGTTCTCAATTCAAAAATAGCAATTGTATTATTTTTTCATATGCGTTTATAAAATCAAATATTTTATAACTATATAAAAATCTCATTTTAACAAGGCGTTTTTTGTCGTACTCAAAAGCGTAGAGAATATCGTAATTTGGTTTTTACATCTGGTTTTAGATAAATTAACCTTACATCTCAATAAAATGTATTTGCATTCAACCTACCATACAAAACGACCACACATTTAAACATTATGAACCAAACACATGTTTGTTATGAAAAATTGGAATTGTTAATAATTAATTTGTTGATTTTTAAAAACGATATTAATCAACGTTGCCAGACGGAATTTTAACAGGCAGATTTTCTATATGTGCATCCGAGAACTCGCTACACATTCAGAAACGAAGTATTGATATTTTATATACAATACAATATTGTAAATACAACGTTGCATAAGCCTAAGCCTTTATACTATCAGTGTAATGTTTTAGTTAATTCACAAAGAATCGCTTTTGCACGGAACTCTAACTTATTGCAAGGTAAATGAATGTTTATTGCGGATGTCCTAGATATTATAACGCAGTCGATTAGAAATGTTTCCGATCATTTACATATTAGTTTCCCGGGTACGATCAATTTTATCAGCTAAAAATGCATAAATCATGCACAGTAAAATTCGTACACTGAACTATTATGTAATAAATTTTCCGAACGAAATGCTTGAAATATCTAGCCAAGCAGGAATCTAGGTCGCTTGTTTAAAACTATGCGATCACATCAGGCTGAATACATTTAGTTTAATACATTGAAATCCCTTAAGAGGTTTTGTCATCAACTGCGCGGCAGCTAATGTAATTTTAATTGATTAACTAAATAGCTATTAAGGCAAACGACTGAGCTGATTATGGCAAAAAGTTTCACTCGCCATCAAGCTTTGGAGCGCAGCCTCCGTTTAGTGCAAGGGTGGCACGGATTTCACTACAACAGAACATAAAGGGTGTAAATGTCAAATGACAGTGAGCGTTTATGTGTGCGTACGTGCGTTTAAACTCAATACATTTTTGTATCAATCTTATTCGCATAGTTAAACAAAACATTTGTTATTGCTGAAATCTGCAAAATAAAAATATAGATATTTTCCCATGGACTAAAAAACGTACCAAAGGTATTTTGTGTTCTTCATTAGTCGTATGAGTATATTCATACATTCTCTGCAGAAGGTCAAGAGTTCTATTCCTGACAGAGGGCCGTTTTTTTTGTTTACTTTGAAAATTTACTTCGGTACTGGTTTATGACAAAATGGTATAATGTCCGCCACTGAAAATCAGTTGTAACCGAGTATATGGAACAAATACAAAATTGTATGTATTTATTTAGTTTATGGGAAGCACGTACAAAGGAAAAATATCCTTGTTCTTGCTGACTTATATTTAAGTTCAAGTCATGTGCTACAAAAATAACCACTGTAAAATACGATATTAATTATAATAAAGGATAACTATTAATGCTTGTGTTTGCGTTGATATAGGTTAACGCAATGTTGCGTAATATAAAGGGGAGCACAGCAATTAATGTTCGAAAAAAAAAACATTTGGGCATTGAAACATCGGAGGCCCTCCATATAATGACTCTATAGTTCAGATGAATGCACATCAATTATACCAAGGACATGAATATGTATGAAGAAAGTATCAACAAGTTATCCTCAAGCTGCTTTCATCCTTCTCATCTAGTAGACTCTGATTTACGCGAGCTACCACCAATAAGTAATGAGCTACACTAATTGGAAGCATTGTCTGAGATATTAGCACATTGTCCCGTAGTGAATTATTTAGGTATGGCAACATTGTTATAATAATTAGTTGAAGAGTGTTAATACGTTTTGACATCTGACAAGCTTCTCCCTCTCCGCTTACAGCCCTTTGTTCGGGCCCTACTCAAGGGTGAATGCCAACGCGAGCGCGAGCAACGTGCATGCTTTCACCAATCAGCGAACAATGTCTTGCTTCATTAATAATTTACGCACGGGTTGAGTTTCAAGAATTATCCCAGTTCCGTGCTGATTGAATTAATTTAAACAAAGTGAAAAAATGGAAAAAGTTATTATTATAAAGTTTCTCGACGCGGTAAAGTGTGTGCATGCAATTTTCTCCTACTTTGACAAAGCACACACATGAAACAAATCGTATTATCGGTTGTTTAATTGGATCAGCAGTGAAGACGGGAATTAAAATATTCCAGATCTCTAGATGGACTGGAATACATATAAAACAGAACTCTTTGTTTTTGTGATGTTGACTTTTCAAACAGCGACTGACTGAAATACTAAATGCAATTACTAAGAAAATTTAGTTCAGACGTAAAAACGAAAGAGTAAAAAGGAGGGAAAAAGTCCGTTTGAATAATATAAAAATGAAGAGAATGGCGTATCTCTCTGTGTAGAGGTTTAGCAGTTTTTATTTCTTTCGTGGAAATTATTAGAATAATACTGCAGTGTTTTAATGGTATGGATAGGGAGAGATGGAGATAAGTATTGCAACACTAGAGTCTGGTTTAGAGAGTCGTGGGATCGATTCTTCAATATAGTGATGCATGAAAAAGTCTATTTATTACAATTGTGTTTTGACGCAATTAGTTAACCTATAACTTTAAAAAAAATAAAAATTGAATTACATTGTTTTAAATAAACCATACATTAATTTCAAAAAACGTTTTCACTTGCTACTTATTGTTTTTACTTACCAACGTGCATCAAATGTATGTTAAATTGAACTATTGTAATTATTCCCTGTGCAATACGTGTACAACTAAAAATGTCAATCCTTACGTGCAATTAGCACATATTAACTAATTTTAGTAGAAAATACAATATATTATTTCCTCAATGCTATTTTTTAGCATTGGTAACAAATTTAAAATCATCGGGATGGCAAATCAAACCAAAACATCGACAAGTTAACTGTAAACCCAATCTTTGCGCACTTAACATTTAGAATTTTAACTAAAACTTCTGAATCGTAGTTCTTCAACCATGTTTTCCATCCACTATATCATTTCTCGTGTCAAACGGATCGGTTCCTCCGTTTCATTTAACTTTTATATTGACTTATTTTTTCGTTTGATATCTTTACTTCTTTCATACGTAAGTATTCACGAGATCTTCAACATTCTTCGGTATTTAATAACTATATTTGAGTAAAAGATCGCGCACGCAACGTTTATTGTATAGGTTCATGAAATCCGTTTCAAAACTTTCAACAATGTTTCAACGGGTCCGTAATCTAAAACCTCCGACAACGCCCCCTTCTCGATTTCCCCATTTCCCAATTTCCCACAACCCCCATCCCCTATCCATACCGTGATAGTAGATCTATTGGCCATTTAAATCCTCGAGACTGCCGTAAAAAGAGAAAAGTTAGTTTTTCGTTTCTGTTTCCATTTCCTCGTGAAATAATCGCCATCCAAAAGTTCAATAATTTTTTTTGTTACGTTAAAACAAACAAAACTTTTCGAGTTTTAGAGTAAATACATTTTAAAACGGGAACTTTTTCGCATCTCAATAAAATACAAGGAAAAACTAAAGGGAAAGAAATGCGTATTCCGCACAGAAGTGAACTCCAACATGTTATATGAATCTAAGGTACTAAAGATATCTTCTTTTATTGTTTGCCCATTATCAAACCAAGAGACCTTGCGATTTCTGTAGTCCATGAAAGCTACCAAGGTAAGTGGGTTGCTTGTGACCCAGGTCGCTTGGCTTGGCCAGGTGTTGGGCACTGAAACTGTAAGGGGAGCTAAGAACATGCAACACCCCACTAAGAGGATGAAGGTGTTCCAAACTTTGACTACAACACCCATTCTTTATGAAAAGTTTGATCGAATAGAATAAGTTAAGTTACTACCGAAAACTGGTCTTCCGGTTTTACCACATCTTTATAAACAATGAGACTGTTTACTTTGATGTGTTATGCATACTTGATTTAAATGTTGACTGTACTTTATTGTGCTGTACTCATGATTATTTTGACTGTCCTGCTTATTGTATATGTTATACTTTTGCAATACATCAAGCATGATTTATTCATTAAGAACACGATCACTCTGTTTGTAAACTCTACACTTGAAACAAGCCTGCGCTAAAGTTAGAGATCATTTAGCGAACCAACAATATATGCCCAAATAATTTCAATTACCACCCCACCTCAAAACAAGCATTTCAAAATTTTAATAGACAAAACAACCAGAAACAAACATGTCGCCAACGGTCGTGATTGCTATGTTCACATAACCAGAACCCACAAACCATCCCAAAGAATTGACACAGACCGCGATGATAGAAAAGGTTTCTGCACTACCATTAATTTATACGTCGAAGGGAGAGTAGTGAATATGCGATAAAAATCGATCGTGGAAGCCAACTTTGCAATTCTGGATCATCCATGCGTATAAAAAACGTCATTGTATTTTTACCTTTACCGTCTACAAAGAAAACAAAAATAAACGGGTAAAAAGAAATCACAATTCCCAGATCAGTCGACTGTTCCGATATCGCATCGTAACTCAGGGTAGCGAACCGAAATGCACTCTTAAAAGTGTATTGTTGAATTTTTCAATCCAGCGCACCGAGTTTTACTCAGGCTCTGGAGCTTTGATGGTTAATTAGTAGAGAGGTAGCGACCCTCTAATCTCGTGAATCACGAGACCACTCAGGCATGCGTATCATTCATTACGAGACGGTTTGTATTTTATATCCTTCGCTTATTTACTTTAGCGTATCAAGTAAGGTAGGATTTGCATTACGTGTGCATACTGCTGAATCGCTGTACTGAAAGAATGGTTCGAACTGTTGATTGTTACTCCATTCGACTTACTGGACCATTCAGGTTTCAAGGAACGGAGCATTCAAACTGTATCCTATTAATTATTATTTAGATAATTATATAATGTCATGAATTATGTTAAATTTACTAACAGTTTCTTCATCAATTTTAATATCGGATTCTTATTAAATACCTAATAATAAAGTAAACGGTAGATTTATTTATATATATATATATACAATTGGAACTCAGAATAAGATAAACATGTTCTAATGAGGGAAAGGGTACAGAAGGACGACAGCTTACCTGAGAAGGTAGATAGGTCAATTTGAAAAACACATAGATGAAAGACAAATAAATATACTGAGACGTTTCGGCCAACTCGTGGTCTTGATCACTCAGCGTGAGTAGAAGAACTAAAGTAAATAAACTTAAAACTATGGTGGATTTACATGATGAAGGCGCTGTCGTGGGTGGTAATGGAGGGAAGAATTAAGTTAAACTCAATATAAATATATATATATATATGTGAAAGTGTTTCTTATGTCACCACTACGATATTATCATGGTAAATGACAGTAAGTAATTCGCCGTCTCTATAGCTTAGATGGTCAAAGTGCCCTCCCGGTAAGTGGAAGACCAGGGCTCAATTCCCAACAAAATCGGGGTTTTACATTCTGTTTGATGTAGGTCTATATATCACCCAATTAATAATCTTGTAAAAAAAAAACGTTATGAAATAATAGTAAATATATAATAATTAATACTAACTTCGTAAATTTATGTTGAATATTATGTTGACAATACTTCTTTGGAACTAACTTTTCTAAGTTAAGGCTGGTCCACACAGATTTTGAAGACATAATGCATAAGGTTTTAAGACGTTGTTTTAAAAACAACAACGAAAACAACGTCTTAAAACTAAAACTTTGTGTGAACGCCAGTACGTGTTTCCTATGATCCAACTTTACGACTACGCGTTAAACCTTAAATCGTATGTCTTAAAAATCTGTGTGGACCAGCCTTTAACTGTAGCGAGTTGAGGCGCAGTATTCTTCATAAGCAGAGTGGAGGGTCACGAGCCAGCTAGTTGTCGGCAAACCCCGCTGCTCAGTATAGGTAGGGCCTACACAGTACACATACAGTGTCACCCTCCCTTGTGTACGAGTTGCTGATCATTCCGAGTTAATGAGACATATCTTTTAATTGGAACGCGCACGACGACACAGGTCGCTGTTTGACGGCGACATCAGAGCGGCCTGTTACTTTAGCGTCGCATTGACTCATACATTGCCCCCCCCCCCCCCCCCCCCCCTCCCACATGCTACCTTTGCATCCACTTCAAGCTCCTTCGCCATCATGCTCTCCATTCATCTTTGCCTTTATGGCCGTTTCTCTTCACTGTTACTGCCTCTGCCATTGTCACCACCACTGTCACTACTGTAGCGATCAAGGCCAATGTCACTGTCACTATACTGTCAAGGTGAAGGTCGCTGTCCCTATCACTTTCACTGGCACTGTCCCTATCACTGTCCTTCACTCTGTCTGATCACTGTCACGATCGCCTTGGCGTGGTATATGGTCACACTACTGCCTCTGTAACTGTCATTGTCTCCGTATTTCGTCTATATAGAGCTTATGGCTTAGTTTAAAGTGAGCTTTAGACTTCGTTTTGGACATATATGTATTATCGTATTATCGTGTTATTGTGGAAGAAGAAAGAAGTAACCATATCGTTGTTTTATTGTAAAGTGGTTCGCAACAATATATTGTGGTAGAGAATATATGGAACTCGACGACGAATGGATTGTTAAAATTGTTGAATAGAATTTAGTTTAGAAGTTAAAGTTTTAGAATAGAACACTGTTAGTTTCGAAACTTGAATTTGTTCGGTGTTCATATTGTTTGGAGTAAAGTCAAATTGTCTACATCCTCCCTTCTTCCCTTCTCTCTCTCTCTCTCTCTCTCTCTCTCTCTCTCTCTCTCTCTCCTCATCTTCCTGCAGGTCGATGAAAGGAAGGATGTATCATTATTAACCTCCTCGGGTTAGTAAATATTTACTCGTGGGACGAGAATCTCGTAACGATTATATATTAGATTTATAAATATCCCTCACTTAGAAAAATTTCCCTACGGCGTTTTAACGTAAAGTAGTGGGACAGTTCTTGATTTGCTCTTGTAAGTCATCCTAGTTTTGTCAATTAGTGAACTGTTATTTTATCCTCATATATAGTTACAAATATCTTTGTAACTATATATGAGAATAAGTGACCCTATTGTATTATGTTCCTATTGTATTTTCTTCGTTTCCCTTTTCACTGATTGTTTTTGGGAATAAAATAAATGTTCTTATTTCGATAGACAAACATTCAATTTTCATAGAAAGAGATCAATAACAACATAAATAGTTTGATTTATGATAAACAAACACAATTCTTATAAATTATGAGACCTGTGATACACGCGGTCAACTCAAAAAGCACGAATGCCGTTGGAAATAAATTTATTTTTAAGACCTTTATATTAGAATATTCCAGACATAGTAAGTATGTGATATGTTAGTCGGTTTGGTGTTAACGACTGAATTTGTTTTGTAGCCGTTAAATGTTTGAGATATTTATTTTATATAATATATTTGTCAAAACAATATAAGTGTCATTATGTGTATTAGAAAACATTTATGATAATACATTTTGGATGCACGTCTTTTCACAAATGTAATTGAGAGTATCTACAAGTGAAACCAACCGTCCTCCAATAGGCAAACTTCGACATTTTCCCTGTCGACAGTCAAGAAAGCGTGTCGAACATTTCTCAGATTTCTGGAAAAGTAGAGACCAAAGTATTTCAAGTCCATATACGACCTTCAATGACTCGTCTTCAATATGACGGAATTTGTCTGTTCAATATAAACGTTATGTAACGGACATTGTCCATGACAACGACCAATATATTATTACATTTTTGAGACATATCGTTTTTCTTTCAAGTCAAATACCATTCCTATATGTTTTTATTATCAAACGATAGTGCAGTGAACTGAAAGTTGGAAGGAATTTTTAGAGTGATTTATATCTAATGTTAAAAAGGATGCCAAGGTAGGTTAATATACTTGTCCCAAAACTACCTTAGAAATGATCTCTTCATAAATGGACCAACTGGCGAGCCCCGGTTTGAAACCACCGATCACTGATTAGCTACGAACAACTCGTCTATATGACGAATGAATCGGTAAGATTGTTTTGGGAAAGTATCCAGTATTTGGTTTAACCGTATAACTTAGCCATTTCCATGATTTCAATGATTGAAGCACACTTCTAGAAGTGAAGGTAACCACCTGGAAACAAGGGTATATATATATAATTACAGTTTTTCTGGGTTTCGATAGGTTTCAGAATAATACACACAATGAGATAGGTAGTGTGTATTGAAGTGAGATACAAAACACATTATTAAAGGAAAAATTCAGCCTTGTTTTATTTCTTTATACACAAATTTTACATAAAGAATCGAATATTCATTTGCAATCCAATGTAGTAAAGACAAAAGTTCGGGAGAAATACAATGTGCAATTATTAAAATCCTGTACGTATGAGAATATAAGCTGTAAAGCTTTGCTTAGATCAAGTATTTCAATTAAAGAGAAAACATCAAGACTGAAGCCGAGTTCTAAACAAAAAACAAAACTTTCTCAATCACTCCAAAAACTTTGATACCGACCCTTTCTGCAGCGTTGATGCTTTACGCAGACATGCCACATTTTATCCCTCCAATTCTCGCCGCAAATTCTTGCTACCCCAATTTGTTACCCTGAATACATACGTGTAGTTTTTGAACTTGCGTCTTTTCTTTTTTATGTTGGTGGCTAAATCCTTTTATCCTTCCGCCGCAAATAACAAGACTCTGCCCTGAACGGTGGGCTTGTCGTAATATGTCAGTTGGGCACCGCATCCTAGCCGAGCCCGCAGTAAACTCGTTGCGATGTAAGACCGGCCAGATCAGATTAGCTCATTCAACCAATCAGAGATCGGGATTGGAAATGCAGACGATTGTTATAAAATGTTACGTGTGAGAGAATCTATGTTCAAACGAAATATGTGTCTCACATTTTTATACTACGAACACACTTGGGTTTCATGTTATGTAAAACTGTCCAAAAATGACTTAACTCTTTAAAAATTAAATTCATAATTAAATTGATCGAGAAAACCAGACCCCATCCCCTTTGCAAGGAAATATATTATGCGAATATAACTGTAATCTACATTGTGATGCTTTCTATAAATATACAACATTGAACTCAGCCAATTGAAATCTCGTTCCTATCGACTAGAGGATACCACTCACAGATCAAAAAGCAGAACAGATAATATCAAAGAACCGCATTCTATTCAAATAGTAGACTTTCATTCTGATTTTACGAACAAGCTTGTTTCATTTGAATACGGCGCATGTAACCAGTAGCTAGACGCTGCAAACAAATGAAAAAGGACAGTGTATTGATATTGTTTGACGCAGTTATTCAGGCTCCGGCGAGTTGATGTGGTAGGTCTACATATATCCTTTATATTCACGTCAAATGTACATCCTTTACATTGACGTCAAACTTACATCCTTTACATCCTTTACACTCACGTCAAACTTACATCCTTTACACTCACGTCAAACTTACATCCTTTACACTCACGTCAAACTTACATCCTTTACATCCTTTACACTCACGTCAAACTTACATCCTTTACACTCACGTCAAACTTACATCCTTTACACTGACGTCAAACGTACATCTTTTACATTCACGTCAAGCTTACATCCTTTACACTGACGTCAAACTTACATCCTTTACATTGACGTCAAATTTACAACCTTTGCCTTGACGGCAAAGCTCGCCCCCCCCCCCTCCCCCCTCCCGCCGCCCCATTTGTTGGATTCTGTGACGTAAATGCAAACACCGAGTACAGCTGATCGCGGACAAGCAGACTTGGATGCGGAAAGACATCTATGGATCACCCCAGTGAGCCATCTTCATCGTTGAGCACAGAATACTTCACAGAATGGTACAAGACGACATTCATAAGAGCGCATGTTGCCGCATAGGAATTGCTCTTGGAATAATAAGCGTCTGGGTATGTGTTTTCTTTGTGCGCGAATGTGCTCCGCGTTTAGACATCACAGCATTACTGTATAAACGTACGAAATGCAAAAGATAACAGATCGAATAATTGACGGTTGAGTCAATTCGCTTGAAGAGAATTCTTAAAATTACAGTATTCTTCTCAATTTTCAAATACAATCATAGTATCCTTCATTTGAATATATCTGTTTTATTTGACGACGCCGTCCGCGGTTTGTGGAGCATAGACTGAGCGTTTGCCATCTACGGACGTGGGTTCGAATACCGCATAAGGCATGGTTTTTGTGATGGTTCTTCATCTTCACATATCATCGAGTACTGTAATAATGGGGGCAACAACAATCACAATTTGACGTTCTGTGGCAGGCGAGTGTTTTGCGTTTTGTATCGTAGCTGTTTGACGTAACTTGTTATTCTTTTAACATATTGTGTGTGCGTATATTTTATTGTGTTTCTTTGTTTATCAGATATATTGCCAGCTGAGTAATTTTTTTTTATTATTCGTTCATACATTGTAGCCTATACATACAAGTAATTTTGTCCCCTAAAAGTCACATAAAATTACAACATATCATGATAATATTTTAGCTGTCTGACATACATCTTTACACGTTTGAAATGTTATATAAACAACGTCTAACAATCGTAAACCCAAATCGGTCATCGCGAGACTTTCATTCGGTGTCTACTTTATTTATCCACGACTATACATTTCATTCTCGTTGTCAATAGCGAAGCAGTTAATAATAAAAAAATCCAGTTAACTCGTTAATCCCCGTTCATTGAAACAACTGTATTCGCGCGTCCTCGGATCAGCTGCGATGAGGACGCGATGATCGGGAGGGGGGGAGAAGGGGGGGGGGAGGGGGGGGCACCGTTGCAAACGACGACAACCAAATGACATTGCGGCTAAAGTTGAATAATACAGTGACACCGCTGCGGGCTTCCGACCACCCCCCTCCCCCGCCCCTACCGCCCCCCTCCCCACCGCACAACCCTCTCGACCTCTGACCCCTGGTTGCTGCGCTAGTGGTGTGGAAACAACGTACATGGATGTGTAACGGCAGGGCGGCAAAAAAAAAAAAAAAAAAAAAAAAAACCCAAACAAAAATTTAATTCGAATATCAACCAGATGATGTGATTAAAGCGTGTTACCTTTTTGGTGGTGGTGGAATTCATCGGATGTACAGTGGCGAATCCGCTGACCTCACCCCCCCCCCTCACCCCTCACACAGTGGTCGCACCACTAGCTAACACCACCTTTCACCGACACATTTCTAGCCTATGTTTTATACCACTGCAGCAAAACAGTGCAAGCGATAAGTCTAGAGCGCTATATATATACAGTACACGTGTACTCCAGCCAGTAACCAAAGGCAAAACACGCTTTAATCAAAGTTAGCAATAAAACAGCGTGCGGTCTGAGCGAACGTTCTGTGCTACCGCGATAGACGCTCGCTTGCTGTATAACACGTTGCCGCTTCTTTGTGAATCTCAGTCTGCCTTGGGTGGGACGTATTTAATTAGATTTTATTCTCTTGAATAATCTAAATAAATTAGATGATGATGGAATTGAGGTGATGGGTATGTCTGGGTTGGGGTATATCGCTGTTGTTATGCGATAGGTATTGCCGGTATGAGCCGGGGTAGAATCCAGGGCCCGGATTCACAAGTGGTCCTCTCTATGACCGGCCTAACTTTGAACCTCTAGTGAATCCAGGCCCATATGCCATGAAGAAGTTACTAATTACTAGTAGGAACAAATACGCAATAAACAATCCAATGATATGTTTTACAATTCGTTCTCAGACATCGGCCTGGATTCACAAGATGTTCAAAGTTAGGCCGGTCTTAGAGTTAAGACCAAAAAATACTTGGGACCTCTTGTGAATCCGGTCCTGGGTTCCAGCTCGTGGTGAGCGGTGCCCGCAAAGAGGGCTGTCGTGCATCTCTTTTGTTATTAGTTCATTCGTCTCACGTGGCCTTATAAGTTTTCCTCTTACTCCTTTCTGACGTCTTTGTCATACTTGCGTAGGGTAGAGCTAGTGTGTATTTTATTCCATTCAGCAAATCAAATGAACATAATATTTTAGTCACTGCGAAATTTTAGAAAGACAAATTCTAGTCAAAAAAACCATGAGTTCTGTATTAAGAATCCGTATTACAGAAAATAACCTTCTCAGACCGTATAAGAAAGAAGGAACACATCCCATTCATTATATATTTATATTATGTACATATTAAAATGTACATTGGAGGTTTATTTGCCTTTTTGGTATGAATACGATATCAGAAGACCGTGGAAATATAGCCCGCGAGCTTTTCTTAATAATTTATAAGACTCCATCCTCGCTCCAGTATTGTATTGAGCTGATCCACTTGTGCGTCCATGTTGACACTGGTGGGATCGTCACAACGAAATGATGTTGATTCTTACAACGAGACATAAACTGAGAGAGAGAGGGGGAGAGAAGAGAGAGAGAGAGAGAGAGGGGGGGGGGACGGTGGAGGATATTGAAATGCAAGCGATTGGGTTTTTGGGAAAGATAAACTTAGTAGGCCTATAAAAGAAAGGTAATGTTAGTATAATGTTGTTATGTGTTGTTATGTTAGTGTAAATGGTAATGTTGTTATAATGTTGTTCATGTTGTAATGTTGTTATAATGTGTTGTAATGTGTTGTTATTATTATGTGTTGTTAATGTTATGTGTGGTATTATGTTATTTCGTACCCTATTCAGTAAGAGTCCACTTTTGTTTGGGTGTTATAACGTCGTAATCAACAACTAGGCCATATATGACATCGGGGATGAATGGAGGAAAGGGACAAGTGGCAGGATTTAAATTAGTAAAAATGGTTTAGTAGAGGAAAAGGGAAATGTGAGGACTCATTTCGTCGCCTCTTACGATTAGTAAAGTCACTCTTGGCCAAATATCACCCCGGGCCCAGACGGGGGTAAGAGGACACAGGATCTTATTGCCCATACGAACACCTAAGTTAAGTAACATCGGGCTACGTCAGAAGAAAAGAGGGTGACTACTCGCTACTGAAAAACTAGCTACCGTTGGTTAGAGTAGATTGCAGTGGGTAAGGTTGCGTTTATGAAAAAATGTAGATCAATAAATAGAAATATAGCAAATATAGATCAATTATTTAATCGAATGTAAATATAGACGGTATTCCGTACTGGATAAAGTATTGAGATATTTAAATGTGTTGTTCAACGTGAAAATCTAAGCGTGGATCTATGTTTACTCTATACAGGATGTTGAGCAACATACAAAATGTAAAATAAAAGCGTAAATGCATCAATAACCCAGTGTGCTGGGTATACACGGTTCAGAGATTAATGGACTTAACACGGGGCATGTTAAGTGTGGTTTAGAGGTTTATTGGCTGGGTATAAAAACCTACTCGGAGGTTTTATAGAGACTCAGGAAAATCGTTTTACATCGGGTTTCCTTTTGCGGATCAACGTCGCAAACAAACCTTAAAGTGATTCTACATCTAATTAATGTTTTCTAAAACATGAATAAAATAAAACGCAACATATGGAGTAAATATATAAGGACGCGTACCGTAAAGAGCGACCGGTCGACCAGGTGCGATAATGATAATGGATGACAATGAAAACAACAATCAAACGACCAACCCGGGCTGTCCGGTCACGTTAAGTACAAATTTTGTTCGGGCGTGCGCTACATACAACGAATTTTATGAAGAACTGGGCAAAATGCTACCACAATTCACAAGAATTTTTGATACGTGATTTTTTTATAGTCATTCTCACTGTAATAGGTTACTGGGAGGTTGGTAGTAATTTGGTAAATATCTTGGAGTGAATATTTTGTTATAACAACGGTACCAATGTTGTTACCATAGTGGTACAGAAACGTCCACATGACGAGTAAAACACGGCCAAACTACCACATCTGTTTTTAACTTTATTAAGACAAATCATTATATATAAAAAATTAAATATAACTAAATATTAGGATAATATTTGATAAATTTAAATTAATCTGTAACAGTAGTCCTACTTGAGAAAATGTTCGATTTTCTAAAAAAAAAAAAAGACTAAAATAGATTTTGCCCTAAAAACCTGTTAACTGCCAAACTTCTTGTTTATTACTCTCCGCAAACTTCTCTGATTGTCTCACAAAACATCATCGAAGTAAGAAGGTGTCCCTAAGCACGTGAAATATAGATATCGTTAGTTTAATGGCCTAGTTAACTCTATTTATTTACCGCAGAGGGCGCCACAGTTTGGCAAGCGGCTGGAATACGCATCAGGCCGCAGTTAAGAAGCCAATCTCACTGGCCGCCTTATCTGCATGGCCATGCATGATTTAGCCGAAATGTATACATTAGCGAGATTCACTTTGTAGATAAGGTTTATTCTTTGTTTGATGATACTGAGTGCGGTTAATGGGCTGTTGGTGGGTATATGTACGACCACTTTGGGATTTTATTACTTTCATTATTAAATTACAATTCATTTATCTGGAACCGGGGTAGAATTGATCCTGGGTAGCTCTGCCTGTCGAAAGAGGCGACTAAAAGACGTATTAAATAACAATTATTCATCCCATCTGGAACCGGGGTAGAATTGATCCAGGGTAGCTCTGCCTGTCGAAAGAGGCGACTAAAAGACGTAGTATTAAATTACAATTCATCCCATCTGTAACCGGGGTAGAATTGATCCAGGGTAGCTCTGCCTGTCGAAAGAGGCGACTAAAAGACGTAGTATTAAATTACAATTCATCCCATCTGTAACCGGGGTAGAATTGATCCAGGGTAGCTCTGCCTGTCGAAAGAGGTGACTAAAAGGCCAAAGTCGTATGACCCAGTTGTCGAGTACATCGCTATACACCAAATAATCAAATAGTCTATTAAATTACGATTTAGGCGAAGGACTTACAGTCATAACGTCTGTTCACGAGAAGACGGGAAGTGTTGTAGCCATCAGTGGCTCTTTGAAAGATAAGGTTATGGGTTCGACTCCTACAGTGATTTCAGAGTGACTTGAAACACAAATATCCTGTGTTTTAGGATTGACTTATATATATATTTATTGTCACTTAATGGCAGCTTTAATAATAATGAACCATGTTGTTGTTTTGGGATCCATAATGACGATTTTGGTTCTCATTGAACGACTTTACTTCGCGCGGTGATTTAGTGGATCTTTCTCACACACACATGGCAGTATTTTCCTTCAGAGCAACAAGTTTACAAACTGCAACAGGCGATTTCTTTCTTCTGCAACCACAACAAAAAACATTGTTTGGTTAGTTTCGTAAAACACACCAATACATTAAACTATTTGTGCTAGTAGAAGAACGTTTGAAAACTTCCGTAACACAATTTGTTTCTAAAAAAATAAATTGACCTTTTACCGAAGTTTGGTGTCGATAATTCCCACTTAAGCGGTGTATTCTTTTTAGTTGAATGGTTTATGTTTTGTATCGGGACAACTCTTGCTAGCGATTCGGTCAAACTTTGAAACAAGTTGTCCTCGAACTTTTCGAAACTTTCGAAAGAATTCCTCTTGCCAACATTCAGATGTATCCTCTGAAAAAGTAAAATCCATTACAATACAACCGTAGGTCTAATTATTATCAGCAAGCGGTAAGAGAGATATATTGTAGCAAATGAAATAAAATGTCATTTTTTGTCTGTTTGTTTCTATTTATGTGCGCAAAACGTTTGGGTTTAAATTATTGTCGTACACCTAGATAGCTCATATATCCACCAGATTTATTGCACAGTGGTTTGTGCATTAATGAACACACACTATAGGTAATGTTAGTTTGGTATTATGAAGTACAGTGCAGCTAGGTATTTTAGAGTACAACTGCATCAGTATAGTCATAAATCATAATCGATTAGAATAAGAACTTGAGACGCATGACTGTAAATATATATCTGGCTCTATACTCTACCTAATATCTACATTTAGTTTTTTAAATACGATTTAAATACAAATGTACAGCAATCTTACATAACATTAATTCAAATTTATCATTCCCCCTGCTGTTTGTTTTTATGCAGAACTAATAGATGCATAGATAAAGGTCAACATACGATAAGCAATCATAATATAGCAATGATAAAACGATGCCTGAAAGGTCAACTTCGCAATATTATCACTTGTATGTGTAGTGTGGATGTTGTGCATACGATGAATTGATTAGTAGCCAGTAAACTGTTGGACCATGGTGACGTATTGAAACAACGCCTCTAGGATAATTTGTTTACTATCCGTACTCCCAATGCCAATGAAGTAGGTTTTGCTAGATTTACATCATGATCGGCGTTAAGTCATAGATAAAGATCGTATACTGAATTGTGTCGTACAAA